>CAJQZJ010034397.1:417186-457468 GCA_907164525.1 Lophiomys imhausi
AAAAGAAAGTGGTAACAGAGAGAGTGGGGAGAGGAGGGGGGGGAGGGGGGGAGGGAGGGAGGGAGGGAGGGAGGGAGGAAGAAGAAAGAAAGAAAGAAATCGGTCCCTCTTGTCATTATAAGAGGATAGACACTCCACAGATAAGGAGAACAGGTGGGCACAAAATGGAGAGCCAAAGAAATTTGTGACCACTGTCTGTCTGGTGGCTCTAAACCCATGATGAAGAGTCCAGTCTTCAAGTTACCCATATCTCCCTGTCCCTGCCCACTCCCTGAATTGCAAAAGCTGGCCTTGGGACTGCCAACTTGAATAACAAAAAGTCTGATATAGTACAAGAAAGCACGCTGAAGCCCAGCAGCCTGAAAGCCCTTGGAAAACCAGAGTAGAATGGCAGCTGTGTATGCTGAGGTAGCGGAAAAGGAAGAATTTGGGAGTCCAGCAGGTTCCTGGTGTTAGGTCTGCCTGATCTCCAGGTTCTCCTAGAATGCAGAAACTCTCTCAGTTTCTACCTGTTACAGGGCATGCCCACCCCCAGAAGCCTTTACCTGTATAGCCTGGACATCTTGGGGGCTCTCTCACTCTCTCACTCTCTTCCTCTCCCCATCCTTTCTTTCCCTCTCTGCCTCCTTCCCCCATTCTGTCCCTCTTCTCTCTCTCTCTCTCTCTCTCTCTCTCTGTGTGTGTGTGTGTGTGTGTGTGTGTGTACATGCTGTTTCACTTTCCCTTTGTTATCCAACAAGCCTGCTTTCATATAATGTAATTTGGCCTGGATTGGATCATTTCACCAGGCAGAGAAAGAAAAGTAAATCACCTGGGAGTGCCATCAGCCTAGATTAGAAATAGGCTGGGTAGCCAGGTGGTAGCGGTGCATCCCTTTAATCCCAGCACTCTGGAGGCAGAGGCAGGAGGATCTCTGTGGGCTCAAATCCAGCCTGGTCTACAAAGTGGGTCTAGGACAACCAGGGCTACACAGAGAAACCCTGTCTCGAAAAACCAAAAAAAAAAGAAAAAAGAAAAGAAAAGAAAGGAAGGAAAGAAAGAAAGAGGCAGGGTGAGGCTGATAATACACAGCCAACTGTGGCACAACGCTCTTTACTGACAACAGAACAGAAGGGCTGGGGACTGTGTTCATCACTTCCACCAAGGGAGGCAATACTGTAAGGGAACCAAAAGATGGCAGCTGAGGTCACATCAGAACAATCACAGACACAGACTGGCACCAGGGGAATGAACAGTTCAAATCCTCACATGGAAGCCAGGGCTGCTATCTTCCAGCCTCAAGGAAGTGCTCTCTCGGAAAGAGTAGACTCTGGGAATGATGAGGATTTGGGGGGAGAACAGATGAAGGGGGCACTCTGGGGTGACTGGTATGCTGCCAAGCTCTTTATTTGGAGCAGTGACCAACGGACTTTAAGCTTGAAAGACCTGATGGGACTGCCGCAAGCCAAACCATCCCACACAGACCTATGCTGAGAGTATTAATATCCTTTTAAGAAAGTTTTAATACTGTTAAGTGTTTTTATATAGGTACTAGAGTGTTTTTAGGTATTAAGGTAGTCTTAGATAGATTATAGATTTTAGGTTTTTGGATTTAGATACTTTATAGATACTTGTTAAATATTAATAAATAATAAGTTTTGGTAAATAAAAATATTCTGTTATATTGTGGCCTAATTGTTCTTATAGTTTTGCATTGTATTTATTATTATAAGAAAAAAAAGGCTTTTATCAGACTAAAAGGGGTAGCTATTGGGGGGAAAAGATACACCTTAAGTTAAAAAAAAAAAAGCAGATAGAAGGGTGAAGGGGAACAGGGTAGGAGGGTGAGACCAGGAGGAGGAGCAGGGAGGGGACTGTGAAATGTAACTTGAAGAAATAAATGTTAAAAAATAAAATAAAGGGGGCTGGAGAGATGGCTCAGCGGTTAAGAGCACTGGCTGCTCTTCCAGAGGTACTGAGTTCAATTCCCAGCAACCACATGGTGGCTCACAACCATCCACAACTTGATCTGATGCCCTCTTCTGGTTGCAGATGTTCATGCAGATAAAGCAGTCATATACATAAATAAATCTTTAAAAAAAAAATAAAATAAAATAAAATAAATACATGGAATCAAAAAAAATCAGGCTGCAGGCATGCCTGTAGGGCATTTTCTTAATTAGTGATTGATGGGGAAGGGTTCAGCACAGCACATTGTGGGTAGTGCCATACCTGGACTGGCGGTCCTGGATTCCACAAGAAAGCAGGCTGAGCAAGCCATGGGGAGCAATCCAGCAAACAGCACCCCTCCATGGCCTCTGCATCAGCTCCTGTGTCCAGGTTCCTGCCCTGCTTGAGGTCCTGTCTTGACTTCCTTCAATGGTGAACAGTGATATAGAACTATAAGCCAAATAAACCCTTTCCTCCCCTATTTGCTCTGGTCATGGTGTTTCATCACAACAACAGAAATCCCAACAAAGACAGGAACTTTTCTAAAACAGTAGCTGCTTCCTATATTAGTAGATACTTGAGACTCAGCCTTCATCGTAATGGTGTGGGCTACTTACAGATGCTGACAGCACTCTGGTACCCTCCTGACATGGCGTTTGAGAAAGTAAAAGGGAGATGGCGCCATCACATGCTAGTCTTCAATAAGACCATGGACAAGATGATAACTAGTTGCTGTAACTGAACTCAAAAGTCTGCACGGCTGTGTGCCGTAACAAAAGAGCTGTAATCCCTGGCTGCATATACAGTTTGGCTACCAGGGTGGGGAGTAGACTGTGAAAGGCACCGTCTCTGTGACAGGCCTCTTGTCACTCACATGGTTCTTGTGTGGTCCTCAGACTGTGGCATAGGCCAGGAGGATGTGGCAAAACTCCCCTGAACTCGGCACCCTCCAGGAGCTGTCGGTAGGCAGCAAATTCCCTAACCAGGATTGTCTTAACACCCACCAATTCCTGGTAGTCACTCAGCAGCCCAGCCAGGCCATCTTTGTCGCTCTTCAGGGCAGCCTGTAAGTCTTCAAGCTTGATGTTGGCATCCCTGATGGGGATGCTGTTCGGCTTCCATGACAGATGTCTGCAGCTTTGTGTTCTGGGGTTGGTGAGGCGTGGATAGAAGGAGCCCGACAGGATGGCCCCAGGCTCTCTGCAACTTAGAATGGACTATCACATCTTAAAGTCAGGGAATGGCACCCTTCCCCTCTTTATCTTTGTTTTTACCGCGGAAGACATTTTCTCGCTGTTAGACAGTCTTCTAATCTGTGTTTAGTCTTTGAGCTTCCCAGAGGCCTGTCTTCAAAAGTCCCTTCTCCGTTATGAGTCCTGAAGTTCGCCCCCAACCAGCAACAGCAAGACCAGGCAATAACATACAAGCTGTCCCTCTGACTCTTGACCTTTCGTTCTCTGCCTGCTGCTTCTGGATTGACATGTTGAACTCTATCATCTGGCTCCTGACGCTCCTCAGACCATCCCCATGCCTGCCAGCCATGGTCTGGAACTCCCCCAACTAGGCAGCAGGAGGGAAAATGGAATGCTAGGAGCAACTCTCTGCCTAATCGGTTTCTATGCCCCATGCCACCCTCCAAACTTTGAGAAGCCAGTAAGCATTTATTAAAGTAATATTTAATATTGGTTTAATGAACTAAGCAGAGGCATCTCCAAGCAACAAGGAAGAAGACATCTGGGCTGTTGTACTAGAATATTCTTCTACCTGGTAGTCCCTGAGCAATCTAGAAATGGCCCCTTGTAGCCTGGAAGGAGATAATGTAACCACCCTTCCATAAGGATAAAACTTTGTACAACAAACAACTATCAGATGAATGTTTCCAGAAAATAGACAAATACAGATTCATCCAGGAACCCTCTACAGCTGCCTTGCAGGCCACAGCATCCCTGACTCTCAGTGAAGCCCTTTGGAGGTGTCTGATACCCACCCTGGCATGATACAGCAACTCAGCCCCTAGCTTGTCCCTCTGGGCAATCTCTTCAAACTGAGCACAGGTCCCAGAAACGATGCTATGCAAGTCCAGGCTGTGGCTGTTGTCCATGAAGAGGACCACAGATGTGTCACTGGCATGGTTCTACAACTGGTACATTTTCCTGCCAGCACAAAAGGGGCTCACTCAGTTTCAGGGCCACTGGAGCAACTACAACTGCCTCCCGAACAATCCCATTCACTGACCTTAGCTCTCAACATGCAAGTGGCCCAGCCTGCCTCAGATGCTCAGAGACCCCCCAAATCTGCAGCCCACCCTGCTGAACTGATGAATGGGTTTCATCTCTAGGCTCTTCCAGACAGTCTCTAGGGCCCAGGCATCTGTCCTGCACACACTCCCTCCTACATCTTCACTTCAAAGAGGTCCCTCAGGAAGTTGATTTCTTTTATCAGAGTGTCCACGATGGCCTGAAGCTTCATCCTGGCCAGGTAGGCAGAGTCCACATTCTGAGGAAAGCAGGAACATAAAGGCTTTATCACAGCAATGAGCAAAAAACAAACTGCAACTGTAACAGCAGAGCTGGGGTGTGGGACCGTGCCAGTGCAGATGGTTCTCACTCAAACTCCGGCTCCACATGAAGGGTGGTTCATATCTCACAGGAGTGGGGTTAATTGTGATCCTCAAGAGCTCAAGACCAGTGGACTGACGCCAGAGAACTTCTAAAGAAGAAGCACATGGCTGCTTCCGTCTACTCCAGCGTTTTGTACTTGGCAGTAAAGCAAGGCAATCTTGTCTTCCTGGTGGGACTCCAGGTGACAAGCCACAGGAAGTTCTCAGTAGCTCCTACCTTCCTCAGAGCAGCAGGGTCATTCCCAGCAGCTGTGGCTTTCTTGATTCTGTCCTCATATCTGTGAGCATAAAAGCATACTTGCTGTATTTATTTTGTTTGAGTCGTTTCGTCTTGTTGGGGGTTGGGGGGTACAATCTGTGGGGAAAGGCACACGTATGCCACAGCACACGTGTGGAGGTCAGAGGACAACCTTGACCCATCCTTGCTTTCTACCTTGTATGAAATGGGGTCTCTTTTGACTTGCAGCTGTGTATGCCAAATAACCTGACCCACTCGTTTGCAGGGATCAACCCTCTCCACCTTCCATCACCATAAGATCACTAGTATTATAAACATGTGTCACCGGCTTTTATGTGGCTTCTGGGGACCCAATCTCAAGTGCTTTACTCACACTTGCAAACAGCCCCTGGGCTTAGTTCTGAGATAGTTCTGTCTCCGCCCAGCTGGCCTTTCAGGTAAGCCACTCCTCTTTACTGCTTCTGTGTTAGTGAGGAGACTCTGTCTCACCAGTCTGCCCAGAAAAAACTGTCCCAGTTTTAGCACTGAAAGTCCCACGTTCCAGGAAACCCCAAGTCCCAGGCAAACCCTCAGATCTACGAGTCACCATCCCATGAGCTGCCTCAGAGTCCTTCACATCCTAAAACCAGGGTCTTCCTCAACCTGGCTCATGAGGAAGTGCTTCAGTTCTAACAAACCCATCTCTCTTGCAACAAGTTGTATGTCTAGACTATATTTATACTTGGAGGACAAAGGGGACAGAGGACCTAATGAACGCAACTGTCCCCATGGAAGTAAGGTAAGGGAAACTAGGTAACAGCATTTCACAGTGGCCAGAAAGAACTCAGGCAGTCCAGAGACTCTCGTGTGGGTGTAGCCTATGGATCTCACCCACTTGTCATTCACCTCTTTGGGGTGGCTGCTGCTGTGCCCTGCACATCCCTCAATTCTGAATCCAGGTGGCGTCTCTCAGAGTGATCTCGTCCAAGTCACCACGCAGAGAGCTGATGAAGCTCTCAAAATGGGGGTCAAGACTGTTGGTGCTGGTGGCAGAACTGGAGCCCTGATGCTGGGACAGCTCCCATGCGGTCTCCAGGGCCTGGTTCTGTTCTTCCAGGAAGTACATCTACAGGACAGTGGGGCAGCAATGTTAGACAACGACGCAGAGCTGTGGAGGGCCTTCATTAGTTAGTGCAGGTAGGTCTGGGCACTTGGTCCACCTGCACAAAGGCAGATGTGAAATGGGGTTCTTCCTGTAGCTGCACAAACTGAGGTCAGGCAGTTCATCAACCAGAACACAGAAGGTAAAGCACGATTTTAAAAGGCCCGGAGGAAGAAGCGTCCCCACACACAGGATACAGATCTGTAAGGGGACTCCTCGGTGTTCTGGGGATTTTAACATGATTCTGACTCCCCCAAATACAGTGCATTCTGCAAAAGAATTCAGCAGCCATGTTTCCAACAAAGAGTGCACAACCGCTGCAGCCCCCCAGGCCACAAGACATTGAGAACTGCCCCTAGTTGACATCAGCGCAACCTCACTTCTCTTTAGTCTGGAGGGAGAACAAGTAAGTTATCCCAGGCTACAGTGAGCCACAAAGGGCCCTTCTTCTCTATACTAGGTTGAGTAGCCACTTTCCACAACCCCTAAGACTAGGGGTCAACTTAGAACTCTTTAAATCCTCTTGGACACAAGCCCGCTTGCCTGGCACAGTGGTACAGAGGGAGAGGACACCATAAGAAGCCTCAAAGGGTAGCTCACACTCCCAGTGCTCTGGTTCTAGATCACACCAGTCCTGGCCAGTATTCACTGCCATGCACTGGACTCCAGTTCTGCAAGCCCAGACCTACAGAAGGGAGACTTGAGCAGAGGTTCAGACAAGCAGCACATGGTGGTGTTTGGGTCTTTCCATACATATGCCCATCCGGCCTGAAGAAATCAGCAAGAGTATCAGCCCTGAATGTCTTCCCAGACCCTATGGCTTTACCTGGGTCCTCACCCTCAGGTCTGGCCCTTGAGACACATTTAAAGTGTCTAAATATCAGGTTCAGTCTCTTGTGTAGGAATGGGAGTCAGCATTTCCTTACCTCATCAAGGATGGAGGTGAGCTTGTTGTTGAGGGCTTTGATTACTTCATACTTGTTGACCTTTATTTTCACAGTCTGAGAGTAAGTCACCACATCGAGGGACTGCAAGAGGCTCTGGTTGACAGTCACTTCCTGGATTACCCCAGGGCCAAAGACTTTAGGCCTATTAAAGACACCAGCCAATCCAAAGCCACCAGTTCTCCCACCTCCCTTTCCTCAGCCACCACCAAGGCCATCCCCAGAGCCAGTGCTGTAGCTTCCTGGAACTCCACCAAAGCTACCAGGCTGGGAGCCACCAGCTACCATGCCGATGGAGATGGGCCTGCTGCTATCCAGGCTTTAGAGGATTCTACTGCCAAAGGCACGTGCTCCACTCCGGATCCCATAAGCCCTTCCACCGACCACCCAAGAACAGGCTATATAGTTCGTTCCGGTGCTGCCGAATTCTACGGTTGACCACCTGAAGAAGCCCTGGCTCCCACTACCAGGTGTCTTGTAGACTTGTCTGCTCATGTGAGCTTGGTGACAGGAAGATGAGAGAAACACACAGGAGCCCTGAGAGCCAACAGGAGGGCAAGGAGGACTAAAGGCCCCGAATTGCTTTATATGTTTCTGACCAAGCTGCAGGGCTCAAGGGAAGGACATATAATCCCAGAAGCTTGTGGGCTAGGCTTCCCCAAAAGATACTAAATTTGTTCTGAGCCACCAAACATACCCTGAGGATAAGCCGTAAGTTCAAGTGCTAGGCTTTCCTGGCAGGGCCCCACCCCACCCATGCCCAACACCCCCACCCATGCTCAACACCCCCCACCCATGCCCAACACCCCCCACCCATGCCCAACACCCCCACCCATGCCCAACACCCCTCACCCATGCCCAACACCCCCCATTCATGCCCAATACCCCTCAGTGCTAGGCTTTCCTGGCAGGGCCCCACCCCACCCATGCCCAACACCCCTCAGTTTAATGAGCCAGGAGCCAGTAGGCACTTGACCTGCAATAGGGAATCAGCTTTGTTCTGTCTGCCTACTAGTAGCCCCAGGCCCTGCCAAAGCAGAACCCAGCTCTGGGAAGAAGTAAAATCAGTGAATGCGCTGGCTTCCTGAGCAGGAGAGATGGGACAACTCACTCACAACCCTGGAGAATGGTATCCATGAAGAGTGACACCATTTGCTCCGAACAGAACATGGTTATTATGTGCCCACAGTGTGCCTGGCTTTGTGCTGAACTTGAGACAAAATGGTGAGCATCCCACAACCCTTTCTTAAAGTTAAAGCCAGGAACCAGTATCATCTGCCTCCAGGGCTCTCCCTCTCAGTCTCAGTGCAAGAGGCAATGGCTGGGTGGTTTGTGACCGTCTTCCAAGCACAAAAAATGTGAAAGTCACAGATCTCTGCATTAACCAGATCTTGGCAAAACCCAACCCTCCAAATACTCTTTTGTTATATACTTCCCAAAAAAGCCATATGTGATTCCAGACATCATCTTGGGGTCTCTCTGAGGCTTCCTTTCTTGTCCCTTCACTGTGCCATTCCCACAATGCCAGCCCAAGTCCCAGAAGCAGGAAACATTAACTCAACAACAACAAAAATTCAGGGCCAAAACATAGGGAAAACCCTGCTTGTGTAGGTTTACACATCAGTAGAGGAAAGACAGTAGAGAAATCCATGTGATACATCCATCAGGAAGCAGGGATGTTAAAGAATGGCAAGGTGATGAACCACACTGAAGGGGCTGAAACTAGAGGATTACAAGTTCTAGGTCAATATGGGCTACATAGCAAAACTTTCTGTCTAAAAAGAAAAGGAAGGTGGAAGAGGAGGACTAGGAGAGAGAGGAAGAGAAGAAAGACCAGTGAAAGGAAGAGGAAGGAGAAGAAGAAGAGGAGGAGGAGGAGGAGGAGGAGGAGGAGGAGGAGGAGGAGGAGGAAGAAGAAGAAGAAGAAGAAGAAGAAGAAGAAGAAGAAGAAGAAGAAATGGAAGAAGTGTAGCAATAGAAGGGGGTGATGTTGGAGAAATGGCTCCATGGTCAAGAACACCTGTTGCCCTTGCAGAGACCCAGGTTCAGTTTCCAGCACCCACATGGTGGTTCATAGTCATCCGTAACTCTGTTCAGAGGATCCTACCCACATCTTCTGATCCTCACGGGCACAGGCATGCATATGGTACCCATATATGCATGTAGGCAAAACATTCAGACACAGAAGTAAATCTATACAGAAAAGAAAAGCATGGTAAGGAGACTATTTCATGGAACAGTATTGCGGACCTGTCCAGTAAACGCAGTGAGAAGAGAACATGCAGGCATCTGGAAGAAAGGGACCCCAGAACATAAAAACCCATGAGCACCTGAGGTGGGACTGTTGGGAGTGTGTGGGGGGCCAACGGCTGAAGCAATGAGAGTAGCTGGAAGATGGGTCACATGCGGCTGGCTTTCTCACAGAGAGAGGAGCCCCTGAGGTTAAGACAAAGAGACATGAATAAGACATGAGCTGGCATTGGCTCTCTCTGGCGGCTGTGTATGAGACAAGCTGCAGGGCCAAGGGGGAGCAGGTGAGAGCCACTCCACTCCCTGAGGAGTTCCTCAACAGCAGAAACCACAGGCTTGCCCTCTCGAGAAGTTCCAGAAAGACCTTAGGAACTTATTAGCTACATGGTTGAAATGAAAAAGGAAGGAATAGGTAGAAAGATCTTGAAGTAATCATTTAACGTAGAGAAAAAGTAGTTAAGAGGAAAGAAATCACATTTATTTTTTCCGTGAGTTATTTGTAAAGCAAGGATATCTCTCTACTAAAGAACTCAGGGAGTTCAGCTGGACTTAATGTGGAGTATGTGAGTATGGTCGGAAGGACTGAGGTGGCATTGACCACTGGAAGTGGTCTAAAGGGATTAGAAACAACCATCCACGTCCCTTAGCATATAGATGGCATTGAGAATGTTGAAGAAATATTGCGAAGGACAAGGAACACTTCTGTCAGGAGATAAGGGAGTGACAACAGACCTCTTAATCCCAGAGAGTGAGCAAGAATAGCAAAGGATGCAGAGCAGTCACAAGGCTGAGGCAACGGCAGCAGAGAAGGGGGGTGGGGTGTTCATGTCCAAGGTGGGACCTGGGCCTCAGGCCGACCCACCCGTAGAGCCTCTCCCCTTCCCTTATCTGAGCTTAAACATTCAGGCACCTTGTCCTGAGCGAGCTTATATTTAGTCTTACAGCACAGACCCAAGCCCTAAACAAAGTGGACAGTAATCCAAATTAGAGTCTTCCACGGCCTGGCTTCTATCCTGTCTTCTACTCCTTGCCCTTCATCTCCAGGGACACTAAGCTGGTTTTGGCTTACTCACACTCTGCCCTGAGCCACATTCTGGAAGCCTTCACTCTCTATTCTTGCTGCTGGGAAACCCTTCATCCCTGGGCTCTTCCCCAGCTCCAGGTCTGCATACCTTTCACCTGGCAGATCCCTTGGCTTTTATATTTAGACAAGGGTCCCTTCCTTCAGGAGTCTTCCTTGAATCCTCTCTCCATGGTGCACCCAGATCCTCGGTGACATCTACCATCGCTCCCAACACACTCTTAAATTCTGGAACGTCTGTACAGAACACGTCTGTCCTCGGTACTCCCAAAGTCACGCTCCATCCTCAGGTTCAGCTACACCCTCCTTCAGGTCAGCCTCGCCTTCACGAGCTGCCCCCATGGCCTCCCACAAAGCCAGCACAGAATGGACATTCACAGACCTTGCCAAGGGAAGCCCTGTTCCCTGGAGCCCATAGGTGCTGCATCCAAACGAGGCAGAACTCCAGGAGATGGGAGAAATTCGGTCACACATCAGGACACCACTAAGAGAAAGGAGTATGCTCAAAATCTACCTGAAGACCCTAGGGGTGCTCAGCATTGGTGGTCATCACAAGGCAGCCTGTCCCGACACACCCCCCTGAAGAAAGGGGCTTCTCCTCAGAGAGCAGAGTCTTGCTGTGTGCTGGGAGAGTTCTTACTTCTCTCTGACACTGAGGCTGTTAAATATCATCTCCTTTGTGAAGCTTGCTGACATTGCCAAGCCCTCTCCCAAGACTGGAAATCATCTCACCTTCTCCTGAGTAGTCATTGCTTTGGATTGCAATGAACCCAGTGGCATTCATCTGTCGATTTGGCTACTGAGGCACTGAGATATAGGCATGACCAGCTATACCAAAATCTCCCCAAGGACTAGTCTAATTCATTTTGTGTGGGGGCCCCCATTGCTTAACACAGGCCAGGCATTCGGCCAAATGACAGTTTGTTGGTTCATTCCATCCACATTTACTAAACAACCACTAAAAGACAAACATCAAAATGAATCCAGCCAGGACTTCTGGGCTGAAAGGATTCATAATCTAGGGCTTTGTTGAAATGATGAATGGATAGGGGGGTGATTGACAGGTAACTTGGTAGGTGACAGTCAAGGGCGTGCCTTTGATCCCAGCACTCAGGAGGCAGAGGCAAGTGGATCCCAGGCTTCCAGCCCCCACCAAGGATCCCTGGCCACACTCCTGTCCTCACATGCTTCCCTTCGTGGACAGAGTTCACTTCCAACCTTAACATGCCAAGGATGCTGATGAGGTTTCAATGGGGACAGACCGTCTTCCCCTTGACATGTCCTTCGCGTGGCTAGACTCCCAGACTGCTCAGAAACGGACCAAATGAATGTTTTTCTTCTTCCTTTTTTTTTTTTTTCTTTTTTCTGGTTTTGTTGTTGTTTATGTTGGTTGGCTTTTGAAACCAGGTCCTTCCGTTTAGTCCAGATGGGCCTGGAACTTTCAGCAATGTTTCTTTTTTAGCCTCCTCAGCACAGAGATTACAATGTGTAGCACCACTCCAGCTGGTTTTCCTCTTTTATATAAGACCTGTGTCTTATATAAACAAAATACAGAGACTCACACAGCCAGTTGCCTCTTCGTGTAGCCACATTAGCTCTAAGACACACTTGCATGCATCTCCTCTGCAATTGCCTTGGTGGACTAGATCAGCAGCTCCCCCTGCAGAGGACAGACAGAGCCTAGGGCCCTGTGGACTGGCCACTCCCACACTCCTCTGCAGAAGCAAGAGCAGAAGGCCAGGGCAGCCTGCAGTCTTCGGGAGAAGAGTCAAGAGATTTGCCCTCACTCTCAACCTTTAACTCCTCTTCCCCACCCTAGAAACTCAAAAAAAAAAAAAAAAAAAAAGCTGAGTGGGCATTTTCCCAGGGGCAGGGTACAATGGGAGAAGAGATGGAAGTCACTTGACAGGCTACAAATGCTTCCTGCTTACACATGACACACAGGGCAGCAAGCCCAGGACAGACAATAGAGAGATTAGGGCTGGGCCCCAGAAAGACAGATCTCTGTGGGCCATGAACCTTTCCCAAGAACATAGCCCCAGATTAATGCTCTCTGTTCTGTCCCAGAGGGAGAGAAACCCAACATGGCCTCAGGGTTTGCTTGAGACCCCATGGTTAGGTCCAGGCTTGGGCAAACCCCTCCACCTCCCCCACACGGGCACCATCAAGCCAGAGTTCAAGGGAGAAGCTGGCAGCTGCTGTGGGAAGATCAGCTCAGGCTGCAGATAGGAGCTGTGTGATCTGTCTGGGGTTTTTTGGAAAGGAAAAGTATCAGTGTTCCAAATCCAGGACTGAAACGGGTGTTCTCAAAGGCCCTCTTTCCCTCTGCAACACTGCACCATGCAGAATCTCCAGGGACACCCCAACTAGCAGCTTCCCTCTCCCCTGCTCCAGAAGGCCTGCCCCTCTCCTCTCAGGGCCAGCAACCCGAAGCCTGCTTAGCCCAAGGAGGTGGAGAAGTGAGCAAAGCCTTCCAACACTGAATTAACATGCCTGCTCTCCTCCATCCAGCACCCATGACCTTGCTGGTTCTCAGGACAGGTTCCTGAAAGCCTCTCAGGTCCATTGGGATTTAGCTCCAAGCATGGAACTCCATAAAGTAGGATGGCCTCTGGCTGGGGTGTACCTCAAAGAGCACACCCAAGCACCACAAATAAGAACAAAAGAAAGAGTTCTTGCTAGACACTGAGTCCATACTATTCCATAAGCTTCATGTTCTATACACACTAAAGGCACACTATCAGGTGCCTGTAGGCCTCCAGACTCAGCCTCTTCCTCCAGGCTGACCCCAGGTTCAGCACTGAGACACCCTGCCCCAGGTCATCCTAAAACAGACATCCTTTATATAGCTGGGGTTTCATGAATCTGTTTCTCTGACCTCTGGGCAGCCTTTGGGCCCCTATCCTATGTCTCTGGCAGCAGTTCTCTCTGCAGTTTGGAAACAGGAACCTGAGGAAGCAGTAGGTGACCTTGATCTGCAGATCCTCGGACCTTTACCTAAATTATCTGAGTGGATGTATTTCTAGAGCCTTCTCCCCAGGAAACAAAGCCAGGTACTCAGAATGAATGACAGAAGCATTTTATTGGGGATGAGTACAGAGATGAGCAGAGTTGAACGGGCCACCAAGCAGTCTTTGTCTTAACCTGGCACAGCCTGTTGACACCAGGCTGTGGAAAATGAACATGGTTGTAGCACATGGATGTCCAGGTTCAGGTGGAGGCTGGCGTGACTGGATGGGCCACATGCAGCCCTGACAGTTCCAAAGGAGCCCCTGATCCTCATGCCCTCTGTCCATTGGGGTGAAACCAGACACCCCTCCCATTGCAGGGGGGTTCACCTGGCCCAAGCTGAGAAGAAGCTACCAGGCTCCAAGAGAGCAAAGGCCATACCATGGCCAAGAAGATCATCCTGGAACTGAGGAACCAAGGCGGGGCGATGGGGGGGGGGGGATGACAGGATGAGCAGCGGGAAGGAAGAACGGAGGTGAATGAAGGAAGCACAAAGACACCAGGAATGCCGACCCTGCTGGGCTCAGGGCCATCAGGACCCCGTCTCTTCTATCGCTGGGACCTCTTGGACACGGTGGTGGTGGAGGTGATCTTGGTACCAGAGCTGCCATAGACACCACCGCCAAACCCAAAGCCACTTCCAGAACCAGAGCCAGAGCCGAAACAGCTACCCAGCCCAAGGCCAAGGCCAGCACTGCCACCAATGTTGGCGCTGCCACCAACTACCGCTGGAAGGAGAAACAAAGTACACAGTCATTCTCAGTACCAGTAGTCCCCAGCCCAGACATGGAGGGATGGATGGCACCATTGGGGAAGGTACTTACAGATGCTCACAGCACTCTGGCACTCTCCAGACATCCTGTGGGGAGAAAGAGCCATGGGCTATGCAGAACAGAACCTCACTTCCTTCAACATGCAGATATTATGTACTTATCTCAGCCTTAAGCGGTCACACACAGCAGCTGAGTGGCAGCCTATGCCCTGCTGGTCCCAACCACAATGTACAAATACACCACTGAAGCAAGAAGTCCAGCAGAGCCCCAACCCCAAAACCCAACCCTCTCTCACCTGCACTCCTCGCCCTCCAGCAGCTTGCGATAGGTGGCGATCTCCACATCCAAGGCCAGCTTGACATTCATGAGAGCCTGGTAGTCACGCAGCAACCGGGCCAGGTCCTCCTTGGCCTTCTGCAGGGCGGCCTCCAGCTCTGAGCGTTTGCTGTAGGCATCTTTGAGGGCCAGCTCTCCACGCTGCTCTGCATCAGCCACAGATGCCTGTAGAGTCTGGTACTGTGGACAGGGACATTAATGGATAACATCAGACCCC
Organism: Lophiomys imhausi; assembly: GCA_907164525.1. Lineage (NCBI taxonomy): Eukaryota > Metazoa > Chordata > Mammalia > Rodentia > Muridae > Lophiomys > Lophiomys imhausi. Next base: position 431,725 of record CAJQZJ010034397.1, read on the forward strand.
TACTTTAGACAACCTCACACCAGTTCCTTCTGGACCAGCTTCCCTTGGCTAAGATTCTATCTCTTCTTCTCCACATCTTTCCTGACTCAGGAGTTCCATTCCTAGCCTGGAAGTGGGACATGCCTTCAACACACAGGAGCCAGAGGCAGGTGGGTCTCTGTGAGTTCAAGGCCAATCTGGTCTATACCGAATTCTAGGGCATCCAGGGCTACACAAGAAACCCTCTCTCTCGGGAAGTGGGGAAGAGAGTCCCATTCCTCCCAAATAGAACATATCCTTGTGCCTGCAAGACTGCAGAGCCCATCCATAACTTCACCAGAGCAAGATAAAAATATACAAAAGCTAGGGAAGACTAGCCAGGTAGCCCTGTGTTTGGGATGCCACAATCACAATAAACAAGACATTCTGAGGAGATCTGTGTGGTTGGTATCATGAGGTGCAAAGTCCCTACAGACAAGCCTAGATTCTTCTAGCCCAGAGCTTTCTCTGTTTGTCCTGCATAAATGCACCCACACCCACCTGCTTCTTGACGTTCTCAATCTCTACCCGTAGCCTCTGGATCATCCTATTGAGTTCTGAGATTTCATTCTTGGTGGTCTTCAGGCTATCTCCATGCTGGTCAGCTGTTATCTGGAGCTCCTGGACCTGACACCCAAGGGAACAGGGCTCTAAGGTTCTATGGCAGACCCAGTAAGGGTAACCACAGATGGAAGGCTAGTACCAGATGCCATTGGAATTCCAGGTCAAATGAGGATCAGTGGCACCTAGAGGACCCACTCGTCTCGCACACCCACCTTGATCTGGTACCAGGACTCGACCTCAGCCTTGCTCCTCCGAGCAATCTCCTCGTACTGGGCTCGGACCTCGGCGATGATGCTGTCCAGGTCCAGGTTCCGGTTGTTGTCCATGGAGAGGACCACAGATGTGTCTGAGACGTGTGTCTGCATCTGGGACAGCTCCTGAAAGGCCCACATCTCACATCGGACCCCAGTAGAGTCAGTCTCCCCTGATCTCTGACCCCAGCCTCCCACTTCCATGGAAGTGACTATGAAACAAGCAGTTCTAATGGAGGCAGAGTTGATATCCCCAGTGTGTAGGGAGAAGGGACAGAGAGAGAGATGAAAGGCTGGTGATATTGCAATGGTTCTAGTCTCCACTGACCCTCAAGAACATGGATGTTCTGTGTGTAATGAGTCGGGTGCTTTATGTGTTAGGCAGAAGGCAATAAAATGGAAACATTTAGGGTGGCAATGACTTGTCCCCAAGCAACCTCCAGCTCTAAGTACCTCTTCTGGGACATCTGGTCCTAAGAAACTCTCCACCAAGTCTCTCACTTTACTCTAGTTCTTTCTTTCCATGACCTTGCCAAGAACCCACTGCCTTGACAAAAATTGTTAGAATCTATTAAGAACCATGACCTCCAACCCACAGCCTCATAGAACAGAGTTGCCTTGCTCAGCATAGAGAATGGTGACCTCACCGCTTCATAGAGGACCCTCAGGAAGTTGATCTCATCCTTCAGGGCATCCACCTTGGCCTCTAAGTCCACCTTGACCATGTAGGCAGCATCCACATCCTACAGAGATAGAGGAGGAGAAAAAGGAGGAGGATGAAGAGGGAGAAGAGAAGAAATAAGAGACAGGAATTACAGTGGGGGCAAGAATGTCAATCAATACCCCAGGTACCCGTAAAATATTTTAAAAGACTGTGCAAAAGTGGTAAGGGAACCATTTGATGTGTTCTGCCACTAAAGCCACCAGAATACATGGAATTTCACAGTCCAGATGGATTTTCCTCACATGCTTACTTCCTTTTAGATCTCACCCCACTTCCTTTGATACCACAATTCCAAATAGAACCAAGAAAGATAAAGAAAGGCAGATATAGACTAAGCCAAGAGCCACTTCCAACAAGGAGGGATGCTCCAAGCCCTTCCTGTTATCCTTCCTGGCTTACTTTCTTGAGGACCACAAAGTCGTTCTCTGCAGCTGTGCGCTTGTTGATCTCTTCTTCGTACCTGGGGGTGGGGACAGGAATACAGAAGACCACCATGAGCTATTTATCCCAGGTCTGAGGCTTGTTCTCAAACAAATCTAAGAGTTTGAAATGCCCAGATCGTGGGCAGCACTCGTGTTCATAATATTCATCTGATATGCTACACATGAGGCTAACAGCTTCATCCCTGGTTTATTCAGAGACATAAAAACAAACATCAGAAGGACAAGATGTAAGGAGAAACCTCAGCAAAGTGATCAAATTAGATCATTGGAAGGACTGTCCTCCAGGCCATGTGGCAGATTAAGTGTCCTGATTTTAAATTCTGGGCAAACACACCAGTTCCCTTTTCTTGGTGTGTGAATGTGTTCATTTTCTCAGCCCCATTCTATTCAGAGCAAAAGTAAAACTCCTGCATATTGTGTTCACTGTATGTCCTGCCTGCTCTATCTGTACTCTTTATTCCATTCAGTTCTCACAAACCATAAGGTGGGAATACTATCCCCATTAAAGATCAAGAAACCCACACTAACCAGTATTCAGTTGGTTCTTTCCAACCTACATACCAAACTGTATTCCAGTCTATGACCAGGCTAATTCTGCTATTGATCCATTATGTTTCTGAACCTCTTTGTACACAGCAAATTCAGAATCCTAAAACTATCATTGATTAAGGCAACCAGTGGTTACTTGGCCTCCACCTATGAAAATGTAGCCATTTGAATGTGGAAGTCATCTTAGAGGAGCTTTCTACCCTGGGTTTGGATTCCTCAGAGACTGAGGTCTCAGGTTTCTGGAGAGGAGCCCAGCAGATGTGGGCCAGCTCTCCCTCTCTTCACGTACTTGGTCTTGAAGTCATCCACGCTGTCCTGCATGAGCTTCAGCTCTGACTGTAGGCGCCCTTTGTCGTTGGTCAAAGCGTCCAGATTCTTCCTCAAGGCATTGATGTAAGTCTCGAAGAAAGGATCCAGGTTTCTGGGGGATGTGGTAGTCGTCTGCTGCTGGAGGAGGTTCCATTTGGTCTCCAGGACCTTGTTCTGTTGCTCTAAAAACCGCACCTGTGTTGGAAAAAGACACAGACAACTAGTAAGAGTCAGACACCTCAGCAGAAGGGTGCCCGAGGCCAGCACCAGCCTAAGTGGTCCAGACAGCCAGACCATCTAACAGACACCCAACTTAGCAAGCCCAGGGCACCATCATGACAAGCATGTTCCTGGACTCATAGTTGCCAATGGGACACATAGCTTAGAGAACACGGTGTAGGACTGGTAGTATAGCAGGAACAGCTTTCTAACCACAGCAGACCAAGGGCCCCGGTGCAGGGCTGGAGGACATAGAATCTGAAATGATGAAATCAAGTATGACCAGGAGGTGTGACCACAGCAGGCAGGTGCTTGCAGTCACGGCACATGGATGCACAGTGAAGAGCACACACATCCACTGAAGACTTTCAAAATCATCTAAGCGTGGTGGTGCACATGTGTGATCTAGCACTCGGGAGGCTGAGTCAGGAGGACAGTGTGTTTCCCATGAGCTACATGGGAAAACCTTGTCTCCTGAATCTGTACACAGTTAAGTCTAATTACTTGTGGCTCAGACTTGTTCTGAGACTCGGCAGGAACCCATCGTGATGGGGCCTAGCAGAGCATCTCCATGTTATACAATCAATGGGACTCCCACCTTCTGACCCCAAAAGGTGAGATGAAATGTGGCAAGGGAGCACAAAGTCTCTTAGTCTGGCGCTCAAGCCTGGATCCCTGGGGTCACAGTAAAACCTCCACCAGCCACTGTAGGATTGTTCAAGCCAGTGGAAAGAACGAGTGTACCTGCTCATTCTCTTTCAAGTGGCTCACTCTTGCCTCCAACACCTAAAGGAACTAAATCCTTGATGCACAGCAACCCAGAACAGCCTGGGCTGAAGCACCACCCTGGACCCCAGCCATAGATCTCAGACTCCTTGATGCACGGCTACAATTGAACCAACCCAGCGAGATCTCCAAAGCTTTCATAAAAATGGAAACTGGGCTAGAAAAAGCAAAGAGCATGTCCTCTGCTCTTCAAGCAGCCTCAGAAATGAGAGGTTTTACCCAGAGACAGAAATAGGTACAAGATGACCTCCTGGCTAAGAGCCAGGGCCCAGGACTCAGAAGCCCTCACTGCCACCCTCTGCTCAGGTCAGGCTCACTCGCCTTGTCGATGAAGGAAGCAAATTTGTTGTTGAGGGTCTTGATCTGCTCACGCTCTGCCGTGCGTACTCTCTGGATCTCTGGGTCAATCTCCACCTGAATTGGTGTCAGCAGGCTCTGGTTGATGGTGACCTCCTGAATACCTCCAGCAGGACAGACGGGGAAGCCAGAACCCCCTCGACCGTTGAAGGAGCCTCCAAAGCCACCGCCAAAGCCACCAGCACCGAACCCGGCACCGAAGCCTCCAACACCAAAGCCTCCGGCACCGCCATAGCCACCGCCTTGGCAGGACCCAGCCACGCTCATGGAGATACTCTTGTGGCCCCCGAGGTTGTAGAGGCTCCTGCTGCCGAAGCCCCCAGAGGAGCAGCGGCCTGGACCCGCAGACATGGAGGCCGAGCTGAAGGCCACCCGCTTAACTCCACCAGCAATAGCTGAGCCACCGCTATAACCCCGGGAGGCTCCGCGGACACTTTGCTGTCTGACGATCATGGCTGAGAGAGGAGGCAGCTGCAGCACCTGCTGAACAGAAGTGAAGCAAGGACCAGGTAGTGAATGCCAGAGTCCTTGGCCCCGGTAGCTTTTATGGGCTGGAGCAGCAGGGCTTGGTTACAGGGGCATAAAGGGGAAAAATCCGAAGTATCTCTGGGCTGGGCCTTTGGCACAGACCCATCTTTCTTGCACTTGCTGAGCATGTCACTAAACACACCTAGAGAAGTCACTGGGAGGGCACGGCTTACGGTCTCATCCCTCCCTGAGCCTGCGCCCCAGGGCCTCCTGCATCACTGCCTACCTAGCTCAGCCCTGCAAGGCTCCACTGCCCTTCCACCTTCCTGGCCATCCTCATGGGGCTCCTGCTCCAGACACATAGCTCTGTCACCCCTACTTTCATGCCACAGATGCTGGGACCTAAGAACCTAGGTTCCAGAGCACAGCTTGTCACTGCCAGGCTACACACCCTGACCTGAGCAAGTCACTCTCTGAGCTCAGCCTCGGTACTCATAAATTGGAAAGAATGCAAATATTTACCTTTCCTCTCAAGACAAGTGAGATTTGGATCACAGATGGCGCTGGGTAAGCTGTTGGAGGCAGCTCTTACACTTTGTATCAGCCATTCTTTATATCTTACACTTTGTATTTATTAGCTGTATCCTCCATGTGTCCTTGGCCCTGTGTTCACCTAGGAAACAAGGCTCTTCTCTTAAGCTTCCAGCCTGGTAGCCTTTCCAACCAAGACCCAAAGGAGCTTTCAACTGGGATTTCCCCATGTGGCTTGCAGGGGCCTTGAGGCTTCCTGGGGTCTGCCAGAACACAGCGTGTTTTGTTTTCCCCATGTAACCCCAGAATTCTATTAGAAGTTCCTAACATTCTTGATGCTGAGGACTCCTTTGGCAAAATGGTGATAATTCAGGGCCACTCGTAAGATGCAAAACCTTAGTTTTACTCCTAGAACTTGAGTTCCTCCTAAGTGAGTACAACTGACCTATTTCAGAGCTACCCCTCTCACACTAACTAGCTATGCAGCCTCAGGTGGACTCCTCTGAGACCAGCCAACTCATCTTTTCTATGAAACAAGACATGAGCCTATGCGTCGTTCATAAGATAGTGTACCCAAAGTACCTAGTACATAGGAGGCCAACAGGCCTCCATTCTAATCCTACCCAAGGAATAGGAAATTCAATGTGTCTGTGTCCCCTCATCCATCCATCATTGAAGAAATGACCCAGATGTGAGAAAGCAGGCACCAGCACCTGGATAACCTTACTGGCCTGAACCACCCCAGATCAATGAAACATGTTCTCCAAAAGCTTCCCTGATGCACAGAGAACTCAGGGTGGGGGTCAGGGGTGAACAGAGGTCAGGCCCTAGGGATGGAGCTACATGGAAGACCAGACAGGCCAGGGACTCAACCAACAGTCCTCCACCTCTGCCATACCACTGTCCAGCTGGCTCTGTAAACCTGCTCTGAGGCTGAGGAGGTTGGAGCCCAGACCTGTGACATGTGCACAGAAAGCTAGAGCAGGTAAGCATGGTAGAGCAGGGAGGTGCTGTCCCTCTGCCCTCAGTGTTTTCTGGTCACCAGTTTTGAGCCAATCTCTGTGATTCAAAGGACAAAGGAACTGTGGGACACAGTCAATGGGGCCTTTGCATGTCCACCCTAGTCCAGGAGTAGGCGTGGCTTGGCAGGAAGGTAACAACAACTCTAGAACTCAAGGGCCACCTGAAGGGGGTATTCTGAGAACCACCCTCCTTCTACCTTTCTCTCTGCTCACATCCCCATATTTCATCTCTGTCCTCCATGAATGCTAAGGCTTTGATGGGGATTTGCCGGATGAAGCCTGGGGGGACTCATGGCATGTCGCTGAGTCTTGCATCTCAGAGTGTAATACTTCAAACTTGGGAGAAAATGACACAGGTACATGGTCATGTCAAATACTGAAGAAGAAAGAAGCCAGGACTGGAGGAGGGGATTTTCAGAGAAATGATGCATAACACACAATCACCCTCACTTTGTGCCTGGGGTCGTCCAAACCACAAAGCCATGACTGAAGACTTCCCTGATGGAAGGGCATATGCCCATCCCTTCAGACAAAAGTCAAGAGAGGAAAGCTCAGTGCATTCTGGGTAGAAGCAACTCTCTTAGAATGTCTGTCATTTGCAGGACAACAGGAGCTTTTCTTGGGGCAGTTTTATTCTTCTCAGCCATTCTAGCAAAGAGATGTTGAGGCTCAGAATCTTGTTACTCACCTAAGATACAACAGCTCGAAACCAAAGGGTGTAGGAAGCTAGTGCATTAGGCTTGACCTCAAAGTGCAGAATTCTCAGCCACCCATAGTTGACAGCCCACTAGAACAGCAGCAGGGACTTGGGGAAGCAAGCTCTGGCTCAACTCCCTTCTCTTACACAAAGACTCCGAATGATCTGTGACTTGGTTTGTGTGACCTTGTCCTAACAGGTACTCGGTAAGTCATGAGACGGTCCTCAGTGGTCAGTCTTGTGCCCTTCAATTAACTACATACAAATGAATGTGATTGGAAATCTTATGATAAACACAAATCAAACAAGAGGAATGTTCTGGTCTGGACCCCATATCCTGTGAGTTCATTAAATCAGAATTGCCAATACTTCCCAGAATCCTCAACCCATAGACAAGAAACTTCAGGTAGACACAAGCAAGAACTTCCCATGTGATATTATTTTTAGTTCCTTGTGGTTAGAGAGGCAAAGAAAAGATGTTTCCTTTCTACACAGGGCCCAGGCAAAGACAACTATCCACCAGGAAGTGACAACTGAAAGCTGGTGCACTCTACACCCCTTCCTCAACCCTGTGCACACACAGCTCTTGCTTTTGCTCCTGCCCTTGGTGACCCTACATCCTTTGGCCACCTGCCCAAGCCTGGCTCTGAGGGGTAAGCCAAGTGCTGTCAGGCATGGAGCAGGAGTGGGAGGGTGTGTTCACAGGGAGCTTTCTGAGTGCATGAGGCGAAACCTTCCCATTCAGCCAGGGATTACAGAGCCTGAGGCTTCTGTCACTGTCAGCTTTAACCCTGGGGAACAGTGTGGGAACGTGTCCTGCCCTCCCTGCTCAGGTGGGTGCCCTGGCCCAACTGGGTCACTTAACCTCAATTGCCCCATGGTCTGAGTCACTCTGAGGGAGCCAGAGCCAACACGGGGTTCAGAGGGCTTCAGGAGGCCCATGGAGCTGAGAGGAAGGTAGGTCAGAAAAGGCCATGGCTCAGCTAACTCAGTCTCCTCCCCCTGGCATGTGCCAGCAGGGGCTTTAGACTCTTCCCACTGCCAAAGTACTCCTGCTGAAGCTTTCAACAGCAGGGACAGAAGTCAGGCCATAGCACACAGCCCCGCCCTTGCAGGTGGCCTTCCGTGCCCACCCCCTGAAGACCTCAACTAGGAGTGCCTTATGGGAAAGCTCCAGGTCCGAAAAGGCACTTCTGAGCTTGATGACAAACTGGATAAAACTATATTGCCCAGCCTTCAACCCTAACCCTAGCCCTAACCCTATATTTACTTTCAAAGGAGTTGTTTTTGACTCTTCTGTTAACTTATTGTAGCTCTCAGGCTTGTGTGTTCCCTCTGCAATTCCCCTACTACCAGCAACCTGATTTCTCTCCTACAAAGTTTAGACTGACTGCCTACTGATTTTGATTTCTTTTTCTCTGTGGGTGGCATAACCCAATGACGGGCTTGGACTTTGGGGCAACATTTTTTTTTTATTCTACATGCAGCTCTGTGGCTCTAAAAGGTTACTTGGCCACTCTGTGCTTTATCTTCTTCACCTGGAAATGGAGTTGTTCACAGTGCTTAAATCATAGGCTGTTTAAGAAACTGAGCTGGTCTCTCAGGGAGTCCTGCTGCCTAAGATCTCATCCCTCAAAGTCTAGAAGTGTGTGTGTAGCACCTGGAGGAAAAGCAGAGTGGTGTGGGGATATAAGGTGGCTACTGTTTGCCAAGTCAAAGCACCCCCTCCCCAGACAGGGTTTGGCTCAGAATCTCTGCTCTTATCCCCTGGCCTTGGCACCAGCCTTCCTGAGTCCTCTGGGGAGCACAACTTACAGTGTAGGCTCCTGCGGGGAGTACTCAGAAACAGTCAGGTAGGAGGGGAGGCTCCGATGGAGGACAGGCTTCGGGCAAGAAGGAATGGAGAGGAAATAACTGGACCTCTGCTTTTTGCATGTCAGTGAGGAGTGGGGTCCAGGCTGGGGAGGAGATGCAGGAAGCAAGTGACCTAGCAGACAGGAAGCAGGAAGGGAACTTCAGCAGGAATGGGACAGGGCTTGACATCAAAGCCTCAACTGTCACTACAGGGGACATGCAAGCAAACTCCTGAGAACCTCCATTGCCTAAGTTGGAAAATGGAGAACCCTGTGTCCCTGTTGAATCCTGGAGCAAATTAATGTATTTTTAAACACACAATCCAATTAAATGTGTATTGGTATTTGTGGCTAGACCTGAGGTCTGTTCAGAGAATCCAGAGGTCCAGAGAAGGGAAAGGAAGGAGACTTGGGGGAAAGGTTCCCTAAGCCATATGCTTTCCATGTTCCTTGCACAGCCCTTTCTTTCTACAAGTTAGGCTCGGAGATCAAGACTCTGCCCAAGTTCACACAGCTAATAGTGGCAAAAGGTGAGCTCTAACCAAAGTCTGCCTGGTTCTGAAGGCAGCGGTGTAGGAGGCTGCTGACCACACTGGGCACATGAGTCTTGAAGGGGACATATTCCTGTTCCCCAAGGAGACAGACTGAAGCCACACACAGTTTGCTGTAGTTACTGTTTATTGAGATACATCACAGGCACAAACAGGGGCTAGGACATGAGGTGACAAGGCTGGTCTGGTGAGAGGCTTAGGAGGTTGGAGGTCTCTGGGAACCACAGCAGCCTCCTCACTCCTCCTCCAGTTTGCCCTGAGGTGAGAGCTGAAATGGACATCCTACCTCCTCTAAATGGTCAGGTCACCCCCAAGTCAACCAGCTGATGACCCTAACTGATGATGACTCCCGTTCCACTGTATAACCAAGGAGAAAGCCTGAGTAAATATGAGCCCTTTCCCAAATGCAAAACATATGTAAATTGCTCAGTACTGAATCCTCAGCCTCTGTTGTCCTGAGAAGGCGTGGTCAGCCCCAGGACCACGGCCCAGCCCGTAAAGCCTTGCTGCTAGTATCTCCATCTAGAGGTTTTGACTGTGGTGGTCTTCCGCAGGATGGAGGTTCCCCCAGAGACCTGCCCGCCTTTGGTAGTGCCGTAGCTCACACTGGCACTGAAACCGCCCTTGCTGGCTCCGCCAGCACCGCCCAGAGAGAGGCCGCTCCCGAAGCCAGCGGCTCCACCTGCACACACTGAGGTAGAGTTGCCGATCACCGCTGCAAAGCAAAGGCTCAGGCTTAGTAGAGTCAGGAAGGGTCAGGATTGGGGGCCAGAAAACCGTGAAGGACTGCAGCAAACCATTGGAAGGTCACGCTGCCAGATCCTCTGACCCTGACTTTAAAAAGAAGACCCCTTAAGACCTGGACCAGAGACATGGGAGGGTGAGGAGGGGTCGGGTAGGGTAGTGGATACTTACAGATGCTGACTGCGCTGGGACACTCTCCAGACATCCTAGAGGAAACAAAGGCCCGGAGCAGTCAGCGGTCTGGAAATCCATGTGAAAACTTTCCCTCTACCCTTCACCCCTGCCTCTTCATGCAACCAGCTAAGTGCCAGGGCCTGAGGACAAGACCCAGAGACATGAGTAGGAGTTTGGGGCAATCCAGGACTCAAGCAAAGCCTTCCAGAAAAGCGTAAAAGCCGTTCTGCAGGATGCTTTGAATCCTCCCTTCTCCCTGCTTCCTGTGGGGTCCACTGACAGCACCCTGGTATCCCTAAGGACTGAGCTTCCTATCTTTCCCAAAGGAAGGAGCTAAGGCTGACCCTGCCAAGGAAACCTTGCGGCTGTGTCGGGACACCCAAGAGTTATGGATAGTCATTCCACCCAGGAAGTGAAGAGCAGAAGCAAGGAGAGCTGGGGGAGACACTCTAGAAGACCACCACCCCCCCTCAGCCCCACCCACAGGGCCCAGATCTCCCTGAGGTGTGCAGCGGGGCAGAGGGGCCACCACCTGCTCTCCTCGCTCTCCAGCAGCTTGCGGTAGGTGGCGATCTCCACATCCAGGGCCAGCTTGACATTTAGGAGAGCCTGGTAGTCACGCAGCATACGGGTCATGTCCTCCTTGGCCTGGTGCAGGGCTGTGTCTAGATCTCCAAGCTTCTTCTTGGCATCCTTGAGCACCGTCTCCCCATGCTGTTCCGCTTCTGAGATGGCTGTCTGCAGCTGCTGGCACTGCCCACAGGAAAACGGGATTGGGAATACTTTTCCAGGGTTGTCCCCTTCACTCCCTTTGCTCTCAAGCCAGGAACCCCACACACCTTACCCAACCAATATGGGGAAAACAGGAGGAGACACTGTAACTGAAAGGGAATTTGATGAAGGGAGGAGGAAGGAGGTGCCATGGGCAAACCAGAAGCACATGGCGGAGAACAGCTTTCTCTGAAAATTACTATGCTTATGTGCAAGAACTACAGGACTTTATCGGGGGAGGTAAAAAGCTAGGATAGAGGGTTTAGATCTGCCTAGCCCCTGGGCTTAAGGCTTGTTAAAATGTAACAGGTTTCTATGTGTGTTTATTTGTGAGTGGCAGGTTACAGATTAACTCCACTGACCTAGTAACTATATATAATAATTAATAACTGTTAATTGTTTACAGCTGCAATTAGAAACACTAAGGAAAGACAGAAATATAATCTTGGTCTCTCCTGCAGATCCACCCAGGGCCTTGTTCTGTCTGTAGAAGAAGTCACACGTTTGGCTGTACATAGACTCAGCACCGTAGAGCACTCTGCCCTGCCTCCCACTCTAACATCCTGGAGTTGGATGGCATAGACTTGGCCCTTTGAAGGAGGTAATCCTCAGTGCTCTAAGCACTTACACACTGTGTGACTTGCAGCAAGTCCCTGACTCTCTCTGAACCCCGGTCACTTCTCCTGGGAGCCCTTTCCCAAAAGGAACAGCTTGATCTTGATAGGCCAGACTTTGAGTTTTCCAGGCAGAGCCCATATCCCACCTGCTTCTTGGCTGCATCCACCTCACCCTGCAGTCTCTGGATGGTGCGAGTGAGTTCTGAAATCTCATTTTTGGTGTCACGAAGGCTGTCCCCATGCTTCCCAGCTGTCACCTGCAGCTCTTCATACTGGAGGCCAAAAAAGTGTCAGTGAATATGGAGAGCCCTGGTCTGCTGGGTAACTGTCAGCCTCAGAGCCCACCCTGTGCTGGATGTCCGTGCCAGCTGAGCATACCAAGTCCCAGAGAGCCTCATGGGCCAAGCCTCTCCAAGGGAACAGGTCCACCCACAGCCTGCACACCCAAGCAGGTCCTCTGCTCACCTTGGTCTGGTACCAGGACTCAGCTTCAGCCCGGCTCTTCTGGGCGATCAGCTCATACTGGGCTTTGACCTCAGCGATGATGCTGTTCAAGTCCAGGTTGCGGTTGTTGTCCATGGACAGCACCACGTTGGTGTCAGACACATTGGTCTGCATTTGGCTCAGCTCCTGGAGAAACAGGAGCAACTACCACCGGAGCCCTGCCTTATGCCTTGACCAGAAGCAAACAATGGAGAACGGGGCCCTTGCATGGCCTCAGAGGGACATCCTAGGCATCTCCACTGCTGACCCGCCGGCCTTCTGCTGAGACATGGGAATGGGGCACTATGCCTTCCTGCCCTGTACCACCCTGGCTCTGTGCTAGAACATTCACTTGTGTCTGTGATCTTCGCGTCCCCTGAGAGACAGGCAGCTCCCAGCTGGCCTGAAAGCTACTTCTGTGCCCCCAGGGCAAGTGGCATGCTCAAAACCACCTACCTGCTCCACCATCCATAATGACGCTGATGATAAGAGAGGAGAGAGGCTTGGAAGGAAAGAGACTCAAACCAGAGTACCAGGTACAAGGGGAAGGGGGTGACCCTGGAACCAGACAGTGACAAAGCCCTGATGACTTCCCACCATTGTTACACTAGACTATGATGTTCTCAAGACCTCCTTGCATTTCCAGGGTCACCACCTTGTTAAAAGATGCATTTGTGACCAGGAGGGTGATGTGAAGGTAACAGGAAGTCGAGGGTCTGTGATCTGCACACTGGGTCGCAAGGATATTGGCTCCCAGAAGAGCGATCTGTCTCTGTCACCCTTTGGCTCCCTGAGCTGCTACCAGACTCTAGTTGTTGGGTCTCCTGTGCTCTCAACCCACCTCAGAGACTCTCTGGTGAATCTCCCTGTTGTCTTCCTTAAAGATTCCAGTTAAGGACGGTAGCTCCCACCTATACTCAAAGCACTCTGGAGTCTGAGGCCAAGATTTCTGTAATTTGAAACCAGCATGGGCTACCTAGAACAGTCTGGGCTACATACAGTATGCCTTTCATATTCTCACTGTGACCCTAGCATCTCTCACACACACAACCCAGGGGACTGTGGCAGACAGAGAGAGAGTGACAGCAACACCCTCCACTTTCTGAGTAACTACTATGGCTCAGGCACCAGCTTGACCACTCAGCAGTGGGTGGACAAATTAGAATTTGGGACACTTTTTTGTCTAGTTCCACAGAGAGACTAAAGTCATGTGTCCCAAATCAAAAAAAAAAAAAAAAAGCAGTAAAGAGAGCCCTTTTTAAACCCTCGGGAACCTAATCTCAGAACCTGAAATGACTCAGACCAAAAGGAGCTAAGGGAGAGGAAGAGACAGAGATGGACATCCCCAAACCATATCTGAAAGATTGGGATGTTGGCTGTGTTCTAAGCACAAGGGTGGGGAAAATGGATTACTGAAACTGTGGGGACAAGGGTTCTGAGGTCACCCAACAGAGGTTTACTGAAACTGTGGGGACAAGGGTTCTGAGGTCACCCAACAGAGACTGTATAGCCAAAACCAGAGCATGGAATTGAATCCTGAGTGTCAGGTAGATCACCATGACTGGCAAAAGTACCATAGGTCTGGCCCTCCTCTTTTCCTGATGGATGAGGAAGCTTTTTGACAGGAAGCAATCCCCCAGCATGATCCATAGCTACCTTCTCTTTCTACATCTTTACCTAATTCTCCCACCCACTTAATGCCCAAATTGCCGACTTCCTGACACCCCAAACACTGTGCCCTTTAATGCCAAGGCCCTGCCTGCTGGGCCCTTCCTGTGCCTGCTTCTGAAGTCCAGCTCTTTCTTCAAATCCATTGTAGGCATTGTCTCCTCAGAGCCCACCCCAACTCCTGCCTTCCAGAAGAACCCCCACCCCACCACAGCCTCCCTGTGTGCCTTGGCACCTAAAGCCTGTCCCAACAGGGCTTTCCTCACTTAAGAACCTGGCCCTGAAGGCAGAAACTTTGTTTTACTTGTTATGTGGGAGGAACCCCACAAATGCTTATTAAGTGAGCGAGGTAAAGCAAAAGAAAGGGATGCTGGGTGACCCAGCCCTGTGCTTTGGATAGAGCAAAGCCAAACCTGGAACACTGAGAACAGACAATCGAGCCTAAGGGTGGACATGGAGGCCCTAACTTCTAAGAGGTCACCAGTGAATCCCAGCAACGAGAAATGAGAAACACTCAGAATCCTTTAGGGTGACCTACACCTGGCTAGCCAAATGGAAGAGAGCAGAAGAGCCCAGCAGAGGCAAGCAACAGAAGACCATTGCCTGCAGAACACCCAGAAGCGAACAACTAAACTGCTGCCTTGGATCTGTCAGAGAACAGTCCTCATACTGGCAACAGAGGAAATAGAAACCGAGATGGACTTGGAGAGAGGCCTTACCACAGACACACACACACATGCACATACACACAGACATGTACACATGCACACACATGGATACACACACACACACACACACACACACACACACACACACACACACACACTGCCTGCCCACACCATTCCAGAAATCACAAAACTGAGACAGAGGGAACTGGGGTGATTGCTCAGGCAGTAAATATTTGTTACACAAGCATGGGTTAGGATCCTAAGCAACTATGTAAAAAACTAGGCATCTTGGTGTGCGCCTGTAACAGTATCAGAATGAAGGGAGTTGGCCTTGAACTTGGGGTCCTCTTGCCTCAGTTTCCCAAGTATTGAGATCGCAGGCATAAAGTATCACACCATCTTGGTTAAGTGGATGTTAAAGTAGCTGGGGCACTTTAACTGCACAATGTTGATTAATAAAATGGCAGTGTGTAGGAAAGTCACCAGTGGAGACCCCAGGGCTTTGTTCTTGACCTTGATTGCCTTATTGCTTCCATCAATGAATTATATAGAAGAGGCTACACATGTAACTTAGGTCATGGATTTTTTTTATCTAGCAAGTGCAGAGCCCAGGGTTCGATCCCCAGCACCATTTAAACCAGGAGTGGTGATGTGATCTCGGGCAGCACAGGAACATCAAGACTTTGGTCATTCTCAACTACACAGCAAGTTTGAGCTAGCCTGGGCTATATGGACCCCTCAAAAAATAATAATCATAAAAACATTTTTAATCTAAAAAGTCTAAACAGAATATTTATCCATTTTGGGAAAAACAAAGAAAATACAGAACAGGGCACCACTAATACATGGGAGAGGATGATCCAGTTCCCAAGTGCATACATGGCATTGCTTAATGGTATGCACCTTGACAGCATTGCAGGGGAGGAAGAGGAGCATTAACTCTTGCATTTTGTATAAAAATTCAACTGTCACCAGGCATGATGGAACATGCTTATCATCTCATATCAGTACGTGGGGGCAAACTGAGGCAGGAAGGCTGTTGTGCGTTTCAGATCAGCCTGGACTATATAGTGAGTTCCAGACCAGGGTGGATTATATAGCAAGGCCTTGCTTCAAAAATTACTAGAGATGACAGTGCTACAGTACTTGTCTAGTCCTGGGTTCCATTCCCAGCAGCAAGCACACACAGACACACAGACACACCTACACACACACACACACACACACACACACACACACACACACATATACACACATACACACACACACAGACACACACACACACAGACACACATACACACACAGCACACACACACATACATACACACACAGACACACATACACACACACAGCACACACACACACACATACATGCACACATGCAAATACACACACACTCACACATGTGAATACACATGGATGCGCACACACGCATGCACGTACACACACACAAACAATTTTTTCAACTAAAGGAAGTGCACATTTCCTGTGAAAACCTCCAGAGATTGTCTAAGCATCCAGAATAACAAGATGGCATCTAAAACACAACATGTGAACCAAAGGAATGCTGAGGCACGTGCCTGGATGTCTGCTGGCCTCCCCACCCATCTCTTTTCTGAATACTAAGAGCCCTATTTCCTGACTTCTTACATGCTTCCAGTTTTTGTTTCTTCATTGTCACAAGATTCTAATCACCTTTGTAACAGAGCCCTCCGCGGGGCACCACCTGCCCTCACAGACAGAGAGCACCCTACCACCCGGGGGACTCAAATAGAGGCTGCATGGCCCCCTGCCTGGTTGGCCCAGAAGGGGCTTCTGCCCTGGATGGAAAATCAGCTGCCTCTCCAATGAACTCCTACTCAGCTCAACCCTCTGGTCCCAATCTCCAACACTCCCTGTCTCCTGGAAGTCGTCTTTGACTTGCTGTACCACTCACTACCTGCCTCACCAATCTGGAGCACAATCCCTTTATGCCCATCCCTGTTGCTCCAACCCCTGTCCCATTACAAACAGAGAAAGCCAAGGGCACTCCCTCTGACTAGTTCTGAGACCAAGGTCAGGTTACTCTGAGCCACAGTGCCATGGCATTCAAATGGTCATGACATTATGGAGCGGTTGGGAGTAATATGCACAAAGTTGGCCCATGGCCTGGCCCTGTTGAAAGCATCTACTTTATGACAGGTAGTCCTCGATAAAGGGGTGGGGTCCCAACCTTTGTTTCTCTTTTGAGAGTGTCTCACTCTGTTACCCTGACTGGCCTAGAACATAGACCGGGATGGCCTCAAATTCACACCACCTGCCTCTGCCTCCAAATGTTAGAATTTAAGTCATGTGCTACCTGGCTGGGCGGTGGGGTGGTGGCTCACGCCTTTAATCCCAGCACTTGGGAGGCAGAGGCAGGTGGATCTCTGTGAGTTGGAGGGCAGTCTGGTCTACAGAGCCAGAGCAAGGTCCAGGGCAGCCAGGGCTGTTATACAGAGAAACCCTGTCACAAAAACAAAAACCAACAACCACAAAACGGCACATGCTACCACACCCTGCCCTGTCCTGTAAGTTCCAAACTTTTACCAATTAAGTAACACTGGTGAATTCACACCTCCATGGGAGATTCTCCAATGATAAATAAATGTATCCAAATCATGTCTTTCCATTGCTCTCCTCACCATCTCATAGAGACGCTGCAGGAAGTCAACCTCCTGAGTCAAGGTGTCCACTTTGCCATGCAGGTCCATTCTGCCCATGTATGCTGCATCTACATCCTGAGCAGAAGGAGGCAGAATGCTCAGACCCCAGGGTCCATCTCTCCAAACCCACCAGACCCCTTGCCCAGACCCCTGCCGGCCGAAGGACCACCTCCCCCAGCCCAGTCTCACCCTACAGACCTTCTTGAGCACCACAAATTCATTCTCCAAAGCAGTGCGTTTGTTGATTTCATCCTCGTACCTATAATACAAGGAAGGCTCAGGCCAGTTCAGTCCAGTTCTGTCTCTTAGCAGTGGCTCACCTGGCTCTGGGAAGCCTTGGTGGGTTTCCACCACCACTCAGAACCATCTTTGGGGAACAATTCTTTAAAGCACTCAACCAGTGAAGAGGCTAGGGGTGGTGCTGTTATTTAAATATTTTCTTCCCCTTTTGGAAGAAAGGGGCACCCAATTTGCACAATCATGACACTGTAGGAGGCCATCTCTTTGGATCAGAGCCCTTGAAGTCTCTGCCAGTCAGACAGAACAACTGTGCCAACAATGACTAACCTCTGTCTTCACTTTCAACATGCTGCCATTTAAAACAACCTCCCCGACCACTCCTGCTGAGACTAATTGCCAGTGTCAAGTTATAGGAAAAGTTATTTTTAAATTATACTTTAATGTTATAAATATATGTATCATCAACCAGGTTGTGGGAAGGCCATTTGGATCTCAATTTAAATACTCATTTCTCTAAATTTATGATATTTATGGAGCAGTTAAAATTTTCAAATTAGATATTCTATGAGGCTGAGGAATTACTATTCTGAAATTTTTAGATATGATTATAGCATTTCGTTTAAGTTTCGTCAGGTCAAGTTACGCAAGTGAACTATAGAGGTACACTTGTTGGGATCTGAATTAAAATTATGTGAGGATGTAAGGAATTTGTGGCAAGGACATAGGAACATCAAATGCTGATATTTCTCAAGAAAGGAATCTGGAAAGCCATCAAATATAGAAAGAACACAGGAATGCCTGTGGCCTTCCTCGGTTTCTAGAGAATAGTCAGAGAACATGATGTTGCTGTACCTCAGACGCTTCTGAAGAAAAATAACATTGTTATACTTTATATAACCTTAGCATGCTGGGCTGTGAAGCAACCTTTTCTATTGAATTGTAAACTCATAACTGCTAACAAAGGAACAGTAACAATAAAAACGAACTTTGTGCTTGGCTTCCCCACTCCCCTAGTTTCTGTGTCACTTCTGCAGTTACTCAGAAGGGGTGATTTGGGCAACCTCTCACATATATCTAATAAAAATCAAACGAATAAAATGACAAGGTGACTAGACTTGCTTGGAGACAAGAAAAGAGGAAAACAAAATGAGGTCTGCTAAGCTGAGTGTGGATAACAAGAACATGGGGCTCAGTACACAATTCTCAGTACACAATTTATGAAAAGGACTTCTTAAAATTATGAAACTGAGTGAGGTGACTCTCACACATGGAATCCCTGAGACCGAGGCAAGAGGATCGCTGAGAGTTCAAAACCAATCTGGGCTAAGAGTGAGACCCTGTCTCAAAAAGACTAATAGAAATAATAATAATAATGGCCAGCACGGGAGCTCTCCCTGGGTGGGGGATGGTCACCAGGATGTCCTGCCCCATAGGGACATGTGTGTTCCCTCACTTGTTCTTGAAGTCCTCCAGGTTATCCTGCACATTCCTCAGTTCCATATCCAGACGCCCCTGCTCGCTCTGCTTGGCATCTAGCTGCCTCCTCAGGTTGCTCAGGTAAGTCTCAAATAAAGGCTCCAGGTTCATGGTGACCCCTGTATTCTGGCTCTGCTCCTGCAGCAGTGACCACTTCGTCTCCAGCACCTTGTTCTGCTGTTCCAGGAAACGCACCTGGCCAGGAGGAGAAGGGTGGGTGGACATCACCTGTGGGTCAACATCCCGCACAACCATAGGCCGGCATCACTGAGGGGGCACTGTCTCCCACATCTCACTGGGAGGGAGCAGCTCTGCTCAAATGGCAGTCCATACAGATGGAAGACTCTCTGAAGAGCTAACGAACACAGGGCCCTGTGGTAATGTTGTATGTGCTGGTTACCTAAGCCGCTCACTTTGTTCTCTGTCTCACTTTCCCACCTGCCCTGAATACAACTGGATGAGGTTGGAGTTGATGAAACCAATCCTGCATCAAAGTCAACTGTTAAAAATATCAGAGAGGGATGGCTGCTGGTGGAGCACACCTTTAATCTCAGAACTCAGGTGGCCAAGGCAGGTAAATCTCTGAGTTCAAGGCCAGCCCTTCTACAGAGCAAGTTCCAGGACAGCCAGGGCTGTCCTTGTCTGGAGAAACCTTGTCTTCAATTTCGTGTGTGTGTGTGTGTGTGTGTGTGTGTGAATATATGTTCATATGGTTCAATTCCCAGCACCTACATGGCAATTCACAACTGTCTGTAACTACAGCTCTATGTCTATGGGACCCAACACCCTCACACAGACATACATGCATATGTAAATAAAATAAATTAAAATAAATAGATAGATAGTATCAGAGAGACAGTGCAGAGAGATGGGTCACTAGTTAAGAGCACTGGTTGTTCTTCCAGAGGATCCAATTTGAACTTCCAGCACCTACATAGCTGCTCACAGAAGAACCAAAAGTCACCAGGGGAGAGGGTGAGAAGTGGGTGGCACAGCTTGCCTTAACCTCTGTTACCCAGTCTCTCAGGTCCCACAACTGCAGCGCCCCAGGCCCACCCACTTGGCCAGAGCTCTCTGTAGCAGGTGCACTTTGGGGTGCCAATGATGTGGGGCTCCGAGACCTACTTCGCGGTTACACCTCCACCTTCCTGTACCTGTGTGACCTGGGAAAGTCACAGGACCACTCTGAGCCTCAGTTTTCATGTCATAAAAATGGGCAAAGCACCACCTACCC
Source organism: Lophiomys imhausi (assembly GCA_907164525.1). Taxonomy (NCBI): domain Eukaryota; kingdom Metazoa; phylum Chordata; class Mammalia; order Rodentia; family Muridae; genus Lophiomys; species Lophiomys imhausi. The sequence goes on from CAJQZJ010034397.1 coordinate 451,826, forward strand.
CGACTCCTCATGGAATCCTGAGGGCAACCCATGAGGAAGGGCACAGCGACCTTCTGTGCTAAAAGTTCAAATTGTAGACCCAAGGAGTTACCTCTCAGCCTGACCCTGCCGCCTAGGCTCAGGGTCAAGGAACACAGTGCTGACCGAAAGGAGCAAGAAATGCTGGACAGTGGTCAACATTTCATCCAGAGTCATCCCAGCCACCCTGGAGGTGAGAAAAGGGTCCAGGACACTCCTAGAGTGTCCTATTCAAACTATATGGTGGCCACCTTCCTCACTGTCCATCCCAAACTGGGCTTCTTGCCTGGAACAGGGAACCAGAGAAGGAGAAGCAATTGTCCTCCATGTTCGGGAAGCTTCCCTGGTTTGAGAGGGAAGACTGATTCCAAGACTCCAACCTGGTACGATTTGTAGGATTCATAGGCCATGCATGGTTTCCCACAGCTATGAAATGACACAAGTCATTAAAGGCCACCTCCCTAACAGGAACACACATGTTTTAATAATGAGGTAAGTCTGCTGCTTAACGGTATCAATGACATAATAGGAAAGGCTCCAACACAGTCAGGTGGGCTGGCCCCCTCATGGCCTGAAGCACGCCCACAAAAGAAACTTCAGCCACGGGATAGGCAGACACCAAGATCACCTCACCTTGCCTGCCTCATGGGCATGGCGGAGAAACTGCCTTTGCCCAGACCACCTTCCATTGGAGGTTCAGCTTCCAGTCAAGTACCACCCGCCCCCACTCGGTGCACCTGGGTTTGCCCCACCCACCTTGTCAATGAAGGAAGCAAACTTGTTATTGAGGGTCTTGATCTGCTCGCGCTCCTCAGTGCGCACCCGCTGGATCTCGGGGTCTATCTCCACATCAAGAGGTGTCAGCAGGCTCTGGTTGACAGTGACTTCCTGGATCCCTCCGGGAGGACAGACTGGCCCAAATGTCTGCCTGCCAGCCCTTAGGCCCACATAGGCCCCACTGCCAAAGCCTCCTAGTGCCCGGCCAGAGGAGGCCCCACTGACAGAGATGCTCTTGCCTCCCAAGTTACAGAGGCTCCAGCTTCCAAAGCCCCCAGATCTGGGGCCGAAGCGGACCCCACCCCCACTGCCGCTGCTCCTGGACATGGTCACTGAGCTGTAGCTGGTTCGCATCCGACTCCCGCCCCCTCCTCTGGCTGAGTTAGAGCTGAAGCCTCCTTTCGTGGAGTAAGTCTGCCGGGACACAGAGGACCGCATGACTATCACTGTGGGAAAGTGAGGAAGCAGCTGAGAGCAGGAGGGAGCCAGCCACAGTGAGCTACTGAGCCACTAAGGGCCTTTTTTATGTTTTCCCAACTGGGCTGGCCCTGGGTTCCACACACTCCTGCTATGATTACCACAGGTGAGGAGGAGGGGCCCTGTGGCCCTGGGGAGAGCCTCTCTCCCCCAGGGTGTGGGAGGGCCTCACCTGCCATCCCTGAGACTGGAGAGTTGCGCCTGAGTAGAAAAGCACCCCACCTGCACCGCCTACCCTGTAAGCTCTCCTCTCTTGGAACCGGATGATAGGGCTCCCACAGCTCCCCTCACCACCCAGTGGCTGACTTGGTCTCCTCCTACCCAACCCTGATGGCCTGCTGTCAATGGGGCTCTGTTTTGTGGGGTTTGTCCCAGGGCCTGTGGTAAGCCAAGGCCCCAGGGCCGAGGGCCGTGCAGGTGGCAAGGGAAGGTGCGTTGGGCAATGGGTTGTGAGAGAGTGCTCAGGCCTGCTCCAGTCCCACCCTCCCAGCCCACGGCCTCCTGTCTCTTGGCAGGTCCAGCGTGGGGGGCACAGGTGACTATAGGGTGGGGCAGCTCTTCGGTCTGTGCTGGCAGGTGTCTGCTTGGTGGAAACCCTGTGTGAGGCTAAGAGGATCCAAAGAAAAAAGGAGGGTCCCTGCCCAGCCATAGGTCTGACTGGGCACACAATGTGGGTTGAAAGGCTTTGGCTCAAACTGTGCATGGTGGTGCACACTTAAGCTCCCAGCACCCCAGAGGTGAAGGCAGGAGGATCCGAAGTTCAAGGCTAGCCTGGGTTCTCTGAGACCTCGTCTCAAAACCAAAAAAGAAAAAAACAAAAACAAACAAAAGAAGTGCCCGGTTTCTGCAGGGAGGGTGTTGGGGCTTAGGACCCCTACTGTGTTTCCTGTGCCTGGAGAGAAATAGAGAATTCTGACCACCCCTAAGCTCTTCTTTGGTAGAACCTTCCCAACAGGGCTCAGCCATCTTGGAATAACTGAAAATGTACACACATCCAAGAAGCCCCAAATGGTTCCAGCCATACCCCCATCATCCTTCTCTTTCCCTATCCACCAGGAACCCACAGTCTCAGTTCAGAAGAAGAGGGACAATCCTCGTCACTTTACATCAGCCCCCACTCTCTTCCCAATCAGGCCTCTAGAAGCAAGAACTGAACTTCAGACACAGACAGTGAAAGAGGACCTCGAGACTGGTCCTCCTCATCATTCAGCAAGAGGAGGCCAAAAGGACAGAGACTAACTTAAGGCAAGGATTGGGGGACAGCATTTTACTCTTCAAGGCTAGAGCTGGAATGCTCAACCAGCTTGGATCTCAACAGAGATGCATAGGACCTCAGTGAGGATGATGATGGCCTTTAGGCTCCAAAGGAAGCTACAGGATCTTTCCCCAGGGCCATTGGAAAGTTCAAGTGCCCCTACTTACTTGAAGCATTGAACCCAGCTCCTACCAGGCTTGCAGAGCTGCAGAACTAGCCCTTTAATGCAGCCAAAAAGACTTCCTTCCCTGCTTGCAGTTAGGACACCAGGCATCTGGGAGAGCTGGGCTGAAGGCCAGATTCTCTCTGAGCTATGCACCTTTGGGCAACTCTCATCCTCCCCAGACCTCATCGCTTCTGCCCCTAAGCGTAGCCCACCATAGAAGTCCTTTGGGAAAACAATGGCCTTAGACCAAGCCATCATCTACCCCCAACCAACCTTCGTCTCCTTTCCCCAGACTGAGAGCACTTTCTCAGGCTCCCTTATCTCTGCCTGCAGTGTGGGAGCAGAGATACCCGTGAGTGGGCCTAGCCTCCAGGCTGCTGCTGTGGCCCCCTAGGCAGGAAAATGACGTCAGCCCTGCTGTGAGTCACTGGGTGGCTGGGGTGGTGGGAGCTGGAGTCAGGCTATAAACATAAACATACCCCACCCCCAAAGACCTGCATTCAGGCATGCAGTTCTTTATGTATTTACTGAGCATGTTCTCTGGGTCAGGCTTTGCACTGGAAAGTAGTGAGCTCGTGGCAAATGCCTAGGAGGCCAGGCCCACTCTTGGGAGACACACACAGCCTTCTTTTCCCAGCCAGACAGATCACTATGGGCCCAGGCAGGGTCCTGTGAGGTCACTCTGCCTCTTCAGTCTTTACTCTAAGCTTGTAGCTCTGTTGCTTTTGGAATTCAAACTCCATCTTGCTTTGCCTCTTATCAGAGCATGCACACACACACACACACACACACACACACACACACACACACACACCCCAATTTTTAGGTAGCCCAAGTTGGCCTTAAGATCAAGCACTTAAACTGACAAGCATGCGGCACCACACCTGGCTTTTTCAGCCTTTTAAGAGGAAACCCCATACCTTTAAAACCACTGGAACTAATATGGATAATTGTAAACAGAAGTAAAGAAGAGAAAGATTCATGAACCAAGCAACCAGCGCTCCAGAGAGCTCCTGCTAATACCAGGATCCCAAAGCAGCTCCAGGAAAGAGAAGAGCAGTACAGAGGTAATTTAATGGCCATGGTGTATTAATTAACTGCCTGGTGAGTTAATGGACCTACCAAGGTTTGGTCCATTGGCAGTGAATGCCTACACTTGATCCAAATCGGTGGCCTCCCACAAATATTATGGGGAGTTTCCAAAGGAAGGAAGAGCTACAGCCTACTGCTTCTTCTCGGGGAAGCTATCAAAGGCCTCCAGTTCTGGAGACTTTCACCTACCAGCGTCCTTCCCAGCTAGCAGGAGGCAAGAGAATGGGGGATTGAATGCTCCTGCCACCAAAAGCATGAGTCAGGATGGCTGATGACGGCAACTTGTATCCCTGATACCAAACAGCTTGGATAATGAACAACATGGAAGACACAGGGCAAGGGGCCTCCCAAGAGAAGTAGAACTTACCAGTCAGCATCTGGCTCCAGAGTCCTTTTGGTAAAGTCAAACATTTGAGATTTTATTAAAAACAACAGAATCAGGGTTGTGAAAAGAAGTGATGATTTATGTACAGTTCACTGCATGGAGTGGACCCAGTATGTGCTTCAGGACAAGGCCTTTGAGAAGTCCCTCATTGTGGGTCAGGGAGATGGGTCAGTCGGTGAGAGCACTTCACTGCATAAACCTAGCCATCAAAGTTCCATCCCCATTCTCCACACATGAGAAGAAGAAAATCAACTCCTAAAAGTTGTCACCTGACCTAACACACATACACACCATTGCACACACGAGTATGCACCATCCTACACACACACACAGATTAATAATAGCAATAATAATACTAAGTAAAATTTAGACAAAAAGTTCTCCATTTAGTTGGTATGATGGCTCATGTCTGTAATCACGGTATTGGGAAGTTAAGGTAGAATAATCATGAGTTTAAGAACACAGCCTTCAGAGTGAGATCCTGTGGGCTCAATTTAATTATTTAATTAAAGAAAAAAATGTTAAGTACTCCATTGGAAACGCAATGGAGGCCCCAGCATCCAAGGGCATTCCCAAGCCAGCTTTTATGCTACGAATGCTTCTCGTGGGGCATTCAAGAACCCACTTCCCAGAAAAACATTCCCAGCTGATTTAAACTGAGTATCTCTCCAAGACCCCCCACCAAAGCACATATAAGAAGATGAATCCTTCAGTGGTTAAAAAAAAATTGTCCATGGGTGGGGTGAGAATTTTGGTTTCTTTAAAAACCTAGTTATGTGAATATGTTTTTGTTTTAATCCCAGGAGTGGAATATGGGGCTGCTTCAAATTGTCCACAGCAACTAACCATGTTTTGTCTCATGCTCTAGGAAGAGCATGATCCTGCCCTCTGAGGATAGTTTACATTTGGAATTCTCAGGACTCATAAATTTCAGAGCCCCAAAGAGGGGACAGAGGCGCTCCAAAGAGTCAGCGGCTGCTGCAGTTTGCTGTGGCTTGTCAAGTGGTCGTGGACAGAGATGAGTAGAAGAAATTGGATATCCTGTTGGCAAAGACCAAATTTGCCCCAAGGAACTTGATGCCCCTAATCAGCAGGAAGTGGTGTAATGATAACTTCGCACCCTTTCCCTCCATCCTTCTTTCTCATCTACCTAGTGTTGGGGCAGGAGTGGAAGGGATTGGGGTGGAATAAGGGTTGGAAGGGTGATAGATATAAGAACCCAATAAAGTAGCCAAAAAAAACCCAGTTACAAATGGTGCCTAATATGCTGCTAGACAAAATGGGAAGCTTGTGCTTCTAATGCTGTAGAGGAGTTAGCAGGGTACAAAGGAATGTATACTCTGTTTCAGGTCATCAGCAAAAAGTTTATCATGGCTTCTGCTGCTGGGTTTCCCCAACTTTGCTCCCAGAAGGAATTTTCTCTTCTTCTTCTTCTTCTTCTTCTTCTTCTTCTTCTTCTTCTTCTTCTTCTTC
>CAJQZJ010034397.1:490110-504094 GCA_907164525.1 Lophiomys imhausi
GTGTGTGTGTGTGTGAGTGTGTGTGTGTGTGGTGGATAAGGCCTCCCTCCACCCACAGCAGAGTATCTGCTCCTACAAAAGATCCACTCATGAGCACAAAAAATCAAGAGTAGAAAGGACATGAGAGGAACGCCTCAGTTGTAAGGTGGGAGTTGGGGGGAGGGGTTGGTCTAAGGGCACTCACTGTCTTGAAAGAAAGTGAGAACAGAACCCCGTAGCCCATCACTGGACAGGCCCTCCCTCTGGGGATCTCCCAGCCATGCTCTGGCTCAGCCTCATTGTCCTAACTCGCCCGGGAGGACATCAGACATCATGTTACTGTTTGCTGAACCTCAGGGAAACTTCGTGGGAACTGCAGTAACTCATAGTCAACATAGGACTGTATCCCCTGAACTAAGAGGACCATTGCATAAAAGGGAACGCATCTTCCAATATCCTGAGCAGAAGACAGCAATCTCACAGACAGAGAAAAGCTCATGAACACATCAAACAAATTCATCATCTTCCTTCTCCTGCTCCCACATGTTGGAATTACAGGTGTGTGCACTTATAAAAAACACTTTTTATAAGGATTTTAAAATAGAAGAATTAAAGGTATAAAGAATTAAAAGCTTTCTTATGGTTGTTACAGCTCCTCGGTCTTCCCTGGCTTTTCGGGCTTAGTGGAGGAGCATCCTTACTTTCTCTCCACCACATGGGGCTTCACGTGCAAGCTCAACCATGCTAGTGCCCTGATCTCATACTTCCAGCCTCCAAATCTGTGGGAAGGAAATTTCCATTGTGACTAGTGTGTGAAGAAGAACATAAAGGGAGGAGGAGAGCAGGAGGAAGAGGAAGAAGATCAGCGAGCCATTAGCTCCAGCCACTAACCCTAAATGAGCCCATATAGCCCTGTACATGCGCAAACCGTTCATATGCAGGCTTACATGCCAACTATTGAATCCTTGCAGCCAGGCAGCAGCTTCTATCAATAGTGCCATCTTACAGAAGAGGAACCTAGAGAATGGTGGCGCAGTGGGAACAATTAATTTGCAGAAGGCCACACAGCTTGTAAGTTGCAGAGCTAGCATTTATTTCTGGGTATCTAGGTTCCCAAGTCATTGCTCCTACCACCATAGACTGCTGCTCTCGGGGATGTCAGTGTTGAAGGAGGTTATGTTAGCCAACAGAAGCCCAGAGAGGTAGGACAACTTAACCTAGGACCACACAGCAGATCCAAAACTGAAATTCCATCTCAACACACACTCGTTCTCTCAACATCTATGAAGCACATGGCATGTTGGAGACACTGTGCTAAACCAGATCAAGTGGAGATTAGTAAAGGTCTCTCTGCCTTACAAGCCCTTGCAGTCTGGAGAGGGAAAAAAGAGCAGGTGGGGACTCTACGTGGAACTAAGACAATGCAGTAAAGTGCAGAAGTGCCACTGAAGCAAGCTTGGTCCAGAGGGCAGGGGTCTGGGTCTTCCTGAAGCCACAGCACAGAGGGTGCTGCTCCTGACCCAGTTCAGGAGACCCAGGTCCTCTCAAGGGGGATACAGGCTCAGAGCAGATAAGCAGAGTCAGAGGAATGAAGATGGAGCTGCTTCAGGGTGGAGGTTGGACCACACTCAGGTTCCTTGCCCATACCTGGCTGGTTATTGTTTGAGGGGACCCAACAGCAAAGCCACCCCATCCTGCCTATCCCTAGTCAGCTCTTCACCCATCATGGACAGTATGGAGACTTCCCCAGACTGATCTCAGTGGGACTTTCCTCTCAACTTTGACTTCTGCAGCTGAGAAATGGACCAAACTCTCACCTTGGGCATCCTGGTTCTCCCAAGAATCCGTCATTTGTATCTGCCTGGGACCACAACACCCTGGCTTTGCTCAGTTACTGAGGACTTGTCAGGGGCCCTTACCTGCACCCTTCATCATTGTCACCATAGTCGTTGTTTTGAGGTAAGGTATCCTATGTAGCCCAGCCTTGATCTCAAGACACCTGTTCTATGCTATGGTGGCACATGTCTTTAATCCCAGCACTCAGGAGGCAGAGGCAGGCAAGTTCAAGGCCAGCCTGGTCTACAGAGCAAGTTTCAAAACAGTCAGGGCTACACAGAGAAACTCGGTCTCGGGGCGGGGGGGTGGGGGGGTGACATACACAGCCCTCATTCTGCTTCCCAAGTACTGGGGTAGTGGCTTGCTACCTCACCAGCTTCTTGAATGAAATTCAAGCCAATACAAGTCCTACCAGACTATAAATAATTACATCCCACAAACTGCACTTTGAGGAGTTCATTCTGATTTTAATTAATATGCAAGTGGGGCTTAATTATTAATATGTAAAAGATCTCTCTGTTGCCGCCTTGGTCTCCTGCAGGAAACACATACTTCTGTTGTTGCTTTGGCTACATGGGCGCCAGAAGGCTCTAAGTTCCCCAAAGGGGGTGAGACCCAGGCCAGATGTGGTAACCTATAACCAGCCTGCCTGGCTACCAGACTATTGAATTCTAAGAAATCTAGAATTCCCAGGAATCTCATGCTGGGAGAAGAAAAGGGTTAAAGCCTGGACTAGCTACTAGGGGGGAGTTTGTCTCCCTGAGGTTTACAACTTGTCAGACCTTATGAGTGAGACTGGAGCCAAGACAGTGATGGCTCTGTGGTGGGTTGGACCACACTCTGGCCAGGACTGCCCAGGTATGCATAGCCCTGGTCCTCTCCTTAAACCTAAGCCTTCGCCAGAACCCAAAGATGAAGTTAGTGTGGAGGGGGAGTCACTGGATCCTTGTCCCTCTTCCCCGTGTGGCCACATTCAACAAACACAAAAACAGTGGTCCGTGTATTTGCCTGAGGACAGGTGACTAACCCTGGCTTACTGGGAATGCCAGCCTGGCTCTGACCCCTAACAGCACTTCCCCATTTCTAGCAGGCCTGCTGATGACAGACTCTCAGTGTCATTACAGACAGTTGCCCACCCTCCTCTGCCCTGGCTCCTCTCCTGCCAGACTGGGGACAGGAATCCATGTGCTCCTCACTGATATGCCACAGGAGAATAGTGGCACACCCTAAGGAGCGGTTTATTACAACTAGGAATGAGCATGCCACCATGCCACTCTGGCATCTACGCTGTCCCTCACCTGAGGAAGGTCTCAAACCAAAGCAGGAGCTTCCAGAAGAGATCTGCAAAACTCTCCCTGAGAGTGAGCCGATGTCTTGCGTTCTAAGGGGCTGTGGGATTGAAGGTGATGTGTAATTATCATACCCAATTTTTGTGTGATAATTACACATTTGCAGGCATATTATGACTGCCTCTCAGCACCATCGAGGTGCCTCCCTGCCCTCGCCCCCAGAAAGTAGGATTATCCACTCTACAGGCACAGAAATCAGAACAATTGCTCAAGATGCCCAAAAGACACAAGCCTTCCAAACTCAGTCCAGGAAGCCTTCCCAGAGCCCCACAGCTCCTCTGATGTGGTGTGGCTGCCTGTGTACTTTCTGGCCAAGACCTGGGGAGGAAGGCTCAGAGAGAAGGCAGGACTCCTTGGCCACCCAGAGCCCTGCAGCATGTTCCAGTCAAATGGCTAACTCTCCTCACCCTCGATCTGTGAGGAGGCAGATAGCTGTTTCCCACCATTTGCCATTTTCCTCTCTTCTTTTTGTTTTTGTTTTTTGCTCTTTTGATTTCTGTGGTGCTGGTGAGCCAAGCTACAGCCACCCGGGCTCTCTGCAAGTGCTGCACTGCTGAGCTGTGCCCTCAGCCTCTCCTCTCTCTTTTTTTTTGAGGCGAAGTCTAACTACACTGCCCAGACTTGCCTTTTAGCTCACTCTGAAGCCCAGACTGGCATTAACCTCTCAGTACTCCTGCCTCAGCTTCTCATACAGCTGGAGCCACAGGTATGGCTGCCGTGTGCCCTGTGAATGTGTCCACACGGCTGACTGTGGGCTATTGTGGTGACGCCATTGAAGACAGACGTGGGAAGAGAGGCCACAGTTTTCTTTCCTGTTGTTCCAGCACACTAGACACACACACACACACACACACACACACACACACACACATACAGATACACAGACACACACACACACACACACACAGAGACACACATACAGATACACAGACACACACACACAGACACACACATACAGATACACAGACACACACACATACAGATACACAGACACACACACACATACACACACATACAGATACACAGACACACACACATACAGATACACAGACACACACACACAGACAGACACAGACACACACACACACACAGAGACAGACACACACATACAGATACACAGACACACACACACAGACAGACACAGACACACACACACAGACACACATACAGATACACAGACACACACACACATACACACACATACAGATACACAGACACACACACATAGACACACACGAGAGAGAGAGAGAGAGAGAGAGAGAGAGAGAGAGAAGGGGGAGATGACTGTCCCAGACTGGAGGGCAGAGACATCACATGTGTTCCTAGACAGAACTTGGGGGCCCCTGAGAGGGAAGTGTGTTCAGACCACAAGACAAGCTGAGAGGCCAGACTTGCCCACCTGGGCCCAGCCCCCAGTGCCGCCCCTGGTGACCCAGTCAGGTTCTGCCGGTTGCTTGGTTGGGTTCCCTGCTGCTAACAACAGCCCTGGCCCAGTAAATATTATGAGTCAAGTTACCAAGCACAGCCTCCAATACCCAGAGGCAACCTGACTGCTTCTGGGGAAAGGTTCCCAGTGCTCCTACACGTGGGAACGGCTAGGACAGACCGGAAAGAGCTGGGCCAGACCCCAGCCTCCAATCCCCCAAGCCATACAGAGGCTCTGTGTTGTCATGGAGTTGGGGTAAAATCTAAACTACAAGAGGCAATCCACAACTCACTAATGGGTACCTGCTGAGTGTGTCCACCAGCTCCAAGGAATGAACAATGAATGCCTAGCAGCCAGTGAGGGCAACATCACACTATGGCACTTGCATAAGCAAGCCAAGAACTATGATGTAAATGAACTTATTACTAAGATGGTTGTCCCAGAAAAGCTTGGGAAACTCTCTGATAGAGGCAAAGGTCCATACCCCTGACACACATAAACCCTAGAAAATAGGAACCAAGTGTGCTGCCACACACCTGTGATCCCAACACCAAGGAAACTAACGTAGCCAGACCATGGGCCCCGTGTGAGCTACGTAAGGACCCTGTTTGGTGTCAGACCTGGGGCAAAAGCCTATGGCCCAGTTTGACTGGCATAGTGCACGATGTGGGTTCAGCCTCTAGCTCTGCACATGGTTCCATGTGCCTGGAATCCCAGGTGGAGGCAGAAGCAGGAAATTCGAGTGTTCAAGCTCACCCTCAGCTGCATAGTTTGAGAGCAGCCTGGGCTGCAAGAGCTGGTCTCAAAAAAAAAAAAAAAGAAAGAAAGAAAGAAAAAGAAAAGAAAGTTTAAAAACAGGTTTCATAGAGAGATAGTAAACCCTGGTGTGGCAGCGCACACCTTTGATCTCTGCACTTAGGAGACAGAGGTAGGCAGATCTCTGTGAATTCAAAACCAGCCTGGCCTACATGGTGAGTTCTGGGTTAGTTAGGAGTAAATACTGAGACTCCGTCTCAAAAAAAAAAAGAAGGGAGGGAGGGAGAAAGAGAAGAGAGAAATGGAAAAGGAAAACAAGGCAAGGGAGAGAAGCAGGCTTGAAGGGGACACCACACCGAGGTTCCTCTTCGAAACTGCCCTGAAGTCAGGAAATAGCCCGAATTTCTTAACTAACCCTTAAGCCACTCAGTCCCTCAAAGGAAAAACATGAGGTTTCTTCATCCAGTCACCCTCTTTCCTGAGCTGAGTCACATCTGTAATAAGGTCAGGGCACCGCCAGCATATTCAGGGAAGACCTCTGGGCTGGGGCAGCAGACAGCCACATCCTTTGCCGAGGGCTGACCATGGCCACCCAGAATCTGGGCAGCCACCATGCCTGACATTAGGGAATATGGACCAAAACAACATACAACCGGAGAAACCTGGCAGCAAACCTGTCCCAGAGGGCCCGGCTTCTGCCAGAGGTCAAAGGACAGAGCAGACAGGCCCAACAAATTACCTTGTACAGTACCCTTGTTTCGTTGCAGACCAAAATGAGAGCCAGTGAGGGAATAAGCTACTTGCTAAGGTCACATAGCAAGAGTCAAAGAAGAGTTTGTTAGGCCAGGGCTTCTTCATCCTGCAATTTGGAGCCTGAGGTGGAGTAGGGCAACACAGAGGGGGACCTCGGCACCCCTATTTCAGACAGTTCACAGCCATTCACTGTCTCAAAGCTAAGCACTATGCTGTGTGCCTCAGATTCAGGGACCAGGAGGAACGGATCCGCTGCCTCCAGCAGTAAGGACAGCTCTGTGGCCTCACCAGCTTGCACAGCCTCCTGAAGAGTCAGGAAGCTCTCCTGGCTAACCTTAATCTTTCCTGCTGTAACATCAGCCTGCTTCCTCTCAGTCCAGGAGGTATTTGTATTCTCGCTGACGCAGCCTAGACTGCTCAGAACCCTCTCCCCACTCCTGAGCCAGCTAACCCATTGTTGCATTGCCTGCTAGGGTGCCATGAAAGCCCCAGGGGTCGAACCAGCTTGAGCTTGTGGGCAGGAGTGTGAAGGATGAAGCCGGAGGAGGAACTGAAGGGACAGACAGGTGCCCCCCAATGCCTGACTCTTTAAATGTGGATGGGGCCACAGGCTAAGGGTTTCCTGTCCTATATACAAATGATACAAGCCCATTGTTGACATTTTTAATACAGAAAACAACAAAATATCATTTGGAAAAAAGAGGGCAGGGGCAGGAGAGATGACTCAGTGGGCAAAGAAGCTTGCTGCTAAGTCTGAGGACCTGAGTTCAATCCCAGGGACCTATGTGGTAGAAGACACCATCTGACTTCCATAAGTTGTCTTCTGACCTACACGTGTGGGTGGCACACACATACATACAGCATATGCAAATAACTAAATGTAATATATTTTTAAATAAAAACAAAATTAGGAAAATTAAAACAAAGCTCTTTCCAAAAATTCGATCCCCTGGAAGCAACCATTAGAACATTAGGGCACGGCTCTCCATGCACTCACAAACTAGCAACATCCTGCAGTCAGCATGTCTTTATTTTACAGATGTTGGTATAGCTGTAAGCAACAGCTGAAGACCCAGGCCTGGGCTGAGGCCATAGCTCAGGAGGAGAGTGTTCACCCATCATGCACCAGGCTTTGGTTATAAATAAGGAAAAGTAGAGAAAAAGAGAGCCGAAAAGAAAAGATAGTCATCATGAGTCTTTTGTCATAATGTCATATGGTGTTACAATTATTCATATGTGCTTAAGTGTGTGCACATATGTACATTCATATGTTGAGAGTGGCGCCACATCCCATGCAGTGAAGCCATCCTTTGTCCTTGTCTACATGTATTTTCATACTGAGACCACACAACACAAACACACGCTTCCCTCTCTGTGTCATATAAATCACTGTGCATGGCTGGCTGTTCTCACGCACACAGGGAGGCTGTGGAGTAGCCAAGCACAGTCCAGCCCTGGTCCTAGACGGTCCGGTCCGGGCCTTTCCAGGACACAGGCTCATTCCCAGCCTTCCCGTCCAAGCTAGGGCAGGGTTCTCCCACACTCGACTCCCCCTGCAGGTTGCCCAGGATCCTGCAGCCCAGACCGTCCTGGGAGCCCGCAGCAAGGCCTCCCAGTGGCCCCTTAGCCCCACCACCTCTTGGATGCCTGAAGCCAGAATAAATCACCGGATACAAAGGAGCCTGGGGGAGCTGGTGATTCTCAGACCTTTCTCGGGACTTAAATATCACAGCTGGTCCTGGGCAAAGTCACAAGACTTAGACTCTCTGCAAGCTAAAGCCTGGGATCCTCATAGTGTTTCAGCAAAGGGCTAAGGAAGGCTGAGAGTCAAGAGAATGGGTTCCTGTGGGCCAAGGATGAGGGTCAGGTGCCGTCTCCACGGAGGAATGACAGTGGGACCTCGGGCAAAAGACTTGGCCTGCCTAAGCTTCCCTGTGTATGACCAGGGGATGATAATTCCTATTTTCATAGGAACACTGTGTGTGAAACAAGATGATACCTGAAGAGCCCTCAGAACAAAAGGTGGGCAACAGCTGTTCGCTTCTGTCATTAGTAACTTCAAGCCCCTGTCTCTCATTCACCTACCAGGCCTGCCCTGTTGGATACAAACCTTCCGGGACTCCGAGGGAGCTTGTGTGTATCGGAGCATGAATATGAGTGTGCAAAGAGATCATATGTGTTCGTGTGGAACCGTGTGTGTGTGTGTGTGTGTGTGTGTGTGTGTGTGTGTGTGTGTGTGAGCGCGCGCGCGCTCACAAGAGCATAACTGAACGTGTAGTCAGGTACAGTGGAACACATCTGAATTACCAGCACTCAGGAGGCTAAAACAGGAGAATAAGGAGTTTGAGACCAACCTGGGCTACACACACAGAGACCATCTCCAGAAAAAATAAAATATAATATATAAAGGCATGGCTTGGGTATGTGCAACCACACTGTGTGGAAGAGCACAGTAGAAGCTTCGAGAATGAGTGTCGTGAGTGTGTGTGTGCTGGTGTAAGGAGTGTGAGAGGTGTGTGGAGGGTGGAGAGAGTGTGTCAGGGCTGGTATCTGAGGCAGCCTGTGGAGGTCCACACTGCCCACACACATCCCAGACACACAACACTTGGCATGGGGAGGGACTTTGTCATTGACAGCATGGTCCCATGCCATAGCACTCTCTCCAGCTTGACCTTCTTCTCTTCCTACCTAAGCTTTGAGGTTTTCTAAAGAAAAGCCTCCAACTCCACCACACCCAGCCTCACACCTGCCCTCTGATTGAAACTGGAAGGAGACCAGAGCCAGCCTGCATGGGATGCTTCTAGGTAAGATCTGTTGGATGGTGCCCTTTCTCCACCCCCACGCCTCTGAAGAGGGGGCTGAGAGATCCAGCTCCCTCTAGCCTGTAAAAACTTCTCAAAACACCTACTCAGGCAGGCCCACTCCCTGCCATGGGCAAGAGGCAGTTACCTTCAGAGCCCACAACTGACTGTCCCCTTCCAGGGGCAAGGCTCCACTCCACCCCATCTCCCCAGAAGCAAAATCAGGAAAGGGCTAAGGAGGTGCCCTCAAGGAGGAAAGGACACTGAGAGGACATGGTGGGGGGGGGTCCTTCGTGGCCTCTCTTCCAGGAAGTCACTTCTTGTGGTTAACACCATGCATGAAGACCACCATTTAATGTGCAGCTACTTTCTGCCAGGTGCCTGACATATGACACCTCTGGCTAGCCTCATTTTATAGCTGAGAAAACTAAGGCTCAGCAAACCTAAAGGACAACCAAAGGAGGCAGAGCTGGAGTTTGCAGCTGTCTCTAATTCCTCTCCACACCCTATGTCTGTCTGTTCTGTGGCTGGCATTGATGCCCCTACTCTTCCGCCTCCCTGGGGGGTCTGGGGGAAGCCCACAGAAAGGGCCATGCTCAGACTAGATGGAAGACCTGAGAGAGTATTAGGAAATTGGCGAAGGGACACATATTGACCTCAGGAAGAGAGGGAGCTGTGTGAATGAAGTAAAGAAGTGAGGAGACAAGGTCTGGTCACCTCCACAGGGAGGGTGGTGGCGTGGGGGGGGGCACTTTGCAGAGTAGGATGGAAATGCAACACAGGTGTGTGCCCAAACTCTCCCAGCTCAAGTTAGGTTGCAAGGTCTCTGCCCCAAATAGTCCTCACAGCTGCTCCAGGCCCCTACAGGCTCAAGTGCTGGGAACATTCAGACATCTCTGCCCCCCAGCCAAAGAATATTTTGTTCTTCTGTCTCCCTGTGGGGGAGTAAGGCCAGTAACCAAAGGGGGACCTGGCTGAACAGGTCTGGCAGGGAAGAAATAGCAGGACCCAGTAAATGGAGGATACTGGAGAGGACGGGATTAAGGAGGCAAAGCTAGAGCAGAGCATACCAAAGTAAGAACAGAGTAAACTTCTCCTGAGATCCCACCCAACTGGGTGTAAGGAAAAGGCAATGTCAAAATCCACCAGGCCTTCCTCCCTCCCTGGACAGGGATCATGCTGAATGTCACCTGCAGCCAGCCCCCGGGGCCTCTTGAACGCAAGTCAGTGATAAGTTAGATAGGACAATTCCAGCCAACCCCAGCCCCGACTTTGCCACAAACACAAAGGATAGGGTGCAAATGTCACAGCAAGGGGATAAAAGTTGAGCAGGTGACCCTACATATGAGATGACAAAGTCAGCAAGCAGTGGGATCAGGGGGCCCAGGTAGATGGAAAGATGGAAACCCTTTCAGACTAAGAATCAGCTACCATTCTCCTTTTCTCGCAGTGTGTTGGGGATTCTCAGTATTTTTGCACCAGAGATTCGAGCCTCATGTCTACACAGTCGGGGAAAACCACCTGGGGCTAGGAGGATGGTGCCTGCCTGGGCCTAGACTGGCAGGTGCTACCTGGGGCGGTCCAGCGTGCTCATTTGCATGTCATTTGCATGTGCTCATCCTAGCCACCAACATTTGTCACTCCTGTCACTTCAGAGCCTGTAGGCCACAAGCTCTCTGTCCCTGTTTCATTCCCTTTCTGGACTTCTGATAACTGGAGGACCCCAGAAGAAGGAAAGAGTTCAAGTTGGGGGATAGAGGGTCGGAGATTCTACCCAGAGTCTAAAGAAGCTATGTATGGGCTTCTGCCATCTGTGGAAACCTGGCTTAGGGTGACTCCTGCAGGGCAATCCCAGAATGCAGGGAGATGAGAAAAGAGCCTGGTTCCTCCCCTCTCCCCACGCCTAGGCTGCTCGTTCGCCTCCCAGCGGCTCTAACGCTGCCTAGCACCGAGGAACCCCAGATCCTGAATCAGCCCAGAAATTTACATTTTGCCCCTTCACCAAGTAATCAAGAACAAGTGAGTCAGCACGGTCTTCCCAAAAAGCAACTCAAGAATATTTGGGAGCGTTGGACTGTCAGCACCGTCATTAGATATTCCAACATGGGGGATACCTGAGCGGAGCCCACCTTAGGCTCACATGGCCACCCGGCAGTCCAGAGTGGAAGGGATTGTGGTTCTGCTTTGGGAAGAGCTTAGGGAGCAGAGTAGTTAGTAAGTGACGGGGAGGGACCCTCACACAGCAGTATACGGTGGCCCTGCCAAGTTCTCTCCAAGGGAGGTCCACCCCACGGGGGACAAAGTTAGAGAGGTGGGACTGAAGGCCAGCCAGGGGCTGATTTCCTCACATCAGCAGATCTTTTGGGGGGTCGTGGTGGGGGGGAGCAGGTGACCTGGGAAGACACCCTCTTCCTTCCCACCCAGAGTCAGTTTCTGCCTGTCTAATTCAGCTGGGAGGGAAAGGGCTGGGGAAATGCAGCCACAGCAGCATTGGACTAGGAGGAGGAAAAAATGCTAAAAATGCTCTGAGCCTGCACTTGGCATGTTGACATACACAAAGGATCTTGCCTTTGCTGTGGGCTCCTCCGCTTGCACCCTTCCCTGAGCTCCGGCGTGTGAATGGGGGCAATAGGGAGGGCAGGGCATAAGGGTGTGTGTGTGTGTGAACAAGTGAAGTCATTCTCTCTGGGTGGTTCCTTTTAATTAGCACCCTGAAAAACTCCCAGCCAGCAAAATTGAGTCTTGCCAACAGGGAGTCCCACCCTTCTGGCTCATCCAATCCCTAGGGGCAAAGGGGGGACAGAAGATCTGAAGGCAAAGAGAAAGGGGCCTGCGGAGGGTCCAAACACTGAAAGAAGCCTTCTTAGCCCTGCAAAGACCCTCTGGTAGGACAAGACAGGGGTACAGAGGTCGGGCAAGCTAGAGACCAAAAAGGAGAATGATGTCTGTATGCCAGCACCTGTGAGAGTCCAGGCCTTTAAAATGGCCAGTGTCCATCCAGCCCTGGAAGTTTCCCTGAAGATGTGACATCAAGGACCAGGTGTGAGAAAGGCATCTGGCCTCCATCTTGCCCTTTCACTCTTTCTCCAGCTTCCTAATCAAAAAGCCACTTGGTCCCTCGCAGCCAAACTCCAGAACCAGCCCAGGGGGCTGGAAGCAGCAGCACATTCCACAAAGGGGTCAGGGAAAAGTATTGACCCCTAGCCATACAGACTAAGCCTTCCTTTGGTTTGTCCCCTTCCCTCAAAACCCTTTTCCAGGTGACTCTTAACCAAACTTCCTAGTAGGACCTCTGTGCCGTGTCACCTGATATGATCACTCTACATGTCCCTCCATCTGGGACCTGGAATTCATCCTAATCGGGTGCAGAGGACAAGGCCAGAGTCCTGGGTCTCGTCTCCCACCCCAGACTGTGGCAGGAGTCAGAGCACAGAGGGACACAAATCTGTTCACAGGAAAATGGCCAGGGACCAGGAGAGAGCAAACACTGACATCCAGGGCTTTTCCAGCCATAAGGACAGAAGTCTTGCTCTTAATCCCAGCCTACTCCTAAAGAGTCACTGTGTGTCCTCTGATGTGGGCTTCTTCCTCAAAGGTTAGGCTCAGTGAGGTGGGGGCCAGCAGTGAGGTGCTGTCCAGTCTGACAGACTTTGGTGCTCAGTGGTTTAGGGATGTGAGAGCAATGGTGAAATCTAAACGGAAGGCCAGACCAACATGTCCTCAGCTCATCAGGAGATAGATATTAATCCAGCCCCAGATGTGGGACTTCCTCCTAGCTCTCTCTGACCCTAAAGTTTCTGCAACCCCAAGAGCTGGGGACAGGGACCACAAGGCAAGGTGGAAAGAGGCTACCCAGAAACTCTGCCGGGCACAAAGTCTTCTCTGTTCCCTTCCAGCTGAAGAGGGCTGAGCAGCCAAGTCCTCAGAGTCAAACCCTGAACCCCAGAGGACTGTTGGGGAAGGAACACCTCTGCAGACCCCGACCCTACCCAGCTAGCAGGGTACAAACTGGGGGGTGGGGGAAAAGCAACCTGGGGCTCAGTTGTTGCAAGAGGGTGTGGCTGCTTTTTAGCAACAGTAGAGAAAAGATGGTATGACTGCTCTTGGGGACAGAAGAGGGTGTGTTACAGAATGAAGGCGTCCGACCCTGGGGCGGAGTGGGAGCTGGGCAGATCAGGCACCACCCGACGCTGAGGCCTCCTGCCCCCGCCCAGCTGGCTCCTGGTTCCCACCACACCCTGGGCAGTAAAACTTGCTTTTATGATCGCTTGTGGGGGTTTCGCTGCTTTCCTGGTTTGAGGGGGAGGGATAGATAGTTGTGTCTGTAGATCTGTGTTGATGTGTACCTGAACATGTGTCAGGGTGTGAGATTCTGAGTGGGTGAAGCCGGCTACGTGTGTGTCCTCTCCAGCTATGTTTGTGGGGCTCTATCTGTGTGAGAGAGAATCATACCTACCATTTCTTGAGGATTGGTCAATTACTTTATCTTCATAGCAATCCGCAATAAGGACGGTCTTCTCTCCGTTCCTGTGTTCTAGGCCTCCTGGGCTTGCCTGTAAAGTCTGCCATCTACACTTGCCTGACCCTCTCTTCTCTGCTGATGAGCCTTTGGGTGTATCGGTGCGGCAAGGACACGGTCCAGAGAAGGTCGGCCAACACCTGGGAACACTACAGTCTTAGGAGCTTGACCTTCCTAGTGCAATGACTATTTTCTGAAACAGAAAGTGTGTGAAACAGCGGTGTGACTGACTAGGAACAGAAAACTTTGGCCAAGGAGACTGTGACAGCAAGTGCCAGGGTTCAGCCACCACAGCCTGGCAAAAAAAAAAAAAAAAAGGGAATCTGTCCCCTTGGAGAAGGCTCCCTGAAAAGAGCCCAGAGGGGCACAGTAAGGAGCCAGAGCCCCCAACGAGCCGCAGGGCCTCCTGGGGAGGTGGGGAGGCCCTCACCGCACCTCCCGAGCCCCTCGCTGCTTCCCCGCAGCCTCCCAGGGGATGTAGAGGCCGCAGGATCCGCAGGTCGCCAGGGTCAGGGTCCGTCGGGGGCCCGGGGCCTGGAAACCGGGGGGGGGGGGGGGGGGGGGC
>CAJQZJ010034397.1:505664-519098 GCA_907164525.1 Lophiomys imhausi
TTAATCCAATTTTCTACATTGTATAACAAAATACACCAACTCTCAGACGATCTGTCTGATTTCGTGAGCCAGTACTTTTCAGTGGCCAGAGGCCCAGTGCTATAAAATCGAGTTGGTGTAAAAAAAAAAGAAGAAAGAAAGAAAGACAACTCAAAGTGAGCTAGACCTGGGGGCAAAGGCCTATAGTTCCAGCTCTTACAAGACTCAGGCAGAGGAGACACAGAAAGCTCTGCCTGAGCGAAAGTGTGAATTCAAGGCCAGGCTGGGCCACTTAGTGAAACCTGACTCAAAAAAAAAATTTTTTTTTAAGTAAAAAATAAGGCTTGGGACATGGCTCACTGTCAGAGCATTTTTCTACTGTGTGGGAAGTCCTACATTGAATCCCTAAAACAGAAAAACTATATTACAAATACAACACGTATAAAAACGAGTGAGTGGATACAGACCCAGTCATTTGCAGGTCACACACACACAGAACCAGCAGGACGGTCATGGAGTATGGTGGTTGGAACCCATGGGAACAAATTGGTCTTGGTCTCAAGCATCAGCCTAAAATCTCCACTCAAGCGACAGGTCACAGCCTAACACCTGGGCTACTCGTGTACATAGAGAGTGACACACAGATATGCGTGCACACACACCACACCACACACACACGTACATTTAGAAAAACCATCTGAGCACTGACTGTCATGGGTGTCTTCCCTGAACGCCACATACAAATACCACACAGGTCTTTGCAAAAAATTGTCACACAGGACAGTCCTTTGGGCACTTGGCCTTCCCACAGACTTCCATCTATTCTAGACCCTCAAACAACATCCACTATACCTTGCCTAGACCCATGGACACATGCATCCAGCACAGGAGGACGACAGACACCCATGTGAATCAAATGCATGTACAGTCACAAAAATGAGTGTTCGCTGCTACAAATGTGTCACGTTTCACCCCAGCACCCAAGGAATTCCCACAGGACCCACCGCTGCCCCCACAGCCTTCCATGTTGGCAAAAACAAAGCTCAGGCTTGCCCCATCACCTCTTTCCCCTCCCTGTTGGAGATAGGCCTGCCCTACCTGCCCCAGCCTGCTTGGGTGGGGCCCCACCTGCTCTCAGGACCAGCTGCCAGCTCAGCACAGGGCAGGCTGCCCGATGCTCTAGCACGTCGCCAGCCCCACCCCCTCCTCTGCCTGCCAACTCAGCATCTGGCCTGGGCCAGATGGGGCTAGCCCTTGTCAGCAAGCCAGTGGTAGGAGGGGGAAGCAGGTCCTTGCTGGCAAGGCTGGGGTCTGAAGGAGAGGCCCTGGGGCCTGGCCCCACTGAGCTCAGGGCTTCCCACCCTGCAGCCTTCCTTCTCTGACCCCTCTCCACCAACGCTGATCCCCACAGTCTCACATAGCTTCCTGGTGACAGAGAGCAAACACGCTTTGCTAAGCCTAGGAGATATCACTCCAGAAGTAATGTCCTCTGCCAGACCAGCTGCTGGACCGAGAGGAGATCAGAAACATTGGCTGAAACACAGAACAGTGAGACCTAAGGCACTGTGGAGGACCTGCTGAGAACTGCTGCCCAAGAACTTGGCCATGAAGAAATGCTAAGGAGAACAAAAAAAGCTTGTAGTTGGGAAGATGGTTTAGTGGGTGAAATGAATTCCCCAGAATCTACATACTAACACACACACACACACACACACACACACACACACACACACTCACATACTCACATATTCACACATACACACATTCACACACACATACACATTCATACATACACACACATATGCATATATACACATAAACACACACACTCACATACTCACACATACACACATTCACACACACACATACACACATATGCATATACACACACACATAAACACATACACACACACATAAACCCATACTCACACACACATACACACTCATACATACACACACATAAATACACACTCACACATACACAATCTCACACACACATAAACACTCACACATATACAATCTTACACATACATATATGCACACATACACAGTCACACACATAAACTCATGCACACTCTCATATACACATACACACATATGCACACACATGCACACACTCACACATATACAGTCTCACACACATACACATATACACATATTCACATATATACTCAACTCCAGGGCTGGAGAAGAGGCAGGGCAATAACAAAATGGTAGAAGAGTAATCAGAACAGGGCTGAGTTCAAGACAGGAAATGGGGCCGAAAGAGATGGCTCAGTTGTTAAGAGCACTTGCTGCAGGCCGGGCGGTGGTGGCGCACGCCTTTAATCCCAGCACTTGGGAGGCAGAGGCAGGCGGATCTTTGTGAGTTCGAGGCCAGCCTGGTCTACAAAGTGAGTCCAGGACAGCCAAGGATACACAGAGAAACACTGTCTCGAAAAAAAAAAAAAAAAAAAAAAAAAAAAAAAAAAAAAGAGCACTTGCTGCTCTTCTAGAGGACCAGGGTTCAGTTCCCAGCACTGATATCAGGTGGCTCTCAACGTCCAGTTCCAGTGGATCCAACAGCCCTATTCCGGCCTCCATGGGCACATACACCCACACCCACACACACACACACACACACACACACACACACACACATACACCACACACACATGCCACACACCACAGACACACACATACTACACGCCACACACACATGCCACACACCACACACACACATACTACATGCCACACACACACAGCACACACACACGTGACACACACATATGCTATACACCACACACGCCACACACGCCACCCACATGCCACACACACATACTATACACCACACACACAGCACACACACGCCACCCACAAGCCACACACACATACTATACACCATACACACGCCACACACACACACACACACACACACACCACACACACGCCACACACATGCCACACACACGTACTATACACCACACACACAGCACACACACACACACACACACACACACACACCACACACACGTGTGCTTTTTTTTTAAGGGTCAGGAAAGCCCCTCAAGTAGCACTGGACAGACCCAGGTCCCTGAAGGGAACAGAAGGTGTGAGGCTCCTCCACCCTCCATTCTGCCCACTAGCCATCAAGTAACAGTGTTTAACAAAGTGTAACAGCCCCACTGTGGGCCTTTGCTCAGGATTGTGAGACTCCATGAAGCTCTGTGCCCAACGCAACATTTCTCTCTGTGCAGGTAACATTTCAACAAATGTCTCTCTCCAACATCAGTCTGCCTTTGTGTCCAAAGCCTCGTGTTTCCTCATTCGATGTGAGCGTGTCTGTCTGTGCCTGTGCACAGACAACCTCTACGTAAGCTTACCCTGGCCTCTGATCCCAAGGCGTGCAAACACACACACACTCACTAAAAATCTCCCTGCGTGGGAAGGTTGCAGCTGCAGAGGGCAAAGGAAATGCAAATGGGCCTTGCTTCCATTTAGACAATGGGTATTCAGGATCACCCCTTCCCTGCCAGGCTCAGAGACCCAGGCTACACTCAGAACCCACAGGTCCTGACCTAACTTGGTGTGGGTGAAGAGACAAGGCCTTGTGGAAATGCAGGCACAGCCTCCAGGGGCAGAGAAAGGCTTACAGAGAACGTCAGCTCTGAATTAAGAGACTAAATGCCCATCAAATGGACAGGCAGGACATTGGGAGC
Source organism: Lophiomys imhausi (assembly GCA_907164525.1). NCBI lineage: Eukaryota > Metazoa > Chordata > Mammalia > Rodentia > Muridae > Lophiomys > Lophiomys imhausi. The sequence goes on from CAJQZJ010034397.1 coordinate 509,342, forward strand.
ATGTTTGAAGTTAGACACACACATGTTTTAAGTTAGACACACACATGGCTTCCTCAAGGACCTGGCCCAGGAGCTCAGCTGCTGCTGGTGGCAGAGAGGATGGAGCGGCTGCAGACGTGGTCTTCAGGTGGGCGCTATGCTTGGGCTTCCTCGGGTGTTTCTACTGAGTACGAGGGAGGGACACATACCAAACTGGAAAATGGGACATTTAAGATCACACTCTGGCTCTACACCCCATGTTCCCTGGCTGCCCTCTCTGAGGCCACAGAACTACTGGGTGCTGGACCTCTGAACTGCTGACCCACAAAGGCCAGCTGTGCCCTAGTGACTCAGGTGTGCCCCCTGGGACGTGGTCTACCTCCATCTGCATCACGGACCACCAGCCTCAGCCTCAGAAGGACCGAAAGAGGACGAGTAGCTCCGGGAGCCAGGTGCTGCCTCCTGCTGGACAGATGGAGGACAGCAAGCAAGCGAGACAAAGTGACACCAATCAGGAACCCTCGGTGCCTCTCTGGCGTTTAAACTCGCAGTGCACGGTTTCCTTCAAAAACGAACGAGGCTGCCAGGGACACCTCGCATCCCTGGGCACTCAGCTCCACCTCCCACCCCACCCTACAACAAAGCAAGGTGTGCGACTCGGTGGATAAAGGCTAAAAATCCACACAAACCTCATGCTCTACCCAAAACAACGGGAACTTCTCCTGATTAGTACGAAACTTGACACCGTGGCCAGTGATAGGCTGTGATCGGGAGCCGCCCAGGTCTGGCTCCGGGAATAGGAGCTGCGGGGACTGGCAGGCGCGAGGCGTCAGAGCCGTTTCCTCCGCGTTCCTCTGCTGCTCCCTAGTGGGCATATGGTGCTCCTCACCGTTCAAACTCCCACTTTCCTCCACCACACCACATGTAACCTTTCAGGGGCTTAGACGGCCCAAGTCTCAGGCTGGAGGGAAAGGAGCGCGGAAGTCCCGGCTTCCTATCCGTACCCTTCATCGTGTTAATGCAGAGGAGGATTTAGAGGCCAATGTTGAAACGGCAAACGTTTTGTTCAGAAGTGTGCCTCCTGCCACTCTATGGAAAAGGGAAGCCGTCTGTTAGCAGGAGGCAGGACTGGCCACTGGATTCTCTCATACAGTCGCCAACCTGTGGAGAGGATGAAGTATTTGAGAATCCCAAGATGTACACTCCTGGAACAAATTAAGAAGGGAGAAAGGAGCCAGGTGTGGTGGCGCCTGCCTTTAATCCCAGCACTCGGGAGACAGAGTCAAGCAGATCTCTGTGAGTTCGAGGCTCGCCTGGTCTACAAAGAGAGTTCTAGGTCAGCCAGAGATATACAGAGAAACCCTGTCTCAAAAAAAAAAAAAAAAAAAGGAGGGGGAGTGGGTTGAAGAGAAAGGGCAGAACAGTGGTGGCACACACCTTCAATCCCAGCACTCCGGAGGCAGAGACAGGCAGATCTCTATGAGTTCGAGGCCAGCCTGGTCTACAGATTGAGTTCCAGGACAGCCAGGGACTGTCTCAAAAAAAAGGGGGGGGACAGATTTAATAGCTTTTTAAGACTTCAAACGCAGCCGGGCGGGGTGGTGAATATCTTTAATCTCAGCACTTGGGAGGCAGAGGCAGGCGGATCTCTATGAGTTTGAGGCCAGCCTGGTCTGCATAGAGAGTTCTAGGCCAGGCAAAGCTACATGATGAAGCTATGTTTTTTTAAAAAAATAGAAATTAAAATAAGGCTACAAATGAGCTTGTAAGGTGGCCAGTAAGATGAGGAAAGACAGTCGTCATGTAAGCCTGTGGCATGAGTTCATTTCTCTAGAACTCATGTAAAGGTAAATAATCGTTCAAACACCCACAGAATAGTAAGAAATGGTGTGGGGCGTCCACCAGAGAAGACTGCCCGGACATGGGTTTATGACAATAGAAGTCTATTAGTCAGCCAGCGACTACACTGGGCGTTCAGGATCTCAGTGTAGCCTTTCTCAGGGTGAGCTTCAAAGCACCAAATACATGTCCTGGGATGACACACTTCAGTTAGCAAGAACAGTCAGCCAGAAGCAGAACTACAGAAGTCAGAAAGCAAGGTCGGAACATTTAGAGACTTTCCCAGAATGATGGACTTTGATGGATTACATCTTTGTTTTAAGTCCTGCCAGGTGGTGCTGTCTACATGCTGAGTTTTACAGCCTGAATGGTACTTTCATTATGGAGTCAGTTGTGCTAAGGTCGGAGCCTGTTAAATAATCAGTAGTAATTCTACTTACTCTCATCGACTTCTCTTTCTAAAGCTATATTGGATTTCATCAGCAATTTTCCTCTTTTCATGAAGATGGGGTTGTACTGCCCCAAGCTGAAGATCAGCTTCATGTTTAGATGTGTTTATACTATCGTAGTTCTGTGAATATCTTCAAGTACTAGGAGATTTTTCCTCACTGTCTCAGGACCAAGCAGACTTGCCTGTGTTTCAATTTGTCTCTGTTAGCCTGGTAGCAGCTCAGCTAAAGGCAAGGAAGAAACCTACATTGTTCTTCGCGGTGTCGGGAGATGCTGCCTTTAACTTACCGAAAGGCATTTTAGCGTGGTTTATGTATAGTGCTAACCAGAAACTATTAAAATATTTTACAGCAATCCCAGGCTCCCTCTGCTACACTTCTGTGTCCTGAGTCCCCACACCAGCACTGTGTGAGTCCCAAGACCAGCACTGACTATCAGAATCTAGTGGGCAAAGACCAGAGCTGGGGTTGGTTGTGTTCTGTTCAGGGCCCTCCACTGCTGCCACTGAGGCGAGCTTGTCCCTCTTAGGTGGTCTCTGTGTCCCTGCTTAGAGTCAGTTTCCAGAAACAGTCTCCAGTGACCGAGTGAGAATGGCCAAGATGGATTCCTTAAACATTTGGGCTAGTGGCTAGCATTTTAAAATCAGGTTTCACCAGGCAATGGAAAAAGGACAGCATCTTCAACAAATGGTGCTGGTCTAACTCGATGTCAACATTTAGAAGGATGCAAATAGACCCATACTTACCATCCTGCACAAAACTTAAGTCTAAGTGGATCAAAGACCTCAACATAAATCTGGATACACTAACATTAATAGAAGAGAAAGTGGGGAAAGCCTGGAACTCATTGGCATGGGTAGCAATTTCCTGAACAGAACACCAATAGCTCAGGCGCTAAAACAAGCAATCAATAAATGTGACCCAGGCTGGAGAGATGGCTCAGCAGTTAAGAGCACTGGCTGCTCTTCCAGAGGTCATGAGTTCAATTCCCAGCAACCACATGGTGGCTCACAACCATCCATAATGAAATCTGGTGCCCTCTTCTGGCCTGTAGATATACCTGAAGACAGAACACTGTATACATAATAAATAAATCTTTTTAAAAAAAAAGAATATTAATATCCTTTTTATAAATAAATAAACAAACAAACAAACAAACAAACAAATAAATAAATAGGACCCTATGAAATTGAAAAGCTTCTGTAAGGCAAAGGACACTGTCCTTAGAACAAAACGGCAGCCTACACAATGGGAAAGGATCTTCACCAACCCAACATCTGACAGAGGGCTAATATCCAAAATATATAAAGAACCCAAGAAATTAAACACCAAGAAACCAAATAACCCCATCAATAAATGGAGTACAAGCCGGGCGGTGGTGGCGCACGCCTTTAATCCCAGCACTTGGGAGGCAGAGGCAGGCGGATCTTTGTGAGTTCGAGGCCAGCCTGGTCTACAAAGTGAGTCCAGGACAGCCAAGGATACACAGAGAAACCCTGTCTTGAAAAACCCAAAAAAAAATAAATAGATAAATGGAGTACAGAGCTAAACCAAGAATTCTCAAAAGAGGAGTCTCTGATGGCCGAGAGGCACTTGAAGAAATGTTCAACATCTTTGGTCATCAGGGAAATGCAACTTAAAACAACTCTGAGATTCCATCTCACACCTGTCAGAATGGCTAAGATCAAAAACTCAAATGATAGCACATGCTGGCGAGGATGTGAAGAAAGAAGAACACTCCTCCATTGCTGGTGGACATGCAAACTTGTACAACCACTTTGGAAATCAATCTGGAGATATCTTAGATAACTTGGAATAGTTCTACCTCAAGACCCAGCCATACCCCTCCTGGGCACATATCCAAAAGATTCTCCACCAAACCACAAGGACATTGCCTCAACAATGTTCATACCAGCTTTACTTGTAACTTAAGATTTTTTTTATATTGAGACACGTCAGCTCCTGACAGCACCCCTGTTCTACTCCAAGTAAAGGATGAGCATCGAAGAATCTCCATTTGTAGATGGCTGCATTAGTGGCAAGCCTGTCACTGGGCAAGAAAAATCCCTTGCTTCAACTGTAGACAGAATGCTGTCCAAAAAGGACAAAACTTGGAAGCAGGTAAGTCGACAGCCTAGCTCTGCCAAGACAGGGTAGGCAAGTCTTTCATAATTCCTGCTTTACAATTAATGTCTGTCAGAGATACTGGGCCAAGAGGCTGAAGATTGATGCTGTAATGCATGGAGAGAAAATGGGGACTGTCTAGGCAGCCACTGGTATGTCATTTCTTAGTTTTGGAAGCTGCTGGCTCTGCACTTCCTGTATAATCAGATATATTTATCCTTCTCAGATCTCTGATGTGATTGAAGACTAGATAGTTACCGTCTCACAATTAAATTTTAAGTTGTTTAGGAATTAAAAGGATGTTCTAGGTCTAAGAAGATGTTTTAAGTTGGTAATGCAAGTTAGGATGGAAACTGAGTTAGGTATAAAACTTTAAACTCATTGAGATAGATAAATAATAGAATATTAATGTCAGTTTCCAAATATGTATGAACTGGACATTGATTATGTTATACCTTATAATTTTCATAATTGTAGCCTAATTATTCAAACAAAATTATGAGTTCTGGGAGAAGGGGGAGAGGGTAAGAGATGGGGCTGAGAAGGGTGGAGGGAGGGGACTGTGATGGAGATGTAACTTGAAGTAATAAATAAACATTAAAAAAAAAGTCAGGTTTCAGACTGGAGAGATGGCTGTGGTTAAGAACACTGGCTGCTCTTCCAGAAGACCCATATTCAATTCCCAGCACCCACACGGCAGCTCACAACTGTCTGTAACTCCAGTTCCAGAGGATCCGACACCTCACACAGGCATACATGCAGGCAAAACACCAATTTTCATAAAATAAAAATAAATAAAATATTAATAAATAAATAATAGATATCAGGTTTCGTGAAAAATTTTAGATCTATACTGCAAAGTTGAAACTTCTGGCCACTCTGGAACCACAGTGGGCCCTTGTGACTAGTGGCCACCACGGTGAACAGCTTTCAAAGGTCCTCCCCCAACCTCAGCAGGTAGAACTAGGGAAGAGGGCCAAGCAGCTCTTGGCTGTGGGTTTAGGCCATTCAGGGTCCCATTAGTACCATTAGGATTTGGGAACATGGGCTTTGTCTGGGTAATCTCTGGCTCCCTGGACTCCTCCCCAGTAGTGAATGGTCTCAGCCAAGAATGACAAAGGGAATGAATGGCACTGACTGACATTTATTATGTTTTCATCCAGTCCCAAAGAAACTCAAGACAAATGGCTGACCGTGGTGTCTATTAACACACCAAAGTGTGCACTGGCTGTCCACCAGGCTCTCTCAGAATTTTCATTGCCCTCCCCCCACCAACCCACTACCCTAAACCTGTCCACCCCTGAGATTCCATCCCTTCCCCCAGCTTCTCTCTCCTATCAGGCTGTACTCTCCCTTGTATCTAGAGTAAAAACCTTCCCCTCAGCCATACCTGGAGCAGTCATGTCCTCATTTTCATTCAGCTTTTTCTTAATCTTTTTTGTGAGACAAAGCCCTACAATGTAGACCAGGCTAGCCTAGAACTCATAGGCCTGCTCCTGTCTCCCAAGTGTTGGGATTAATTGCATGCACCACCATGCCTAGCTTCTCTACTCTTTAAAATACCCTTTACATGTGGCAAACGATTCTATTTGCCTAAGTCCCTATTGTTCCCATCTGTCCTTTGGAAATAATCTGTAATTATGATTGAGCCATTTTACCTAGAGCAAAAAGCAAACCATCCCTGTGCCTCCAGTCCCCTCTGCAGCGGAGGAATTAAAATCTCACATTGGCCACGGTGTTTTGTGAACATGAAGAATACTCTGAAGTTGTTCAAGTACAAACGACGAGGTGTCTGTCCATACTTTCTTACTCCGGACCAGCTTCGCTCTTACCTTGGCTGCCTGGCTCCTGTTTGCATTTGGAAAATTGAGCTTTTAAACCAAAATCTCTCTTCAAGGTACCCACCCACGTTGTTGCAGAGAAAGAGTGGCTCCCTACATTGCAGGACAGTTCCCACAATGTCCACCAGGAGGCGCCCGAAACCTGTAAAAAGCGACCCGTCCAGCATAATCAAGGAGTCGGGCTTTCCCACCGCAGACCCTGTGTTCAGGGCTCTCCTCCAGTTTCCAGGTCTCCACTGGCGGACAAGGGGCAGGTGAGGTCATCTGGCAGAAGCTTGGGCTTAGATCCAAGTCTGTTGCTCTAATTTAACCCCCGTCTTCCCATGCCGCTGTCTGCTTCTGGGACCCCGGTCGGAGAAGGGAGCTGAGCCTGCCTCCCAGAGAACGCATTCAGATCAGATGAGGCAAAGCCCAGGGGACCACTGTGGACTGGACGCTAGTACAGAGAGATGAAGAGGGGGCTGGAGAGATGGCTCCGTGGTTAAGAGAGCCTGATGATCTCCCAGAGGACCCAGGTTGGATTCCTAGCACCAACACAGCGGCTCACAGTCCTCCCTAACTAGTTGGGGGGGGCGGGGGTGCTCTTCTGGCCTCTGCAAACACTATACTCACCCAAACACATGAAAGGAGAGGGGGAGGTGATAAAGCCTCACCGGGAGGGAAACATTCGCAGAGCAGAGAGGTTCCTTCTCTGGCCCTCTCTCCACTTCCTCACTGCTCCAGTGGGCAGTGGCTGCTGTTCCCTGGGTTTCAGAGACAGGGAAGAGAAGGCAGAGAGTAGCCGGGCGGTGGTGGCTCACGCCTTTAATTCCAGCACTTGGGAGGCAGAGGCAGGCTGATCTCTGTGAGTTCGAGGCCAGCCTGGTCTACAAAGCGAGTCCAGGACAGCCAGAGCTGTTATACAGAGAAACTCTGTCTCGAAAAACCAAAAAAAAAAAAAAAGAGAGAGAGAGAAGGCAGAGAGTCTTGGCTATTCCCTAAAGAGTAGAAACAGCATTTCTCTTGGTAGTTCACTAAGCCCCCACACCCCTCAGGACCCCCACCGCCTCCATGGCATGGCTCAGTTGCCTTCATTCCACTGAAATGAAGAGAGGAGAGGTAACGTGGTCAGATCACAGGTCCCGTAAGTGACAGAGCCCTGATGTTCACCCAGGATCCCTTCCCAGGGTTCATTTTTCTGGGCTGACTTGAGTCATGTGTCCTTATCTGACAATGCCAGGAGTGATCTTCCTAAAACCCTGCCTGCTCCCCCCCCCTTCCCCCCCCCCAAAAAAAAACCCTCCAGTGGAACCCAGCGAGCCTGGCACCAAGTTCATGATTCTCAGCTCAGCATCTGAATCTCCAAAACCCACCCACCAAAATATCTATAAAAGAAGATGGAGATGCTGGGCTCAGGCGTGGTGACGCACACCTTTTGTCCCCAGCACTCAGGAGGCAGAGGCAGGAGGATCTCTCTAAGTTCCAGCCCAGCCTGGTTTACACAGTGAGCTCTCGACAGCTGGAACTACAAAGAGAGACCTTGAACTTGTGATCCTCCTGCCTCCACCCCAGCCCCCAGCCCCGAGTGCGGCCACCCCTGGTGTCCGTGCTGGGGGTTGAACCCAGGACAGGTAAGCACACCGTTAACCCTACCTTTTGTTTTGAGAAGGTATAGTATGTAATCTCCCTGCAGGAGCCTCCCAAGTAGCCAGGATCACAGACTCTGTATTTAGCAGTTTCATTGACCTCTTCCTATGTGCTCCTCACACTGAGGCCCTGAGGTGGCAATGAGGAGAGAGGATGCAGCCCCTGCCCAGTGGAGTTTGAGTGTACAGGGAAAGGTGGACATCAGCTAGACATCTCCAAAAAAGAGCCGATGACGAGAGGCTGGAACACGGGCTAACCAGAGAGCTTCGTATAGAAATAACACCCATGCATGGGTAGAGGCCCACTCAGCACTGCCCTCAGGCCATGCCAGGACCAGCTCTTTATCTTGGGAATAGACACTAGTAGCTGAGTAACTAAACCTCAATTTGGGTTTTGCGAAAGTACACTCTGACTTTTAGGGCCATGAAATCACTCTATATGACAAGATGATAAAGAACATGTGGCAAGAGATGTGCCCAGATTTGCAGACTTCCCAACACCGAGCAAATCCTAACGTCAGCCTCAGAATCCGTGGCAGTGGTGTGTGAGTATGGCTCTCTTCCGTTGTGATAAACGCCACCATAGGGGAGGGGCCTGCCTGTGCCTTCTGAGAGAAGGGGTGTGTCCTGGTTTGATCTCTGCAATAATCACTGTAACAAAAGCAACTTGGGGAGGAAAGAATTTATTCCATCTACATGCTATAACCCCATCATGAAGTGAAGCCAAGACAGGCACTCAAGGCAGGAGCCTGAAGCAGAAACCAGAGGAACACTACCTGCCCTGGCTGGGTCCCAGGCTCACTCTCTTCCTGGCTTTCTCACTCAGCCCGGGACTGCCCGCCCAGGGATGCCACTGCCTGGCACGCAGAGCTTCCACATCAATTAGCAATCGAGGAAATGCCTCACAGATGTGGCCACGGGCCAACCTGGTGGAGGAAGTTCCTCAGCTGAGGTTCCCTCTCTCTCGGGGTGATGCTAAATTTGGCCAAGTTGACAGCTGAAGGTACTACAACAGGGCATGGGGAGCCCTAAATCTCCCACTCAGTGTCACTGCCATCTTCAAGTGCTATAAGCAGGAAGTGTGCAGAGGAAGCCCAGAGGCTAATCCCTAGCACCACAGCACCGTGACACACATGTATAATCCCAACACTCAGAGACAGAGGCAAAGGCTCTTTGACTACATCTAGAGTTTGAGGCCAGCCTGGGCTACATGAACCCTGTCTCAGAAAGAAAAGGCACCATGCATTAGTTTGATCTTTGTTGCTGTGTTAAAACTCTGACCAGAAGCAAGTTGGTGAAGAAAGGTTTTATCTGGCTTACAGGTGACAGTCCATTATGGCAGGAAGCCAAGGTGGCAACCTGGAAGCAGGAACTGCCTGCTTGGCTGCCTTCCTAATACAACCCAGACCCACACCACCCGCAGTGGGCTGGGTCCTCCTCCTTCAGTCAGCAACCAAGAAAACACCTCACAAACATTTGTCTGTGGGCCAATGGAGGCAATTCCTCAGTTGAGGTTCCTTCTTCCCGGATGCAACATGTTGACAAGCAGGAATAGCCACACCCACTATGGCATAGGAAAGATCCTGTACCGGTCATCAGGAAAACCAGTGGGGCTGGGTATTTCTCATGGAATATCTGGACCTGGTTCTGGGGGTGTGGCTAAAGGGTGCAGTGCTTACTTAACACAAAAACCACCCCAGTAAAAGAGCAAAGTGCAGGCAGGTATGGTGGCGTATGCCTTTAACCCAGCAGTCGGGAGGTAGAGGCAGGCAGATCTCTGAGTTTGAGATCAGCCTGGTCTACAGAGCGAGTGCCAGGACAGTCAGGGACACACAGAGAAGAAAAAGGGAAAGAGAGAAGAGAAGAGAAGAGAAGAGAAGAGAAGAGAAGAGAAGAGAAG
>CAJQZJ010034397.1:520330-553336 GCA_907164525.1 Lophiomys imhausi
TTTCTTTCTTTCTTTCTTTCTTTCTTTCTTTCTTTCTTTCTTTCTTTCTTTCTCTCTTTCTTTCTTTCTCATTCATTAAGCACAACCCCTGCAGGGAAGTAGCCACAGCTGTCCCTCAGCCCTAGTGGAATGACTTCAGGGCCCCCTGGGTACCAAAACACTCAGAATCTACCTCTCAAATAAAACAGTGTGGGATCTGCACTGAACCTAACATACCCTTCCACAACTTGGTTTCCATTTTGCTTTGATTTTATTTAGTTTGGGATTTTTCTTTTTTTTGGGGGGGGGGTTAGTTGATTGATTTGAGACAAAGTCTGGCTAGATAAGCCCAGGCTGGCATTGAACTCAGAATCTTCTTGCCTCAACCTCTCAAGAGCTGTAGCTACAAGCATGGGCCACCCCAACTGATCCCCAACTGATCCCTTCCTTGTATGGTGGGTCATCAGCGGCCTGTGTTCAATAACATGTAAATGCTACATAACGTTAGACTGTTTTGTTTAAGTAATAATAAAGACAAGGAGGGAATTTGAATGTTTGAGACATGGGTGCAATCCTTTCTCTTGAATGTTTTATATTTATAATTGTCTGACTCTCCAGATGGAGAAGCTACAAGTATTCAGTGCTAGCTATGTTTAAGACATTTTATCTTCTCTTCAAGTTTCCTCAAGTAAATAAAGGCTGTATTTCATTCATCAAGAAAAGGTATTCTGTAGCCCAAGCTGGCCTCAAACTTGAACTCCTGGTCCTCCTGACTCTGCCTCCTGAGTGCTGGATAACAGGTCTGTGCCATCATGCCTGGTTTGCTTGGTGCTGGGGATCACACCCACGCATGCTGGGCAAGCACCCTACCAACTGAACCACACCCCATCCACAGCCCCTGCATTTGCTTAAAGGAGAAAAAGATGGTTTTAGTACTTGGATGGAACCCAAAATCTTGTGCAAGTTAGAAAAGCAAGCTACCTCTAAGCTACACCCACCTCCTCTGTGAGTGTTTAAACAATGAAGAGCCTGAATGTGGTTGTGCACGCCTTTAATTCCAGACTCAGGGGGAAGAAGCAGTCAGATCTCAGTGAGTCAGGGCTGTGAGACCAGCCTGGGCTACATAGTGATTTCCAAGACAGCCACGGGTACATAGTGAGGCCCTATCTCAAAAACAAAACCCAAACAACAACAACAACAAAAAAAAAGTATGGGCTGGAGAGATGGCTTAGCAGTTAAAAGTACTAGCTGCTTTTCCAGAGGACTCTGGTTCAATTCCCAGCACCCACAAGATAGGGCACAACTGTCTGGAGCACTCTCATGGCAACTCACAACTGTTTGTAATTCGTGTCCCTCCACCGTCTTCTTGACCTCTACGGGCACCAGGCACACACGTGGTACACATATATGCAAGAAAAACACCCATATACATAAAAAAATTGTTTTTGGTTTTTTGAGACAGGGTTTCTCTGTGTAGCCCTGACTGTCCTGGACTCACTCTGTAGACCAGGCTGGCCTCGAACTCACAGAGATCCACCCGCCTATAAAAATAAATTTTTAAAAAATATTTTAAATAAATAAATACATACATACATACATACATTGATTCTGATAGGTAAAAGAGGGTCTCTCCTGAATGGTAGGTGGCTTTGCTCTGAGGTCGATGCACAAGAGAGCCCAACAGGGTCCCAGCATGGGGGAGTCATGCTTCAGCAAACATCCAGGGTGCGGAAATCATCTTCCAACTCTGAGGAGATACAGCTCCCAAGCTGCCTGTTGCCTGGCAACAGGACCCAATAAGACAGGTGGCTGGCTTCAAGGACTGGGTGGGGCAAAACTGAAAATATTGACTTAGGGAACTAGTGCACAGGAGGTCCCTCTCGTTGTGTTCAAATTGCCCAGGGCAATCCTGATAACCATCCTCCTGCTTCCTGGGACTTGCTAATAGATGTGTTTGTAAACGCTAATAAAACTGAGTTTACCTCTAAGGGCGGTAGTACACACCTGTCATCCCACCTGAGGCAGGAGGATAGGGAGTTCAAGGCCAGTATAGGCTACAGAAAGATCTCATATTAAGAAAGAAAAAAAGAAAAGAAAAGAGTAAGAAAGCCATAGAAATAACCCAGAGGATAAAGACACTCGCAGACCTGAATCTCACCCCCAAGACCCACAGGGTGAAGATGAGAACAGCTACAAGTCTCCCTCTGACCTGTACATTCACATGCACGTCTACACATGATAAATTAACAAATAATAAATAAATAAAATATAATTTTTTTAAAGCACAAAGGGTGTAAGTGTGTTCAAACAGGAGCTGTGAGAGTAGCCACTCTTAATCTGAGATAGAAAACAAAAAAACAAAAACAAAAACAAAACCAAGAATCTACCAATTGGCCATGGGGCAGTCCCAAGCCGGTGGCTGCTGTAGCTGTAGTAGCTCTATTCTCGACTGTAAGAGGATATTACTCAATGTGACATTAGGAAGAGGGACAAAGAAGTCGCTGCCAAACCAGTCACTTGGGTCTCTCACTTCTAGAAACGAAGCCTGCCAGAATTAAAAAACTCTAAAAGCCTGGGCCGCCCATGTGGGGGGAGTTGGTTCCCCGCGCCAGTCGTTTCCTGGAGATTTACAAGTTGCTGGATCACCGCTCTAACAGTGTTGGTTCAGATGGCTCACTGCCCAGGCCCTCTGCTTAACCCCAAATCTCAAGCCAGGACCCTGAAAACGGATTTGGGGTGTCAATGTATCTCTTTGTACCTCTTCCCAGTGTTGAAGAGTCCTTTTTCTGTTGTCACTTTTGTTGGTTTCTGTAATTGGCTTGTTAAGTAAGGACAGCTGGCCGAACCTGGCTTACTGGGACTGTCCGGGTTCAGGCTCTGACAAACACAATGGTGACTGAAGTCCCTTACTTCGGATCCCTGACCCTGACTGAGAGCACAATAGAAGACTTGGAAGGACAATGCCGGCCTAAAAGCCCGGATCCATGGAGCCAGGTAGCTAGGAAGGTGGTAAACCTGATGCCAGGGGCCTGGAAGCTAAGCACCGTAGCCATAGTGAGGCCTTGTGTGAGCTTCCAATACCAGTCTGTTCCTACTTCCTGTCCCCTCTGTATCTGTTTGCTCTCTATCAGTTTTCAACAAATCTGAAATAGCAAACGCCTCAGCCATGGTGCCTGGTGCACACCTTAGCTTGGCACTGCATGGACTATGTGGCTGCCGGAAACACCACACTGATGGCAACAATTCAGGAGTGTTGGTAATGTCTCATCCAGCTGTCTCCTAACACTCTGCTGTCCTGCTCTAAACCTTGGGACACTTGCTTGACAGATAGGCAAACCCCTCCACACACTTAAACAAACTGACACACACCCATAAGCACACCTGGCCCACACTCCACGTGCAAACACTGGCTGCACACACACCCTTTCTGTAGAGCACAGCAGGAAGGAGTGGTGAGGATGGGTAGGTGGGTGTGGACAAGCCCACGGGTCAGTGCCAAGTCCTCTGCTGGGCCATCATGGCATCTGGAAATCGCAGGCATGACACGCCCCATCACCGAAAATAGACTCTGGACATCTGGAGGAATGGGAAAACAGATCTCCTAGGTCCCTGGCAAGGAAATGGAGAAGGCAAAGGCATCTGGACACAAGGAAACTGTGTGTCTGGCCAAGAGCAGGCTTGAGAATTGGACAGTCCTGACTTCCACGCCCAGCTCAGCCACTTTCGGTGGGCAGTCCTGATGCTAAGGTGTGGGGAAGACAGGCTGCCTCTCTCTGACAGGACCACCCAGAACCAACCTGATTCCTCGACAAGAATGCTGCAAAGCTCAGGGGAGTCTGGCCATCTGAGACCCTGCTGTAAACTGTAAGACGCTTGCACTGGTAAAGAACCATGGTCCATAGGCAGGCCATCAACTGGCTTCCAACAAGACACATTCTCTTGGAACAGCCTGGAGAAGACTGTCCTCCCCTGCACACCCAGCTTCCATGTCCCAGGAAGGAGCCCAATGCCCTTCCCATCCCACCTACATGAACAAACATAGTGCACCAGCTGGTTTCGTGTGTCAGCTCAACACAAGCTAGAGTCTTCACAGAGGAAGGAGCCTCAGCTGAGAAAATCCTTCCATGAGCTCTAACTGTAAGACATTTTCTCAATTAGTGATCAGTGGGAGAGGGCCCACCAATTTTTGGGTGGGCCATCCCTGGGCTGGTGGTCCTGGGGTCCATAAGAAAGCAGGCTGACCAAGCCACGAGGAGCAAGCCAGTAAGCAGCACCCTCCATGGCCTCTGCATCAGCTCCTGCCTCCAGGTTCCTGCCCTGCTTGAGTTCCTGTCCTGACTTCCTCCAGTGATGGACTTTCCTCCCCAACTTGATTTTTGGTCAAAATGTTTCATCTTAGCAATAGAAACCCTGTTTCTATTGACACACAGAAATAGACACACATATAGCAAAGCCAGTTGATAACGCCAGCTGAGGATTTATTTTGGAAAATACAATTGAATTGGGTTTGAGTGGAAGGCAAGGGCCAGAAGGGTACCCTAGCTGAGAGATTCCTCCCAAAAGGAATAAGGCTGACCCTCAGGTCGGTCTCTTGTCTCCTGAGCCCTGTCACAGAAGTTTCTCCCCCATGAGCCCAGAGCAGCTGCAGGAGCACAGGCTGGCAGCGACTCAGTGGCCATTCACTTGGGCAGGATATCAGAAGACTCAGACACCAGCTTCCCATCCCGGGTTTCAATCTTCTTCACAACCACAGCCTTGGTGCGAGTGAGGGTGCTGGAGCCCCCAATGGAGCTGAAAGTGGGCTGGAAGGAGCTCATTCCATAGTTGAAGCCAGGGCTAGTGAGTCCCCCATAGGCTGAGCTCAGTCCTCCTGGTACAGGGCAAGGGATAGAGGTAACCACGTGAGCACAGGCTGGGGGGGGGGACTCCTCCCTAGTCACTCTGACAACCACAGGTGGACAGGTTGGTCCAGACCCGACTGGTTACTGCCTGGGCCACTACTCAGCTGTCTGGAGAAGCTGACCCAACACAGAAAAGGCTTCCCTTTCAGCTGCATGTCCCCGACAAACACTCAACCGACCCCCATCTCAAAACCGTGAAGATGCATAAAAAGCCACACTAGCACACATAAGGAACTTAGCACCGGTCTGGCACACAGATAGCATTTACCTGGAACTCTCTAGTACTGAGCATACTACTCCAGGTTCTTAGTCTGTAACTGATCACACGGGAATGCTGCCAAAACAGGGGTCCTGACCCTTCCCCTTTGCCCTTGTCAACTGCTTTTGAGCACAGCATCTCCGAGAACCTTGACCTCCTGGGCTCCCTGCCCTCACCTGAGTAACCACTGCTGGTCTTCGTATGGATGCTCAAGTTCTGCATCCCAGACTCCAGCCTGTAAGCAGATGCACGGGGTGTCAGGCCCATTCCGTCCCACAGCAGAATCCAAGTCCTAGGAGGGCTCCAGACAGCACCCCAGCCCTCCCCACTCCAGGTCTCCTGAGAGACCTCTAAACCCACCGGCTCTCCTCGCCCTCCAGCAGCTTGCGGTAGGTGGCAATCTCGATGTCCAGGGCCAGCTTGACGTTCATCAGCTCCTGGTACTCACGCAGCTGCCTGGCCATGTCCTGCTTGGCCCGTTGCAGGGCGGCCTCCAGATCTGCCAGCTTGGCATTGGCATCCTTAATGGCCAACTCCCCACGCTGCTCAGCATCAGCGATAGCGGCCTCCAGGGTTGCCCTCTGTGGGGAAGGAGATTATGAGCCTGTGGTATCTGGTGTATGTCCTACCTAAGGCTCATCCACATTGAGCTTCTTTTTGTTGTCATTTGTTTTGAAGCCCAGGTTGGCCTAGAACTCACTATACAGCGCCCAGGCTGGGCTTGACCTTACAGCAATCCGCCTTTGGTCACCTACCAACTGAAGCAATCACCAGTGCACACCACCACACCTGGTTTCATGCGGTAGTGAACCCAGGGCTTTGGCATGCTAGGCAAGCAGTTGAGCAGGTGAGCTACATGCCCAGCCCCACCTTGGGCCTCTTGGACAGTCTCTCTACCTAGACCAACTCCATCAGCAAGAACACGAATCAGCAGTGGAAGTTGCTCTCAGGCATTTCCTGTCATTCATGGCAGTGCAAGAACATTGCTTTAACCAGATCAGATCTCTGCTTTCTAGACTTTTCACAAAGTACACAAACCTGCCTTGCCCTGCACATGGCAGACTAAGTAGATCAGGCCTGGGGGACCTGGACACTAGCTCTTTCTGCAGATGCTGCTGTGGAGACACTGAGCACCCAGTAGCTTCCCCCACAGCAATGGAGACAGCTGATAACAAAGCCACCCCCTCCTGCTCTCAACCCCAGTCGGTCGCAGACTCCTTCCCTCCTTCCTCCTTTCCTTTCTGATCTTCTCTCCCAGGCCCATCAGTACCTGGCCTTTGAGGGCTTCAATCTCCGACTGCAGGCGGCTGATGCTGCGGTTCATCTCCGAGATCTCTGTCTTTGTGCGGCGCAGGTCGTCCCCATGCTTCCCAGCCAGGGTCTGCAATTCTTCATACTGCAAGGCAAGAAGGGAAGTGAGGCTTTAGCTGGAAGAGCCTCCTTTTGGCCAAGTCACCAAGGCCTGGCGCGTCCCCCCTACCAAACGCCTACAGGGGTGCAGAAGCATGTGTGTGTACGTGTCCCTTCCCAGAACTCCAGGCTTCCACTCTACAGAGCCAGCCCGTGGCAGGCAGAGTGGAATTTGGGACCCTGTTCCTTCCTCCATGATCCAGGGCCCAGAACTGGCCAGGAAAGGAGGCCGAGGCTTATGACCCTGCTCTTTACCTTAATCTGGTACATGCTCTCAGCCTCAGCGCGGCTGCGGTTGGCAATGTCCTCGTACTGGGCACGGACCTCGGCGATGATGCTGTCCAAGTCCAGGGAGCGGCTGTTATCCATGGACAGCACCACAGAGGTGTCCGAGATCTGGGACTGCAGCTCACGGATCTCCTGTAAGGCAGGGGCGGATGGTAAGGTCCTGTCCCCGTACACAGGGCCCTTCGCCACATGACGAAGGAGCGTTGAGAGCTAGGGCTTGGGAACACCAAAGGTACAGTGGAAGGAAGATGGTCAAAACCTGGGCCACACAGGCAGGCATCAAGGAAAACCTGAAGTTAGGTGAACAGCCAAGCGGGAGAGGCCTTCAAGACAGCACAAAGACCAGGAACAAGGGCTTTGAGGACACTGTGAGCCTAAGTTAGGCTGGCCTGCCACTCTGTATAAGGACCTGGGAGGGGCCATTTCACTTCTCAGAGCTCATTTTTCCATTTCAAAAAGGGGCATCCATAACAATGCTAACTGGTGCCTATGGCTATTGAAGAGTAGGCCCGTGCTGACTGGTGTGCTGGAACCCAGGGACAGGCTGTTGGCTGGGTGCCAGAGTAGTACATGGACAGGCTGGAGGGCCTGCCCGCTGCAGCCCCTGAGAACGCACCTCTTCGTGGATCTGCCGGAGGAAGTTGATCTCATCAGTCAGCCCTTCCAGGCGGGACTCCAGTTCCACCTTGTTCATGTACGCTTCATCCACATCCTGCAGGTGTGGTGAGATGATTTCGGTGCCCAGGGGCTCCCCAACATCTGCCCATGGCTTACACTTGTGACTGATCCTCCAAACCAGCCTCTGCCTATTCCCCTGGGTCCCAGCCATGCAACATTACCTCTGCTTCCTGCAAGCTCCCATCCCCACCCTTCCTCCTCCATAAAACTAAGGCTAGACCACTAACCTTGTCCAACTTGATATCTGGAATACTATCTATCTAACTGCAGGAAGTTCTGTGCTGTCTACCTTTCTATTGTGTTATCTAGAAGGCATCAGATGGCAAAAGAACTTGTCCTATTAGTTAGAAAAGCAATGAGGTCATTAGAAAAACCCAGAGAATTCCTAGTCTGAGTCTGAAGGTAAGAGGTTTATAGGTATAGGTAAGAGGGCCTGGTCTTCTTGCTTCTTTTTGTAAAATTAATTTTTATTAAGTTTAATTATGTGTATGTATGTCTGCATGTAGTTATGTACACATGAGTTCAGGTGCCCTCAGAGGCCCAAAGCATCAGATCCCCCATAGCTGCAGTTACAGGCAGTTGTCAGTCATTTAATGTGGGAACTAGGAATTGAACTCGGGTCCTCTGGAAGAAAGGCAATTGCTTTTAACCACTGAACCATCTCTGTAACCCCCTGGACCCTCACCTTCTGTTTGTTTGTTTGTTTGTTTGTTTGTTTGTTTTTCGACACATGGTTTCTCTGGGTAACAACCTGGGCCATCCTGGACTCACTTTGTAGACCAGGCTAGCCCTGAACTCAGAGATCAGTCTGCCTCTGCCTCCTGAGTTGCTGGGATTACCACAAGGGGTGCACCACCACACCCGGCTTAACCCTCACCTTCTTGTTTTGTTTTGTTTTTTTGGTTTTTCGAGACAGGGTTTCTCTGAATATCTCTGGCTGTCCTGGACTCGCTTTGTAGACCAGGCTGGCCTCGAACTCACAAAGATCCGCCTCCCTCTGCCTCCCAAGTGCTGGGATTAAAGGCGTGCGCCACCACCGCCCGGCTAACCCTCACCTTCTTGATGAGGACGAATTCATTCTCCATCTCTGTACGCTTGTTGATCTCTTCCTCGTACCTAATAAGACAAGACTTGGAGTTAGTGGGTGAAGGTGAAGGCAAGGCTTCCCTGGGTCTGCTGCTGCCCGGGATGGACCTCAAGGCTTTGTACATGCTAAGTGCACGCACCAAGAGTTTCACTCCTACCCCACCGTGCTTTTGATGGAGAATGAATATCTAGAAACGTTAGTTCAGAGATGAAGGGCATGCAAGGCTGGTCCTTCCTCCCTTGGAACTCATTTCCCTCTCCCTGCCCAGCTTTATTGTCAACCAGTGGGGAGGCCAAGAGCAGAAAAGCACTCTCCAAATACACAATAGATTTGGCGTACTGGGAGAGTTAGCCTGGGGCCTGACATGGGTCTGAAGAGCACTCTCTGGAGGCCTTGCTAGAGGTGAGACCATGGCTATTAGTGTAAAGGTGAGAACCGGGGCTGGAGAGATGGCTCAGCGGTTAAGAGCACTGGCTGCTCTTGCAGAGGTCATGAGTTCAACTCCCAGCAACCACATGGTGGCTCACAACCATCCACAATGAGATCTGGCGCCCTCTTCTGGCTGCAGATATACCTGCAGACAGAACACTGTATACATAATAAATGAGTCTTTTAAAAAAAAAAAAAAAAAGGTGAGAACCGATAGCTGCCTCTCTCACTTAAGTGAACTAAAAACAAAAACAAAAAGCCCACCACAACAGAACTTGGGTGACCTTGAACTCACTTTGCAGACCAGTCTGTGTTTGTGTAACCCTCCTGCCCGTGACTCCTGATTGTATGCCACCATACCCAGCTTGGGTGCACTATCTGAACAGGAGCTGTCTTGCCCAAATCGAGACAGCCCTGAGACTGAGAGCAGGCTGTCAGCATCTTGGACCATGAGCATAAGACTGACTGCCCCAAGCAAAACTGATCGTGTGGCCACAGGACCAAACTGCCAATAAGCAGAGGGCCATGGGGGACTTAGTCCTCTGTCCCAAAAAGTGAGGCAAGGTAAGATGACTTCATTCCAGGAGGGGCTCACTTATTCTTGAAGTCCTCCACCAGGCCCTGCATGTTGCCAAGCTCCACCTCCAACTTCAGCTTCTCCTGGCCCAGGGCTTCCAGCTGCCGCCGGAGGTTGTTGATGTAGCTCTCAAACATGGTATCCATGTTGCTCCTTGCGGACTTCTGCTGCTGTAGCAGGCTCCACTTGGTCTCCAACATCTTGTTCTGCTGCTCCAGGAAGCGTACCTGAGTGGAGAGGACAGAGCAAAAAGGTCAGGCTAGAGTCAGGAGCTGGAGGGAAGCAATCACTGTCTTTTCCTTGGAGCAATATGACTACAGTGATGTGCTGGCATCAGGAGCCATGTTCCTTCAGCACGTGGAACCTTGGAATGGGAGAGGCTATGCTGGTCCTGCAGAGCAGCTCTTGCTTGCATAGATAACACATCATAGATCGATAAAAAGCCCCCGTTTTCTAAAGGTTTGTTGATTACCTTTTATATAAGACTGAGAAGGACGTATATTATTCACATCAAATACTATCGATGATCACTTGAAGGGACCGTGAATAAAGGTCCTGGAAATTTTAGGGAACTTTCTCCCTGTGGCCCAGAGTGCCTGCTAAGGCTTCTACCCCAGCATTGCAGCTAACCTGAGCCACCGGTGTGACGTGCTCTGTTTCTCCCGACCCTACAAATGCCTCCAGAAGCTCAGGCAGGCACTTTTGAGAGTCCCTTCTCCACACAGAGCCCACTTCTAGCAGAGGGAGAGGCAGGAGAGAAAACAGAAGTGTCTCCTTCCCTCCTTCCCCACCCTGCTGCTGCAGCAGCCTTTGAGATTCACGGCCTCTGGAGTCTGGCCACTCTCTTGCCCAGTATCCACAACCCTCCGGTCCTACCACAAACACAAAGACATGGTACAGGGGAAACTTTTTCCTAAAGATAATAAACTGCTCCAAAGGAGAAAAATGCATTTTGTGTACTCAGCCCGAAGCTGTAACTTTTTAAACTGAGATATCTTAAAAAAAAAAAAAAAAAAAGGACACCCGGAGGGTACAATCAGATAACTTTCCCACAACCCATGCTATAAATCCTTCCTTCCCTATAATTAAAAAAAAAAAAGGTAGTGAATTTCATCCTAATGGAATGCTGATTTCGGACCAGGCACTGTTAACCTCGACGTCCCACTGTGAGCTGGAACAGGCAGAAAATGATTTAGGGCCTGCCATGTCCACTTCGCAGATAAGGAAGTCAAACTTGCCCAGACGGCCCATCCGAGGAAACTGTGGGGCCCTGTGACCAGAAGTCACACTCCAGGCCTGCACCAACTGCTGTCCATGGGCGCAGTGAGGAGGTAGGGGGGCCCTTGGACAGTAACTAGCAAGCTCTGGTGAAGAAGAGGCAGGCGCCCCAGAGGCCTCCGATTCCACCGGTTCATCTGCTGGGTGTTTTTCCTCCTCCCATTCGTTCCCAGTCATCAGAAAGGGCCAATCGTCCTGGGGCCAGGAAGGCCACCAAGCCACAGGACTGCAAAACCTGGCCTGGCTCTGGGCTTGCAAAGGAACCAAGTGGTTGGGGCGGAGCCAGGGAAGGAAGAGTGAAAGCGGTCCAAGGGCCAAGCGGCAGGGGAGGGTTGGCAGGCGGACGCTATCTGGGGCCATAAACTGTGGTTTTAAGAGGGCGTGAAACAGGGCGGAGTGTCCCACACCCGCAGACTTTGAATCCCGCACTGGCTTTCCCGAGGCGGAGCCCCGCGACCCCCCTTCTCCTCCCCCGACGCCGGAGCTCCTCCTGGTGGAAGGGCAGACGCAAGACCTCCGCCCCGGCTCCGCAGCGGCCCCACCCACAGTGGAGCAGGGCAGGGGCCGGCGGTGACTCAGCCGGGAGCCCCCACACTCTGGCCCTGGATACCAAAGACCTCCACCTGCGTTTACTGGGTTCAATCAAGACACCCGTAACCTTCTAGAAACTTACTCAACCCTCCGTTATTTAACAGGAAGAAAGACAAATGCACAGGGCACCAACAGGAAACCTTGGGGGCAGTGCGAAGTGGGGAGGTTTCCCTACCACCAGAGAGAAGAGCGGAGGCACCAGGCCAGGGGATAGGCAAGTCAGAGCGCGGACTCGAATGAGGGACGTGCGAGAGGAAGAAGCCCCAAGAGTTAGTCACACACTCTTCAGACCCTCTCGGTCCAAGCCAAAGTGTATGAGAGAGGCTGGAAGGGAGTGTGGCCAGGATGGTGGGTGGGACCCGACAGGAGTTCATGGCGGCTCAGAGATGTACCCATCTTCTGTGGCGACAGAAGAAAGGGCGCAGGACGGCAGCTCGGGCAGAGAGAGCTCTCACCTTGTCAATGAAGGAGGCGAACTTGTTGTTAAGGGATTTAATCTGCTCCTTCTCCTGAGTGCGCACAGCCTGGATGTTGGGGTCCACCTCCAGCTTCAAGGGGCTCAGCAGGCTCTGGTTCACCGTGACCGCTGTGATGCCCCCCACACCAGCTCCCCCGAAGCCGCCCAGACCCATGCCGGTGCCCAGGCTTCCCCGGAAGCTGCCGCTGCTGCCCACCCGGGAAAAGCTGGAAGAGCTGATGCGGGCACCGGGAGCACTCGTGTATGAGCGGCTGCTGAAGGCCCGGGGGCCGGAGGTGGACATCTTGTAGGATTTCTGGGTCACCCTGATGGACATGGTGAAGTCTGGAGTGAAGGCAGTGAGCTGAAAACAGAGGTTCGAGAGCGAGCTGAGCAGCTGCTTCTAGGCCGTGGGACAGCGCCCAGCAAAGGCCCTTTATAAAAGAGAACCCAGCCCCAGGGGAGGGAAAAGGGCCTCTCACCTGAGTGGCCAGGCACTGAGAGGGCAGGGCCTAACCCAACCCGATGTCTGCAACCTCCAGGCAGGATTCAGGTGAGGGCAGCAGAGAGCCGCTCCTACCCAGGATCCCTCTCCGACCCCACCCTAAAAATCCAGCAGAAAGCTGTTGAGCTGCCCTGAAGGCAGGAAGTGAGCCTGGGGTCTCCCAGCAGCAGATTCTAGGCTGACTTGCCCCCTGCTCTCCGGTGAAAGCTACTGCGGGAAGTCTGGGCAGATAGGGTTCTCTGGCTTCTGGGGGTCTTTAAAAACAAAAACAAAAAAAACAGGGTCTCATGTCAACTAGGCGGCTTGAGCTCCCTATGTAAGCAAAGCTGGCACCTGCCTTTACCACCCCAGCTCCAAAATTCTGGGATTACGGGTGTGGCCTACCACATCTGGCTGGTCTCTTCTAATACCTCAAGGAGACCCTCCTTTAGGCGGGGCTGGCCACGCTGGCCAGCAGAGCCCTTCCATTCCCAGGCTCCTGTTTGCCTTGTCTGTCCAGGTTACAGTCAACAATACTACCACCCACAACCACCTCGCCCCCCCCCCCCCCCCCCGTGCCTTATCTCAAAGGGGACTAAGTAGATATTTGTGGAATGAAGAGCATGCTTCTAGTTGTCTTCTCTCTGGGTGCAAGGTAAAGATTTAAAATGAAACATGGCTCCTTTTCTGGACACAACAGTCTTCTCCTTTCTTACCAAGACCCAGAATTCCCTAGGCCAAGTAAGGCACCTTAGGCCTCAGGGGATAACAAAGAATGAAGAACAGAGGCCAAGGCGGAAAAGGGACCCCGCCCCCGGAAAAGAGAGGCACAGGGGCTTCATTGTCACTGCTTCTTTGGGGACACCTTTCCAAGGCTACCAGTGTTATGAGTGAGTCACTGTAAGTGAGGCAAGGTGGTGCAGTGGAGCTGAATGGCCCAGCTGGTGAGGCCACCTGGACCCTCCTCTTCCCAGGCCCCTAACTGACCAGACGTGATGAGGGAAGAGCTCCCTCTCCCTGCACCTGTCTCTCTGAACTCATTATCCCATTATCAGGATGAGTCAGGAGAGCGAGTTAGGGCACACCTGTGCACCTGTGGAGAAAGGGGAGCCTGAGCGAGGCCCTCCAGGCCTGGGTGGGGTGGACTGTGGCACAATGTGGGTGGAAGGCAAGAGGTTTGGGTCCCCAAGGCAAAGATTCCACCTGCAATTAAATTACCTGATGGGCTGGGCTCTCTGGAAACTACAGCAGGGTGTAATGTAGGGATTGGGTGGATGGTGACTAGGGAAACAAAAAACCGACATATCCAAATCCCTCAGGGGATAGGGCAGTTAGCAGATTACCGCCCCCCAACCAGGGAAAAAGACAAACACCTACCAGAAGAACTGTCTATGGATTCCTCCCCTTCTCCAGGAAAAACACCCACGATCCCAGAAGGATGGCACACATAGGCAAAAGGGACAGAGACCCAGAAGTCCCCTCCATAGCACACCTGTATACACACACACACACACACACACACACACACACACACACACAATCCGAGGCCACTTCCAGAAAGACCAATGTAGAAATCCCAAAGGGCACACAATGACTGTATTCCTTCCTTGCTTGTCCTTTGCCTCTGGTTCAGCCCTGAGTTCCCAGCCTTGGGCCTTCAACGTGCTAGGAAGAAGGAAATCCTATTTACACCAAACCGTCTCACAGTCCCTGAAACAACACTCCGTTTTAAGGTGAAAACCTATTTGGGTGTGTGTTCACTACCTCCTAGCTAACACAGGCCCGCACCCAGCAAGACTGGAGACTTTTTCCAGCAAATCAAAGGGAGGGAATCTGGGTTGGTGCCAAGCCAGTGAGAGAGAAAGCGGAAGGAGAAAAGGAGGGGCTGGTCAGACAGGTATGGCAGCCCTGGGGAGGGACTGCTAGCTTTCCCTTTCTTCCCTTCCCCCACACTACTTTTGGAGGGACCTGAAGGGGGAATACTCCAAAGGAAATGATTTGGACAACGTGCAGCAGTAAAGCCAGTCACTCAGGACCCTTCCTGAAATCTTAGCTTCCTCCACCCCAGTCACCTGACTCCATGGTTCTAGGAGTGTCTCTTAAGGTGAGGATAAAGGGAGAGCAATGGCAAGATTCCTGTGCTTTGCAGACTAGAGTACCCCCCCCAACCCACCACAGGGCCAGAAAGCATTTGCTTGTCCTTTGTCGGCTCTGTTACTGCCCAGAGACCCCCCAGCCAACCCCTCCCAACATGGCCCCTGATCAATGAGACAGGCCAGAGCTGCTCTCGCCAATGACTTCTGCCTCGGACTCCCCCAGGGTAGAGGTAGAAGGGAAAGGCCCCAGGGACCATGGCCAAATGGTCAGGGGGGGAGGGAACCAGCCTGCTGCAGCCACAGCTGTAACTCCTTGTAAGGCTGTCTCTGGCCACTGTGGTCACAGAGGCCTGTTCAGCAAAACAGTCTTGCATGCTTGTGGTGAGGTCAGTGTGCCCTGTGCAGACAGCTTTGCCCTTACACACCTTTCCTGAAGAGCCAAGGGGGAAAGGAGGAAGTAATTCTTGCCTGTTACAGTCCTCTCCTGCTACTGCACAAATACACACGAGTAAATAAAGGTAATTTTTAAAATACAATTTTTGAAAGTGTTTGCTGAGCATGCCACAAAACCCTGGGATTGGTGCCAGCACCACATAAACTGGGTGTGATGGTCCACACCTATAATTTCAACACTTGGGAGGTGAAGGTAGGAGGAGCAGAAGTTCAGGGTCAGTCTCTGCTACATTTTGATTTTAAGGCCAACCTGAGATACAGGAGACCCTGTCTCAGAGGGGAAGAAGAGAGGAGAGCACAAAAGCATCAATGAGCTGCATAAAAGGAGCACCATTTGTAGACCGGCCTTGGGCTCAGGAACCGGAGGAAAAGCAAAGGCTGTCACTGCACGAGGACTGTGTCCTACAAGTATCAAAACCACTTTGAACAATGGAGCAATTTTAAATATTGATAGCAGCAACATATAAATAGCTGGAGGTACATGAAGGTGCCCAAACGATTTAAATAGGAAGCCACAGATGGTGTGGACAGCCATCTGCAAGCCACAGAATGAGTAATAAAGTTGATTGTTGGTTCTGTGCATCAAGGTGAAATTGTTCGTGGCCTATGCCTGACAAAGAGAGATGTATGATGGGGAAGGGTTCCCTCACAAGCTACACCCCAGCCTTCTTTTCGGTCTTTGTGTTCCAAGGCACTCTCACTAAGCCACCTGTGCTGGTCTGAGCTGACTGTAGTCCAGGTCACTTTTGAATATTATCGTCTTCCTGCCTCAGCTTCCAGACAGATGGGGAGGGGCTCGTACATACCACCAGGCTTCACTGATCGATTCATTTTTCTTCATCGTAAGTCTTGGCTCTCACTGACTTACATGACTCTCACTGACTGCCCGAAAGAGGAGCTGGCTTCCAAGTCAGGAAGTGTTCATGCTTGCACGGTCATGATGACTCTTATACGGCACCAGAAGATGCCTTACAAATATTATAAATGCCTTATAATACTATAAATTTCACTTACTTTTCATAAGAATGCTATGAACTAGGTAGAAGGAAAAAACTGACTCCCATTAGTTGTCCTCTGACCTTCACAGGCAGACCATGGCCTGTGTGCGCGCGTGCACACGCTCCATGACTCTGTCTCCCTGCCTGGAGCTATGACATGCTCCCCATAGGGTGAGTAAGTTACACAAAAGTTTAACAGCCACTGGGTGTGGTGGCGCACGCCTTTAATCCCAGCATTCCAGAGGCAGAGGCAGGAGGATCTCTGTGAGTTCAAGGCCAGCCTGGTCTGCAGAGTGAGTCCAGGACAGCCAGGGTTACACAGAGAAACCCTGTCTCAAAAAACCTTAAAAAAAAAAAAAAAAAAAAAGAGTTTAACAGCCATGAGACTGGCTCCCTGCAGGGCAGGGTCTGAACAGACATAGTTGATGAGAAGAACAGCATTAGGCCAGAGAGAGAGCTGGAGGACCCTGGGCTTGGTGAGGTGGCCGGGCCCCCTTCTTCACTCCACAGCTGCTTGAAGCCCACCCGGTGTACAATGAAAACTTTCAAGTTTCCATTTGTCCCCCTCCTACCTTCCTAGACCCCTCCTTTAAAGGGAATCTTTTGTAGTTGAAAAAACATCTTCTAATCATTCCCCTAAAAGCCTATGGTTCATGGGGCTGGCTAAGAATCTCTGAATGTCTAGCTCTCTCATAACTGGCCAGGGCACCCCAGGCAGGACAAAGGACAATAACAAATCAGGTGAAAATGCTCCTGGCCATGGATATTCTGGGCTACTCAAGAAAGAGACACTTGGGACCAGGGCTTTTGTTGTTCAGGTGGTAGAGAGCCTGCCCAACAGGCAAGGAAGTCCCACCCCCAGCACCACATAATTTAAGCATGCTGCACACCTGCACTCTTTCTTTCTTTTTTTTTAATAGAAATTTAAAATTATATTTTGTTAAAACATGCTAAAGTATTGTACCTATGTAATTCTTTTTTTATATTGAAAAATATTATTTTGCAAATTTCACATCATGCACCCTGTTCCTTCCCATCTCCCACCTCCCCTCAGACCCACCCTCCACCCTTGCAATCTGTCCCAGCATAGAAAATAACAG
Source organism: Lophiomys imhausi (assembly GCA_907164525.1). Classification (NCBI taxonomy): domain Eukaryota; kingdom Metazoa; phylum Chordata; class Mammalia; order Rodentia; family Muridae; genus Lophiomys; species Lophiomys imhausi. Next base: position 537,396 of record CAJQZJ010034397.1, read on the forward strand.
CCCATTGTGGAAGCTGCAGTGTATTTCAGTATGTCCCACAATATTCCCCTTTGTCCACACATTCTGCTTGCAAATGTTCATTATAATGACTCCTTGGTCTGGTACGAGGCCTCTGGTTTCCGCTATTCCATCAGTACTGGAACCTCACTGGAACTCCTCTCTGATATGGTATAACTGTCCTGTGTCTTGGAGATCCTGAAGTCCTGGTTTGTGGAACTGACCTCTTCTTCCACTCCAGCAGTTCATCCATGGGGTAGATGTTGGGGTGGGCCAACTCAAAGCCCTGAATCTGGACCTGCAACCCCCACTTGCATGGCCAGTTCTACTATGGAAAGGTGCAGGGCCTGCTCTCCCAAGTGCAGTAGCATGTGAGGGGCAGGGACAGCTCTCCTGCTCTTGTGACCCCATCTGGGCCAGATCTCCTGTCAGCCAATGGTGGTGAGGGCAAAAGGGAGGGGAGGGGATCTCTCCCTAGCCAATACCACCACAAAGCAGACAGAAGGCAGGATGGCTCTCCCATACTCACTCCCTCAGGGCTGGCTCACCCACAACCCCCCATCCGGGGCCAGGAAGAGTTCTTCTAGTTTCTGGTTTGTTTCCTGTCCTGGGAGTCCATCCAGTGCTTGCCTGGTACTGGTCTTGTCATCTCAGGCTACCCCATGGCACCAAAGTGGTGTTGGTATCCAGCTTGCTTTTTTTCCTCAGGAATGTTAGGCTACTATTCATTCAGATGATCATAGGTCAGAACACTGAATGTAGACATAGCCTCTCTCCTCTCTACCACCTACTGATGTACATGTGACATAGCAGTCATACCTGCAATCCCTCTAGGGGCAGGCACCTGCACTCTTATCTCTCAGGAGGCAGATACAAGAGGATCAGAAGTTCCTACTCATCTTCAGCAACATGGTGAGCTCAGAGTCAGTCTGGGCTGTATGGAAAGCTCTGAGCCAATGGCCTGTCCCCAGATAAAGAGAGAGAAGGGTCTTTTTCTGTCCTCCAGGTGCACAGGATCAGTGACACCTCCATAACTGGCATAAGGAGAAAGCCTCAGAGCCCAGAGACCCTAAAAGACAATGGCAGGGTGGCCTCTGGGAGGTGTTTTAGTCTCAGTATCTCACCAATCTTCTGCACAGTAACCCCATAAGAAAATGGCCATTTGTGAATGGCAGGGAGTTAAGAAGACAGCGGCTGTGAAATCAAAGAGGGCTGGCTGAGCAACCAATGTGTATGTGGTCAGAGCCAACTCTGAACAGTCATGTCATCAGGCACCCTGGCCAGGAGACTGGCTTAGGAAGATCTCTCTGGTTTGTGCAGAGAGGCATAGAAAGGAAAAAAACAGCCATGGCCGCGGCTGCCTCAGAAACAAGGCTGGGGATCAAGGGCCCGGGTCAGAGATGGGGGCCACAAATACTCAGTTATCGCAAGAGCTTTAGTAAATCACCAGCCATAAAAGCAACCGCAGCCTTGGAGAGGAAGGGCTGAAGGGCCTCCTTAAAGGGGAGTGCTCCAAGGCCAGCCCTGCCCACAGTCCCCATCTACCTGAGTAAGGGAGCAATGCCTCTGATCTGGGGAAATCTTCCTGTCTCCAACAGCTCCCACCTGTCTGCTTCCTCCTCTGTTCAGGGGTGTGTCTAAATTGCCTCTGATAGTCCCAGCTTCACTAACATCAACAAAAGTTTTATGAGTCTGAGTAACATTTGATTATCTAAAGAATTTGGCTTTGGTCTTTGGAAAGCAATGAAGATTTTTTAGTTGGGTCGATCTGATGATAAAAGGCTGGTTTTTAAATTATTAGTAGTATTTAGGAGAGAGAGTGTGTGTGTATGTGTGTGTGAGAGAGAGAGTGTGTGTGAGAGATTGTGTGAGAGAGAGAGAGTGTATGTGTGTGTGAAAAGAGAGAAAGGGAAAGAGAGTATGTGTGACAAAAGAGAGGGAGAGAGTGTATGTGAGAGAAAGTGTGTGTGACAAGAGAGTGTGTGTGAGATAGTATGTGTGTGTGTGACAAGAGAGAGGGAGAGAGTGTTGTGTGTGTGTGAGAGAGAGAGGGTGTGTGTATGTGTGTGTGAGAGAAGAGGGGGGGAGAGAGTGTGTGTGTGAGAGAGAAAGAGAATGTGTGTTTGTGTGTGGCAGAAGGACTGTGAGGACAAGCTGAGGTTGTATGACATGTGAGTGAGGAGTTGAAGGTGTGTGTGACAGTCAAGAGAAAACCATGGGGTGTTCTTTCTTTCCATTTTCATGTGGTTTCTGGAGTTGGAACTGAGGTCACCTGACTTGTGCAGCAAATGGCTTTTCCTGTTGAGCCATCCTGCTGGCAGGTGACTTACAGCAGGTGCTTCTGGAAGTATGTATACATGAGAATGCAAAGCTAGGCAGAATCTCAAGCTAGCTACCAGAAAAGGAACGCACACGCCAACTCTTCATGCCATACAGCTCAACGTGGACTCAGAGCCCCTCCCTCCCCCTCACATGCGCACAGCACTCACACGCACACACACAAACATGCATACACACAGGCACACATGAGCTCTGTCCTCTCCCATACCTGTGGCATCCACATTTATTCCAGGGAGCACCCTCACGTCCCTGTGACCGTGTGAGCAGGAGTGTACTACCTACCCTTCATCCCTCCCGGCCACTCTTCATCCCAGACCCATAAATGCCTCCTTCCTATACTTAGTGCACATGCATACATGCACAACAGCACATAACACATACGTCCAACACACAACACAGGCTACAGCTCTAGGCTCTTAACAAATGTCTGATACCCAGTCAATCCAGCTTCAGCATAAACGGTCATTTATTTGCTCTCACGATTGGAAAATTTGTACTCTATCCAACCAAAGGACCTCAATGGCTATTTTCTTCTCCTTTGGTCTCCTCAGCAGGCTGTACCCAAGCTGTGACAAGGTTTGGACACCACCAGTGGACTGCTTATTTCCAGATGCTTCCAGCTGAAGTTCCAAGGGTAACTCCCCTTGGGCTGGTCACATGCCTACCTCTGAACCAAGCCTCTGGTCAGGAGAATAATAAAATGCTACTATTTGAGCTAGATAGATCCCATGCTGAGCCCATGAGAAAGGGGAAGGGTCAGGCCCACCCAAACTAATGAAAGGAGGAAAAAAGATGATTCGCCAAAAAGAGAAGGGGGAGATCTGGACGGGTGAAAGGAACAGGTGTCCATCACAGGGACTAGCCCAAATAAAGTTGTGGAAGCCCGGAGAGCTACAAGATCATGAAGGTATCAGCACACACAGAGAGCCAGCCTCCGGTGCCTTGCCAACAAAATATTGATGTCAGATAAATAAAGGATTAAGGCATGTGCTGTAGAACTCTGCAGGAAAGGGGACTCTTGAGCAAGATGAATTTAGAAGGGGGAAACAGGTGTGGATAGGTTGGTTGAGACAGACTCTGTTCAAAACCCAGGCTGGTTTTGAACTTGCTATGTAGTCCATGCTGGCCTCCAACACATGGCAATCCTCCTGCTTCAGCTTCCTCTCCCAAGTTCTGGGAATACAGGCATGCACTGCCACTCCCAGATTAGAAAAGTGAGATGTAAAGACTAGAGGTAAAGCTTGGGAGTCCTAGCTTCAATCCCAGCACCATAAGACAAAACATAGAGCATGTGGTAGTGGTGAACACTTTTAATCCCAGAACAGAGGCAGAGGCAGGCGGGTCTCTGTGAGTTTGAAGACAGACTGGTCTACATAGTGCATTCAGGACAGCCAAGGCTGGGTAGAGACACTGTCTTAAAAAAAGCTAAACAAAACAAAACAAAACAGAAACAGAAACCCAAAAGTAAGGTGAATGGAGAGATCTGGAAATGTAAAGGCCACGGGCTAACTCGAAATTCCTAGGGGAGAGTGGAGCATCTGAGGGCAGGGCGTCCCAAAGCCCAGAGTATGTTCAGTAGTTCACAAAGGCCAATGATGGTGACCTGTTGTCTCCTCTGCAGATCATGCCACACTGGAAAACAGTGGCATTTGCGGGGAGGGAGTTGCTGGGCATCAATCCCAGGACTTAGGGCATGCTGAACCTCTGCTCTACCACTGAGCTATGTCCCTAGCCCCTCAACTCTTTTCTAATTTTTACAACTGACATGAGGAAGTGGGGCAGCACAGAAGGGCACTCAGGATGCATTGTGCACCCAAGTAGCTGAGACAAGTAGCTGAGAGGAGTGTCCCTGCCCTTTTTTCAAAAGTTCTACTGTTTTGCTTCGGCGCAGCACCAAGACCCTAAGGACATGTACAACGTGAATAATTTCTTGTGTGGAGTTGAACAGATTACTTAACCTCTCTCTGAGGTTCCTTTTCACCAGCTGGAAATGCACAGATGTCCACACATCCTTCAGAGAGCCCCTAGGAACAATGGGTTAAGGGAACAGTCGTAGGTTTCCATTCACTCCAGCTTGACTGTTAAGAGCCTTTGCGTGGAACAGCCTCATTGGGACAGACCAGTGTGGACTCTGTGGCACCTGCCGGCGACAAGAGATGATTGAAGAAAAGAGTTTGCTCAGGAGGATTGAAAGTATCTAAAAGGAGGTGACAGTGGGATAAGGAGGACTCTGTAACAAAGAGATAATAGGTAAAGCCTGCATCCATGCAAAACATACACTTGCAAATCCAGTTCCTAGGGAGGGAGCCATGCAAACAGTGTCCTGCCTGCTGACCTTGTCCCTGGCAGTGGTGAAGGTAGATCAGAAGGTGAGCAGGAGAGAGAGGGACAATGATGGGTCTCATTTATCTGGCACCTCCTAAGCGTCAAAGTACCACTTTTTTTTTTTTTTGCATGCATTACTTATAATCCTAAAACAGCTGGTGAGAAAGGTATTGTTCCCATTTGCAAATACCAATAGTAAAGTTCAAAATTCTTCCTGATGGAGTAATGCACTCAGAGCTTGGGCCCAGGGTGATTCCAAAGGCTGAGTGTGCTTTCTTCGGTGGTTCCATTTCAGAAATTTATCCAATTAAAAGAAGCAATACTCAAGTTGGGTGTTGGTGGTGCATGCCTTTAATGCAGAGGTAGGCAGATCTCTGAGTTCCAGGCCACCCTGGTCTATAGAGTGAGTTCCAGGACAGCCAGGGCTGTTATACAGAGAAACCCTGTCTGGGAGGCAGCTGTTGGGAGTGCGGGCGTCAATACTAGGGCTGGCAAGATGGCTCAGTGGGCTAAGATGCCTGCCACCAAGCTTGATGACCTGAGGCAAGCCACACACAGTAGAAAAGGAGAAGTAACTCCACAAGTCCCACAGTCCGTGTGCCCCCTCATGTACACACGTAGAAATAAATGTGACTTTAAAAAATAAAGCAATAGAAAAAATGTGAAATTTGTCAATAATACAAGAGAAATGCTCTCAAATCCAAAGCCATATAGATTGCATCCAGTCACACAGACACTATCTGTCGAGACTCTAAAGTCTTCCCACTGAAGGAATCCAGCAGGAGTGAGGGACCCCTGCCCAGTGCTGTGAAACGCTACATGTGACAGAACCCTCGACTACCTTGAGAACTGCATTAGAACATGCCTCGCTGAACTCCAGAACACGTTGTCTGAGTGGATCCAAAGGCATAAAACAATACAGGCAGGACTAGGAATATAGCTCAGTGGTAGAGTGCTTCCTAGCCTGAAGGTAGGTTTCATCCCTATCTGGGGGGAGGGATGGAAGAAGAGACGGAGGAAGGTAGAGAGAGAGATCGAGAGAGGGGCTTATCTAAAGAAAGACCTCACCTGCTACCTACTACCCTTCAAGCACCTATTGTCCAGACTCCCTGGTCTCTATGGGCTGAGATAACCCCAGATCCACACACAGTGAGTGACCTGTTCAGAGGTCTTAGAGACAGTGAGATTGGACTGGCTGAGGCCAGCCTGAGCCAGTTTAGCCTCCGGGACATGTTAGGTATGTTCACATGGCACACAAGTCCCCATGCAGTTTCTGCATTCCTGACAGAACTTTACCATCCAGTCCCCAAGGTTTAACCCACCCTCTGTCTTCCTCTAGCCTCCCCTGGTTTCCCAGGTGACAGCTAGGGAACACTAAGAGTTATTGGTGACAGCAAAGCAGCTCTAGGAACCCAGAAAGCATAGGGACAGCCCCAACAGGATGGAGGAGGGGACTCTTCATTCACTTCACTCAGAAGCCACCAGCTGCACCTCCCTGGTCTCCTAGGCACCCCCCCAGACTTGTGGGCCCGTGGCACCAGCAACTTCCACAGCCAGCCATTTCCTACTCTACCATGGCCTTACCCTGTTCCTTTAAACTGGCAGCTCCTCATGAACCCTCCAAAGACCCAGTGACTCCACTCCCACCCTCCCCCCCTACCTCTCCCCATCTGCCCGTTCCGCTAGCTTGGCCTCGCCCACAGCCTCCTTCTAGGAAGCCTCCAGCATAGGCTCCCTCTGGACCTCCAGCCTGGAACCTCCACTGTGTAGCCTTGGCTCCCACAGAACATCATAGAGTTGGACATGGGTCCAGGCACCTCATGGCCTAGGGTTTCCTTGAGGTAGTTATCCATACAGAAAATGAGAAGTAAGAAGAATCTGTGTTTTGGGTCTGAGGAACCCGCACCTGCTGGTTAAAATTTAGAAGCCAGTGGACGCCAGATCTGGGACATGTCTCTTCTGCCCCAGGCACTCCCTGGCACCATGCTTGCTTTATAACCCATTAAAACCTCTCAGCTAAAACTAGAAGGATTGTACAAACAGCCTGTTTTTCACAGATGAGGATATGGAAGAGCAGAAACTGGGCACATTCCCTAAGGCCACAGAGCACACTGTACCTGGGCAGGAGCACATCTCTCTGCCTCCAACACCGCAGTTGGGTTCCCTCTCCTCTGGGTTTGTCAGCACCCAGGCTCTGCATCCAACCAGCCAGAACCTCTGATAAGGGAGGTGGTGTCCAGAGACTGGTGTGTGGCCCAGGAGCCTTAACACAGATAAGCCAGGAAATCCACATCTCATTCTCCAGGCTCAACCCCAACCAGCTACCTTTCACTTCTGCAAATTCACCCACCATGCAGTCCCAAAGAACACTAGGATTTGTGGTTGAAATCCATTTGTTTTAGGGGTTATGACTCAAATCAAATAAAATTCCAGGTAGGAAGATGACTCATCAGGTAAAGGCATTACCACCAAGCCTGACACCCCAACTTTGATACCTGGGACCCAAATTGTGGAAGAAGAAAGTTGTCCCCCAATTTGTCCTCAGACCTTCACAAGTACACTGTGGCACACAGGTTAATTAGTTAATTAATAATTAAAATATAATGCCAGGAGTGGTGGTATATGCCTTTAATCCCGGCACTCGGGAGGCAGAGGCAGGCAGACCTCTAAGTTCCAGGCCAGACTGGTCTACAAAGTGAGTTCCAGGACAGCCAGAGCTACACAGAAAAACCCTGCCTAAAAAAAAAAAAAAAGATTGTCTCTGTCCCCACTTTTTTTTTCCGTCTCCCTCCCTCAGCTAAAAAGGTCCAGGCTCAGCCATGTTCTATAGTGTGCCTCAGTTTACTTTCTCAGTACACTGACAGCCTGTGACCTCAAGAGAACCCTTTTTCCTACTAAGCATCACAAAGGAGCAAAAGGGTAGAGTAAAGAAAGGCCTTCCTAACTAAGGGACACTCGCCTCTCTGTTGGAACGTGGAAGGGAAGGGAGAGAGCCTTGTCAGGGTCAGTTCTGCCCAGAAGCGAGACCAGCCTCTACAGCACAGGGCCTGAGGACCCAGAGAGAGAAGACTTCCAGAGGCTGAGGTGCTGGACAGGCTTCTAAAAACAGCTGTCAGACAGTCTGAATCCCGGGGAAGCCTGAGTGAGCCATCCCCCTATCTCACCAGCGGAATGCAGCTGGGTGGCCTGTATGCAGGGCCTTACCCAAGCCAGAGCTGTACTGAGCCATAATTCTTATCTCCCAGGCTCTTCTGAGGTTCCAGGATCTCAGGCTGAGTCAGAGCCCAAGGCTGGGGCCCGCGGCACACCTGACTCACTCCCCGGATGTGTGATCATTCTGAAATGAAATGAGAGTAGAGGGGATCCGTCTCTCCCCACAGTGGGGTGAAGAGGTGGGCCAGGTGATCCACTCTCTCATGACGCCTTGGGGCCTAGAGTCTTACCAGCCAGCCCTAAGCCAAAATTCCCCTGCCAGGAAAGCAAGGCACAACACTGTCCCTCAATTTTTCCTCTGCTCCGAGATCTAGGAGTTGACAGCCAGTCGTTAATGGGGCCCAAAGATTTCTCTTTCTGTAAGTTTCAGAACCTAAGATCCAACTTAGGAGACAGGAGCAGGAGCAAGGTTGGTAGACAAAGGGACAGCCTACTGCCAGGGCTGTGCCCAGTGTCATGCCTCCACCCGGTGCAGACCTGGGAGGGGAGAAGGGAGAAAAAGGAGGTTCTGTTCTCTGGTTCCTGATGTCCCTGAGAAATTCCTCAGCCCCTGGCCAAGCTTCCCTCCCTCCTCACAGGCAAGTGAGACCAGTCTGTGTGGAATCGGTCCCTCTGTGTGAGGTATGACATCACTGACCTCCCTGAAACCGCACTTCCCCTGCCAGGTAAGGAAATGTTCCCTTCGCCTCCTCCCCCACTGACCCAAGCTGTCCTCTGCCAGTGCCCAGGCAGGCCAATCTTCTACAAGCGCCTCTTTGATCCTGTCACTCCCCAACCCCGAGCTTCCCACCACCTTCTGAACAAAGGCCACACAGCTCTCATCTGTCCTCTGAGGCTGAGGCTTGCCCACCTGGCACTGGCTGCCACCCTGAGCCCGCCTCCCAGGGCCATGCCCTCCCTCAGGCAATGCCTCTTGGCCACCTGCGCCTGCTGCTGAAGCCTCAGCCTCCCTGCCAGCTCCACACACCCCATTCAATCAGCAAACATTTGCTGAGTGAACAGCCCCTCCTCCCAGGAGCCAAAGCCACCCAGGAGCCACCCAGACCCTCCTGGCAGGGTTTCTGTCACATCCTTGGAGTGGGTTTCATTTGCTGTGGGCACAGCTGAGCACCCTGATTGTGAGCCCAATCCACGTGTGGACTGTGGACAAAGGGGCATTCTTGTTTATTTGTCCCATCAGATCATCACGATGACTTTGGGAATTCAGCATTACTACCCTCATTTACAAGCGTGATGAACTCAAGACTTTGAGAGGCAATTTCTGCTGTGGATAGTGGTCAGGGTTCAAGCACGGTTTGGGGTTCTATGTGGAAGGCTCTCACACTGCGAACCACAGCACCTTCCTGAAAACACTGCCATGTTCCCCTCAGCAGAGTGGGTGTGTGAGCCACATCTACCCAAACAAGTCCTGTTCTCTGCTTTCCTCCCCACCTTCTCACCCTTACCCTGGATCCAAGAATGTGTAGGCCAGGGAAGAAATGGCCATCGGCTGTCTCTCTTGGATCCCAGGAGTCTGTGGGATCATCCCACACACTACCTGTGCCAATAGCACCAAGAGAGTCCCAGCTCTTCCTTCCTGCCCTTCACAACCCTAGTAGGACACAGGTCCGGTGAGGGGGCAGCAGGGCAAGACAGAAAAAAAAAAAACTGATAAGGGGCCAAAATGCAATGACTCACCCTCCTTTGGCCTCCCCTGGGGGTTAGGGGCTGGATGCTTGAAATTCCAGCCTATCCCTGGGGAGACACGTAGGTGTCAGTTACCTGGACAGCATGAGGAAGACTCTGTTTATTCCAAACTCACAGGCTGCCATGGCAACCTAGCGTCTGTGCCTTTAGAGCTAGGAGCAAAGGTCCAGAACAAGGGGTGGAGCCACACGTACCCAGCCCTGAGGTATTCCGCTGCCAGCCTGCCACCTGTGTGCCATTGGGGCCTGCTCTAACCCAGCACCCCCTTGTGGCCAACTGGGAGCCAGCCCAGAGCTGAAGAGGGGCCTCCCATTTTATAGAAACATGTTCCTGTCCCTTCTCAAGCCTTTTCAACTGAGACAGACACTAAGATAAGAGACGTTGCCGACTGACTTCTGTGTCAGAGGGAAGAAGGAATGAGGAACTGAGCTCACTTCAGAGAAGGAGCCTGCTGTGTCATCAAGACATCAAAACCTTCAGAGCTAAAGAGGTGGCTTCTTGGCTGGTATGAAAAACCAGAGTCCTCACTCCTTCTTCCTGTCACCAAATCATGGACTCTTGCCCAACAGAGTCCCCCATAACTGCCACTATCTCTTCTTTAAAGATTTTATTTTTAAAATATTGTTTATTTGAGTGTTTGGCCTTCATGTATGTATGTATGTCTAACAAGTTGGTGCCTCGTGCCCTTGAAGTTCAGAAAAAGGTATCTGATCTCTTGGAACTGGAATTGATGGTTATGGGAGCTAGGAACTGAATCTGAGTCCTCTGGGGACAGCCTGTGCTCTTAACCACCAAGCCATCTCTCCACTCCCAACCATCATTCTTTTGAAGTTATTGTTCTCTTTTTCTTTTGGATTTTTCGAGACAGGGTTTCTATGTGTGTAACCCTGGCTGTCCTGGACTTGCTTTGTAGACCAGGCTGACCTCGAACTCAGGGATCCGACTGCCTCTGCCTCCAGAGTGGGGAGATTAAAGGCTTGTGCCACGATGGCCCGGCTCTAACCATCATTCTTAGCAATGCACTTCTTGGCAGGTCATGTGTTCTTTGAAATGCTGTCCTGCATCACTAAGAGCTAACGACTCAGGGAGCACCCCCACAAAGGCTACTAGGATTTGCCTCCATCTCTTTCTTCTGGGTAATCCCTGGGCGGGATCACATCTCTGAACACCCATGGCAGCTGTCCATCTGCGTCTTGGTTGTCACCTGGATATCTTACCTCAAACATAGTGGGTGCTGTGCTGGGAGGTTTTATCCCCTTGATACAAACCCAAATACATCTGGGAAGAAGAAATCTTAATTGAGAAAATGCCTTCATAAGACTGGCCTGTAGATAAGCCTGTAGGGCATTTTTGTGAGCAACAACTGATGTGGAAGGGCCCCCACCCAGTGTGGTTGGGGCCACCCCAGGGTAGGTGGCCCCAGATAGTACAAGAGAGCAGGCTGAGCAAGCTATGTGGAGCAAGCCATCAAGGATTAGTCCTCCAGGCCTTCTGCTTCAGTTCCTGCCTCCAGGTTCCTGCTTTGAGTTCCTGCGCTGAGTTCCTGCTCTGACTTCCCAAAGCCAGAGCCTGGAATTGCCTGAAGTTCAGACACAGGAACCTGCCTCACTGTCCTAGCTGAGATTAAGCAATGTGGTCTCTGTAAAGTGCTGTGTCTGATACGTCACGCAAGCTCATCCTGTGCTGCTGCCGTTTTAAGAGGCAAATTGCTTTGGTGGTCATGGAAGTGGAGGCAGGAGGATTAGAAGTTCAAGGTCATCCTAAGCTACACAGCAATTTCAAGGCCAGCCTGGGATACGTGAGACCTTGTCTTAAAAACCAAAGCTACAACAAAAATTAAAAACATCTCATTAAAAGACATTGTTAAGAGAAGAAAAGGATAAGCTAACAAGATGGCTCAGTGGATCATGGTGTTGCCCCCAAGCCTGGGGGGTAATATAATATATATACATATAACGCACACATATATATTTAAAGTGTCAAATTTTCATAATTTTTTTATATTTAAAAGTTTATTGGGGGCTGGAGAGATGGCTCAGCAGTTAAGAGCACTGCCTAGTGCTCTTCCAAAGGTCCTGAGTTCAATTCCCAGCAACCACTTGGTGGCTCACAACCATCCACAATGTGATCTGGTGCCCTCTTCTGGAATGCAGGTGTACATGCAGATAGAGCACACATATGCATAAAATAAATAAAATAAATCTTTTAAAAAATAAATAAAAAGTTTATTTATTACTTCAAGTTACATCTCCATCACAGCCTCCTCTGTCCACCCCTCCCGGCCCTACCCTCCTTCCCCCTGTACCCCTCTCCCACCTATCCCACTCCTCCAGTGTGTGCTGCCCTACATATCAGTCCCCCTCAGCTCATCAGTCACATGAGGGCTAAGAGTTTCCTCTTACACTAGGGGCAATTTTCATAATTTTTAAGGCCATAATTTTCTGTGATGAGCAAAAGCTTTGAGGTGTGGTAGTTCAAGCCTTTGATTCTAGCACTTGAAAGGCTAAGGCAGGAGAACTGCCTCAAGTTTGAGACCAGCTGGGTTGTGTAATAAGTCCATGCCAATTTTTACTATGGATCAAAACTATTTCCTAAATAAATAAAAGAAAGAAACATTAAAAGAAGAAGAGGATGAGGACGAGGAGGAGATGTAGATCACAAGCTAGCGCATGAGAAATATTTAAGCCAAGCCTAGGGGTGTGTATACACCTGTAATCCCAGCACTTGGAGGCTGAGGTAGGACAGCCTGGGATACAAAACAATGTCCGTTTTATGATTTTCAATCATTCTTGTTCAGACCCCAAAACTCCTCTGATATTCCACCTCCCACTACTTCCCTCCAACTTTCCATTCCAGTGTTGCTTTTTGTTATTGTTTTGACTTGTTTTTGTTGTTGTTTTGGGTTTGTTTGTTTTTTTTTGTTGTTTTGTTTTTTTGAGACAGGATTTCTCTGTGTATCCTTGACTGTCCTGGACTCACTTTGTAGACCAGGCTGGCCTTGAACTTGCAGAGATCTGCCTGCCTCTGCCTCCCAAGTGCTGGGATTAAAGGCGTGCGCCACCACTGCCCAGCTCAGCTCACCTTTTTTCAATAACTGTTTAAACCCAAACCATTTACTGAGCTCCCCCTCCAACCTCATTCTACCCAAAGTTCCACCTTATGGTTGCAGGTCTCAGAGCCCTGCCAGACCCCTCCTCTGAGGGAGACTGAGTCCCCTTGGTCCTCCAACACTTGAATCACTTAGCCTCAAGGGAGCCACAAGGGAGAGGCTCCGGCTGGATGTGGTGCCACCTGTAATCCCAGCACTCTGGAGGATCATAAATTCAGCGCCAGCCCTGGCTACATTTTGAAACTGTTTCAAAATGGATAATCTTGGGCACACTCCTTTAATTTCAGCACTCCAGAAGGCTGGGAGACTGATCATCCCGAGTTCCAGGGCTAACCTGGACCGCATTGCGTGCTGCAAGAACATGATGGAACCGGTCTTGCACTCTACACACCTCTACACAGACCTGGAATGACGATATGAACACCATCCCACCCCCATTTCTCCCATCCTCCACCCTACCTCCACCCCAGCTCAGGAGCTGGGCCAGGGAAAGAGCCAGACCGATAACAATCTCTGGGCCTACTGACTCCAGACCCTCACAGTTCTCTTTAATCGTCTGACCTCCCACTATCAAGTCTGCACAGAGCAGGGCTCTCTAGCCCTTAGTAGGAGAATGTGCCTGGTGGAGGGGGGCAGAGCAGTGGCCCATCCTACAGTCACCAGGAGCTCCAGCTCTCTCCTAGCTAAACCCGCACTGCAGATTCCCTCCCTGTCTGTGGGACAAGGCAATGCAGGGCCTGGGGGGAGGGAACCACTTCCTTTTCCCCAGACATTCCCCCCACCCCACCCCTCACCCCACCGCTCAACCTCCTCTTTTCGGGTCTTTGTTCTCAGTGCTTCGTGGCTGGCCGCTCCCACTCCCCCCTCTCCCTGGCCTGGCTTCACAGCGGCTACTCCGTCCCCTTTTTTGTTCTCAGTGCTTTGCGGGCGGGCGGCCTCTCCCACTCCCCCCTCTCTGGCTACTCCATCCCCTTTTTACCTTGCCACCACCCACAGCCCAGAGGCCCAGCCCTGGGAATCTTGGATTGAAACTATTCCCTCCCGTCCCTGTCCCCAACCCTCCTAGATACTGTCTGGCCGAGCTTTTTTAAGGCCTGATCACAGAGGAATCTGGAAATGCTGCAAAGGAACAAGCTGGCACTGGGCTGGGGAGGTCGGTATTTGCCCCATGTTGCAAGAGGTCAGGAATGCGACCAGACCATCTATGTTAGCTGTGAGCGATAAGGAGATAATGCAGCTCTTCAGACCCACACCAAACCTCCCTGACACAGGGGGCCAGCTTTTCAAGGGTGGGGCACGATCAGAGCAGGATCCACCCAAGGGTTTAAAGAAGAATTCTAGGGTCTTCCAGTCACTGCTGAAAGAACTCAAAGTCCATTAGTGGTCCTGTGTAACTGAAGTCTACTCAGGAGAGTCCCTCCCTGTGCCTTGCTGAGAGAGGCCTTACTCTACAACAAATTATTCCTATTTGTTCAGGAATGAGCTCTGTGGTGAACATTCCCATCATCCCTGCAAGAAGACTAGACAGGCAGTTCTTCTTTTTTTTTTTTTTCCTACCCATAGAAGTGAAAGCAAAACTAAATAATAATAATAAAAAAAAACCCTAAAGTTTAGTTTAGTGACTTTCTGAGGTCGCCCAACCAGCAAAATACCCAAGTTGGATAACATAAAGCTAAAAAAAAAAGCTGTTCACAGAACAATGAATTAGTACACTTCATTGTATCGTCCTATAAAATACAACAACTGTGGAACTCAGTGGGAGAATTTGTGAGGCTAAAAGCCCCTTTAACTGGCTGGAATTCCCAACGCCCCAGAAGCTTCCATGCAAAGCCAGTGGGCATTCATTTGTATGTTTTTTTTGCATTGCATTTGCCTGGCTGTCTCTGGCAACACCCTGCCTTCCCAGCCAGCTCCATGGATGGAGTCCTCCATGGTTTTCCCATCCTGAAGGAGGCAGGCTTGGAACAATCCATTCATAAGCTGTCTGTCTCAGCCCTGCACTTCCCTCTTGCCTGGTCTGCTGACCTGGGCTCTTCCTAGGGCCCCCTTCTCTCGGGGATTTACTTTTCTGTCTGCCCACACAGAGTCAGTTCAGCTGGTCGCTCGATAAGGATCAATAGGTCCACTCCAGAGCAAAGAGCATGGCCACATGTGTAACAAATACCAAGTCCTGCCGGAAAAACGGGCTCCTGGTGCTGACCAACTCGAACCTCAGGGTTTCTCCCTCTTCATTCAGCAGGAGTAGTCATCCAGCTGGTGGGGGCTAAGGTGTTGAACATGTTCAGGAGTTTCTCCAGGGAACAAGCTGGGAAAACCAGAGAGCATTATAAAGACTGGGCAGGAAAGAAAGAAGAACTGGCCCAGGGAGCAGGAGGAGGGGGCAAGAGTGCAAGTGGGTGGCAGGGGTGGGGTGGGAGAACAGGGGCAGGTAGTCCAGTTCAAACTTAGTAGGGGGTTTCTACATATCCTGGTCTGTCCTCTCGGCCACCAATCTGTCCAAACACAGTTCAGTCCATAGGAGGGACAGTGGTCTCTTGCTGTTCCCATGGCCACTAGAAGGGCCTGATACACAGTAGGTGTCGCGCAAATACTGGTTAAATGTTATGTGCCCGTGGGCTGGCCATGCATTCAGCTAACAGAGTACTCATGTGTGGGACATGAAGCCTCAGCACCCCATGAGCTGAAATTGATTGATGTCTCACAACTGTGATTCCAGTCCTTGAAAAGTGGGACAGGAAGGCCAGGAGTTGAAGGCCACCCTCAGATACAAAGAAAGTTCAAGTCCCACTTGAGCTACATAAGACCCTGTCTCAAAAAAGAAGGGTGGGGGAGAAGAAAGGAAATAGTAAATAAAAAGGTGTCAAGACATGGGGACGCCTCTGTTGCACAATTGCAAAGGCTCCACGTGAGCCTCTGTGGACTGAGGAAATTCGGTCCTGTGTATTTGAGAATATGTATTTCCATGGTTCCCTACGGAGCCCCAGCAGTGTCTGGGAACCCAGTGCCGTGGGACCAAAGTAGGAAAACTGAGAGATCTGCGCTCAGAGTCTTCCTTCTCTTCTTCTTGGGCTCCCAATTTTCCTTCCCCAGGACTCCTGGGGCTTCAAGACTGCCCCCCTAGACTTAAACTGAAGACACTCCCACAGAATCTTCACTCTAGTGGAAACCTTTTATCTGTGTGAAAGATATTAAAAATGCCACTTCAGCCGGGCGTGGTGGCGCACGCCTTTAATCCCAGCACTTGGGAGGCAGAGGCAGGCGGATCTCTGTG
>CAJQZJ010034397.1:553346-568768 GCA_907164525.1 Lophiomys imhausi
AGGCAGGCGGATCTCTGTGAGTTCGAGGCCAGCCTGGTCTACAAAGCGAGTCCAGGACAGCCAGGGCTATTACACATAGAAACCCTGTCTCGAAAAACAAAAAGTAAAAAAAAAAAAACAAACAAACAAACAAACAAAAAACGCCATTTCCTGCCCCGAAAGCAGAATCTCAAGGGCTAACTCCACCTGCTATCATTTGGGCCCCCCCCCCCCATTAGTCACCCCTCTCCTGGGTCGGTGAGGAAGGCAGGCGGTGCTGAGGGCTGTGTGCAGAGGCCGAGAAGGGCTGCTACCAGGTAGGTCACAGGAGTCGCGGTCTTGGCGCCCGCGGCTCCGGTGGCGGAGGCGGGGCCTGCGGGGAGGTCCGCACCTCCTCCCTCAGCGATATAACAGGTCGAGGGCTGCCGCCCTCCGCGACCCGAACTCCTGTCCCGGTCTCTCGCTTGGCTCTGCTCTTCAGACAAGATGAGCTTCACCACGCGCTCCACCACCTTCTCCACCAACTACCGGTCCCTGGGCTCTGTGCGGACGCCCAGCCAGCGGGTCCGGCCTGCCAGCAGCGCGGCCAGCGTCTATGCAGGTGCGGGGGGCTCCGGCTCCCGGATCTCGGTGTCCCGGTCCACCAGCGCCTGGGGTGGCTCCGTGGGGTCCGCAGGCCTGGCGGGAATGGGTAGCATCCAGACGGAGAAGGAGACCATGCAAGACCTGAACGACCGTCTGGCCAGCTACCTGGATAAGGTGAAGAGTCTGGAGACTGAGAACAGACGACTGGAGGGCAAAATCCGGGAATATCTGGAGAAGAAAGGGTCCCAGGGCGTCAAAGACTGGGGCCACTATTTCAAGGCCATCGAAGACCTGAAGGCTCAGGTAGGGAGCGTGAAGGGGTGAGCCCTACCATACAGTGCGCGCCTCCCCACCCCCGCGCCCCCAAACTTGAGTAGGGCGTGGTGGTTGACTGCGTCCACTCTTTCCACATTC
The DNA here is from genome assembly GCA_907164525.1 of Lophiomys imhausi. Taxonomy (NCBI): domain Eukaryota; kingdom Metazoa; phylum Chordata; class Mammalia; order Rodentia; family Muridae; genus Lophiomys; species Lophiomys imhausi. The sequence continues at coordinate 554,325 of CAJQZJ010034397.1, forward strand.
GCCCCATTCCCCGACTCTATGGGACGGAATTAGGAATACTTCGGATCCCCACCCACAACCTGTAGGAATTCCAAGGGTACTGGCTGCACATGGGAGCCGGCTTCCCCAAAGGGGTGTAGTGGGAAAGGGACAGGAAGGAAAGCGTCGCGAAGAAGGGTCCTAAAGTGGACCTAGACACTCACTTCTTTTTCAGTAGGGACAGTTAGGGGGTTAAGCGGATGTGGCTAAGGCTGAGTCATCTGGGAGTAAACAGGAGCCTACCTGTAGGAGGGGCCAGGCAAGGGGGGTGGGGGACACAGAACTGGGAGCTAGCAGGTGCACCTGAGGAAGTGCCAGGAGAGGATCAGAGAAATCTTGTTGAAAGCTGCTCATTTGTAGGCAGTCCAGATAACACAGGCCCAGACAGAGGGGCAAGGTGCCAGGATCTGAGAGCCCCGGAAGAGAGAGGAGGCATAGGTGGAAAGGGAGGATGGGAGCACTAGCCTCTGGCAGTCCCTGGGACTGGGATGGCTTCGCTGAAGCCTAAGGCATGTCTCGCCCCCACCCTCAACCTCCCCGCCCCCGCAACATCATTTAACCTAGCATTCCTAGAGCAGCTCTCCGCTGTCATCCACCCAGATCTTTGAGAATTCTGTGGACAACGCCCGCGTCGTCCTGCAGATCGACAATGCTCGTCTGGCTGCTGATGACTTCAGAGTCAAGTAAGTCTGGGGCTGCAGCTACAGCGCAGTCCCATCTACCCCTGCGGCCCCGCCACCGCAGGGTTTCCTTTCAGAGGCTCATTCGGGTTAGGGTCCTCGACTGGTCATTTGACCGGACTCATTTGTGCAGCCTGGTTTAAACAAACTGCTCCTCACGGCCAAGAATAGATAGTGCTGAGGGAATGACTCCTGAGTCCTCGGGTGACTGGTTTATGATGGGCACAAACTAGTCAATGGAGGTGGCACTGGTCGAGAGGGTTCTGGATCAGATGGGGCCCACTGACCACCCCCACCCCTTCAGGTATGAGACAGAACTGGCCATGCGCCAGTCTGTGGAGGGCGACATCCATGGGCTCCGAAAGGTGGTTGATGACACCAATATCTCAAGGCTGCAGCTAGAGACAGAAATTGAAGCGCTCAAGGAGGAGCTGCTGTTCATGAAGAAGAATCATGAGGAGGTGAGTAGGGCCACTGACCAAGCCCGGGAGCCAGGGGCCAAGACCAGATGGGCCAGGCTGACCCCAAGGCAGCTTGCGTGGAAATAACAGCCTGTGCTGCAGGCTGCTTTAAGAGCAGAAGTACCACCCGGTCACCTATGCGCTCCATGGCTCACCCAAGTTATAATATTATGAGATCAGGGTAATGTGGGCTAAGGCCTGGCTTACAGCCCTGCCACTGGGAGAGCTGAGGCAGGGGGATTGAATTCAATGCCAACCTGTCTTAATACAGCAAAACAAAGAGTGTGTGAGTAAAGACAAGGAACTGGAGACAGAGGTAGGGACTGCCGGTCTCGGCAGCTGGGGCTGATGGTGGCACTGACAGGGCTTCTGGAGGAAGTTTAAGGTAAGGTTTGTGGAAGGAAGAGGAGGGTAAAATCACCTGCGAGTGGCAGGCTCAGGGAGTGAAGGAGAGGTGTTCCTACCCATCTGGAGCAGAAGCCCAGCTCTAGGCTTGCCAAGTGCAAGTCCAGGGTTTCCTCTATCCTCTTCTGCCATTACGTTCACCATTGCCTTCTAGAAAACGCCATCAGTCAGGAAAGGCTGAGTTGGAACTCTGACCTTAACCGCCCACCCCTATCCCCTCTTGTTTCTGCTTTCTTCAGGAAGTCAAAGGTCTGGAAGCCCAGATTGCCAGTTCTGGGTTGACCGTGGAGGTGGATGCACCCAAATCTCAGGACCTCAGCAAGATCATGGCAGACATCCGTGCCCAGTATGAGAATCTGGCTCAGAAGAACCGAGAGGAACTGGATAAATACTGGTCCCAGCAGGTACGTGAGAGAGGAGAGGCTGGCTGCCAGGCTGTGAGGGGGAGGTACCCAAGGACTGCAGGTACTGACTGGCCCTCCCCCACCCTGCAGATTGAGGAGAGTACCACGGTAGTCACCACCCAGTCTGCCGAAATCAGAGACGCTGAGACCACACTCACGGAGCTGAAACGCACCTTCCAGGCCCTGGAGATTGACCTGGACTCCTTGAAAAATCAGGTGAGAGCCCTCCAGTCACCAGCCGCAGTTCTGGACCTCAGCCCCAACTGTCTCATCCCTAATCCTCCTCCCCACACCCCCAATTATGAGGGGTGTGTCATTTCTCTTTGAATTTTTTTGACTCTTACCACTGTAACCTAGCATTTGATAGACAAGAGGCCTCAAGACCCTTTCAGAGACTGAAAGGCTGAGTAGGCTCTGTCTGGGGGCTCACCCTCCCATCTCTCTGTGCCCTGCAGAAGGTCAGCTTGGAGAACAACCTTGGGGAGGTAGAGGCACGGTACAATGCGCAGATGGAGCAGCTCAATGGGATCCTTCTGCACCTGGAGTCAGAGCTGGCACAAACTCGGGCTGAGGGGCAGCGCCAGGCCCAGGAGTATGAAGCCCTGCTGAACATCAAGGTCAAGCTTGAGGCTGAGATTGCCACCTACCGCCGCTTGCTGGAAGACGGGGAGGACTTCAGGTGAGCTGTCCTCCCCTAACCACACAAGGAAGGGTCTCTTCTCCACTTCTGGAGGTTTGAAAAGTCAGGTCTGTTTGTTGGTCACCACTGAGCAGTGGCTTCAAGGGAATGAGTTATGCCCCCCCCCCTCCATGAGAAAAGAACAGTTAAGTATTGCCCCTAGCTGTCTTTGGGATAGAAGTTCAGCACTGAGTTTCCCTTTTCTAAAAGAAACAGCTGAAGAGAGTTTGGAGATAAAGAAAGGGGTCGGGAAAACCTTCTTCCGCAGTCCCTGTCTCCCTTCTATTCTGTGGGGCTGTTAATAACTAAGGCTTGGTCATCTATTACAGTCTCAGTGATGCCCTGGATGGCAGCAACTCCATGCAGACTGTCCAGAGGACAACCACCCGTAAGGTCGTGGACGGCAAAGTGGTGTCCGAGACCAACGACACCAGAGTTCTGAGGCACTGAGGCTGTGAAGGAGGGGACCCCTGGGTACTAAGGAACCAATAAAAGTTGAGAGATTACTGGACATCACTCTGTGTCTTCCTTGCAAGTCTTCCTGCTTGTGCACAAGTACATTAGGCAGACAGACATCTCTTGACCTTAGGGGTTTTACATGGATTGCGCAATGGGAGAGAAAGAGTCTACATTCTTAGAACACTTAAAAGAAGATGAGATAGGAGATATGACAGTCCTAGGTAGAGGCAAAAACATAATAAAACTGTGGCATCTCCTGCTCAAGAGACCTGTGAAGGAGCCAAGCCTGGTGTTGTGCACATGTGATTTAGATTGAAGCAGACGAATCACGAGTTCAAGGCCATTCTGGGCTATATAGCAAATTCCAGAGCAACTAGTGTCACATGCCAATACCCTGCTGAAACAAAAACAAGAGCTGGGTGTGGTTGTGCACTTCTAAATCCCCAGACCTTGGTAGTGGCAAGGGGATCAGGAATTCAAGACTATCATCTGCCACATAGCAAATTTAAACTACAGGAGACCTTGTCTCAGAAGGAGGCCTGGGGGAACATGGTGAAGCTAAGCATGGTGGCACAGACCTATAATCCCAGCATTTGGGAAGCAGAAGCAGGAACATCATGAGTTCAAAGCCAGTCTGGGTTGTACCCCACCCCCCACTTAAAAAAAATATATATATAAGGTCCCAGCAGAATCCAGAGAAAACTAATCCTCCCCTGTTCTGCCATTCTTTTCTTTACCCAAATCCCAAAAGATTCCCAAACCCCATCCCACAGTCACTGCTCTGAAACCTGTGGTCACCTAGGTGACATTCAGTGGAGACATGCTCTTCTGAGAGCTGGTGGTATGGCCAGAGTGAGGAGACATGATTACAAAACATGAGCAGAGCCGGGCAGTGGTGGTGCACACCTTTAATCCCAGCACTTGGGAGGCAGAGGCAGGCGGATCTCTGTGAGTTCGAGGCCAGCCTGGTCTACAAAGCAAGTCCAGGACAGCCAGAGCTGTTATACAGAGAAATCCTGTCTCAAAAAAACAAAACAACAAAAACAAAAAACAAAACATGAGCAAAAATCTATATGGTGGGTCCTAGGTAGGCAAGCAGGCATTCATGTAAGAATGGTAGTCTTATGGAACCATTCTGGTCTTCATATTGGAGATGTATGATCAAGCAATGGAAACCAGACATGTTTGCAATAACAATCTGAGCCGGGTGGCACACACCTTTAATCCTAGCAGCAGTAGGTGGATCTCTGAGTTCCAGGTCAGCCTGGTCTACAGAGTGAGTTCCAGGACAGCCAGGGCTACACAGAGAAACCCTGTGTATTAATTATAATAAAAACATTATAATTAATAAAAACATTAATGAATTTATTAATAATCTGTTCAGGCATGGTGGTACACGCTATAATAGCAGCAGCATTCAGGAGGCAGAGACAGACAGATCTCTGAGTTTGAGACCAGCCTAGTATACATAACAAGTTCATGATAGTCAATGTACATAGAAAGTTCCTGTCTTTAATAACAAATAATAATAATTTAAAAATAAAAATAACAATCTTTCGATTGGGAGGATAATGTATCTTTCTTAGTTTAAAAAATTATAGAAGTTAATATATAGTCCAAAAGGAAAGAGGGAAATAAAATTGAAAACACTACATCTCTGCTCCCCAAAAGTAATTTACCACAGTTAAATACTTCTTTAGGACAGGCATATACAAATATTTTATTTTGCTTTATATATTCAGGGTTATACTGTAAGTTCTGCACGTTAATTGCAGATTCGATTCTGCATTCTTCATTTAACAATGTATCTTGGAAGGGGGCCATGTGGTGGCTCAGCTCTGTAAACCTAGAGCTCTGAAGGCTAAAGTGGGAAGATTACCCTGAGTTCAGGACCATTGAGTTACAAAGTAAGGCCTTGTCTCACTCATTTGAACAGCTACCTACAGCTATAGTGTGGGTTACAAAGTTACTTAGCCCAGATATTGGAGTAACTAGAGGATGTGTTGGTCTCCCGTAGTCTTTTGTTTTAGCAAAAGGTTGCAGTTAATGTCTATGTATACTTTTCTACTCCCTGAGCACATCTGTGGAGTAAGTTAATAAAAATGGCACCATATAAATACACACATGGGGCTGGAGAGATGGCTCAGCGGTTAAGAGCACTGGCTGCTCTTCCAGAGGTCATGAGTTCGGTTCCCAGCGACCACATGGTGGCTCACAACCATCCATGGTGAAATCTGGTGCCCTCTTCTGGCCTGCAGATATACCTGCAGACAGAACACTGTATACATAATAAATAAATCTTAAAAAAAAAAAATGCACACATGAAGGGCTTACTTTGTGCCAGGCTCTGTGCTAAGTTTCAGTATACACATACTGAATAAAATGCCTTTTAGTTTTCCCTCACAAAACTCACAGTTTGAGACCAAAATCACAGATATTTCTATTCACTTTTTCAGCAGTGTCGAGCCAAGTTACACACCAGCCACTTGGCTTGGGGCTTGTGATACAACAGACAGAAAAGAACCCTTGTCACTGTGGAAATTACAGTATAGTGATAGGAAAGGACAAAAGCCAATAAAGATGATAAGAAGCCAGGTTACACAGCATGTCAGAGGGGGTTGAGTGTTACAGGCTGGGGTAAAGCAGTCAAGGAGCCTTGGAAGTGGAGTGTCAGGAGAGAGGGAGCTTAACGACCCCAACTGAAACAGGAAAGCATTTACCTGAGAAGAGCAGTGTGTGAGAAATATAAAGGTCATACCACTTGAGGCCTTCTGCTTCCTAAGACCCAGAGGAGAGCACTATCTCAGAAAGCCCCTGGCATCAGCACCCGGCACAGGTACACATTAGTTCAGGCCCAGAGACAAGAAAAATCAGGGGAGGATGTTCAGTGGGCAGAGACAGGGCTGCCCTTCCTGAGCAAGGTGCAAGTTACACAAGAGGTTAACTGGAAGTTTCTGTGGAAAGGGCCCCCACCATCTGACTTTCAGAGAAAACATTCTAATCTACAGCAAGAAGGATGATTCATACTGTTTACACCTGCCTCCCCTGGATAAACACAGCAGTCAAGCCTTTGTTTTATTTTTGCAGGCTACCACTTTGTCTTCCCACCTCTGCAGGGGTCTGCAGGAGGCGGATCTGTGGGGAGAAAGGATGAACTATACTTTCTGAGACTTGCGTGGGAAAAGCAACTAAGATGGTTTTCTTGCCCCATCCCTCTTCACTGTCTTCCAAATATGCAGATATGGCATCGAAAGTGTTTTCTCAAACCAGGATGTCAAACCTGCCCAAAACTAAAACAGAAAGTCCCTGGCAGAGCCTGAGTGGTTCTTGCAACTGAATCAAGCTGACCCAAGAAACCTGAGACCAGGCACCTGACATGATTATCCCTCCCCATATAGACAGGGCTTCACAGTTCCCAGGGCTCTTATGCATTTGATCCTCATTACAATCCTGTGAGGTATGCAAGGCAGTGGCTGTTATTGGCTCAGGATCAGAGCTGGACACTGAGGGCCACAAACATCACATGACCTGTCTGAGTTTGCAGAGATAAGAACTTGAAGCAGGAGTGAGCTCACATCTCCAGATTCTTTCTGGAGTGTGTCTAACTTGATTTTGGTTCTGTTTTATTTTGTTAGTTGGTTGGGTTTGCTGTCATGCTGTGTGTGTGTGCCTGTGTATGTGTATGGGTGGTGTGTGTGTGTGTGTGTGTGTGTGTTTGTGTGTGTGTATGGGTGGTGTGTGTGTGTGTTTGTATGTGTGTATGTGTATGGGTGGTGTGTGTTTGTCTGTGTGTATGTGTGTGTGTGTGTGTGTGTTGTCTCTCTATGTAGCCCTACCTAGCCTTGAATTTGCTGTGACCCTCCAGCTTCTGCTTCTTACTGCCGAGCTTGTGTGTTGCGGTGGTATTGTGTACCACAACACCTGGTTAATGTAGTCCGACTTAATGGCTGGCTGGGTGGCCAGGTTCAAGCAGGGAGTCATACGCACACACTACTGAGGTTTGAGTCTTCAGACTCAGAGAGAGATTCTAGCTCAGTTGTTCAAGGGTGAGGCCCCAGGGCTCAGGGGAAATATTTGAAAATCTCCCATGGTGATCCTAACAGGCAGCCAGTGTTGAGAGGCAGGCCCATATTGTCCCTTGGGTCTGCACCATGGCACTCTTTCCTGCTTTGGGTTGAGTTGTGCCTATTCTAATTGAACAGCATCCTGCTGCAGAAACCTGAGGCCATATGGCAATTCTCCTCATTCTCCAGCAGGGAAAGGCAATTGCCTGAGGGGCAGCCCATTTTGTCCCTAAGCGTCAGAAAAGAAGATGATCCATCCCAAGATGATGATGTAGAATCACCTGTCCCAAGCTGTACGTGTCCCCTTCCATCCAGCTCAGATAATAAACCAGCAAATAGTGCTGAAAACCACGCACACCATATATCATATTATGCCCCTTGGGCAAAAATAAAAACATGTAACTAAATAATTCATACAAAAATGTGAAGATCTCCTGAAGAGTGCACAAGAAGCTGAAACTAAAGGTTGCATCTAAGGGGAAAATTGGTGAAGGAAGTAATGGAGGTGGGAGACTTGTTTCCAAATCTGTGTTTATCAACATCTTCCAAATCAGTTACACAACTTTTTTAAAAGGTGGGAGCTTAGCTGGGTGGTAATGGCATATGCCTTTAATCCCAGCACTTGGAAGGTAGAGGTAGGTGGATCTCCGAGTTCCAGGCCAGCCTGGTCTACAGAGTGAGTTCCAGGACAGTCAGAGCTACACAGAGAAACCCTGTCTCAGAAAACCAAAAAGAGAAAGAGAGAGAGAAAGAAAGAAAGAGAGAGAGAGAGAGAGAAAGAAAGGAAAAGAAAAGAAGAAAGAGAGAGAGAAAGAAAGAAAGAGGTGAGGAGTTCTAACCTTAGTATAGTCGTGTTTGCTTTTGATCCCAGCACTCCGGAGACAGAGGCAGAGATCTCTGTGAGCTCTAGGCTAGCCTGGGCTACATAGTAAGACTGTCTTAAACCAAACAAAAGTACTGCAGTGAATTGAACCTAGGGCCTCTATACACTGGGCAACACTATGCCACTGAGCTACATCATCTTTTTTTTTTTTTTCCAGTTTTGATTTGACACAGGGTCTTGCTAAGTTCTCTAGGCCAGCCTTGAACTAACCCTGTAGGCAAGCCCTGAACTTGTGATCTTCCTGCTTCAGCCTCCCAAACAGCTCACAAAGCCAGCCTTGCTAAGTTCTGTAAAGTTACAGAAACCTATAGCATGCCAAGGAGATAGACTTGCAGCCATCTGCACTAAGCTGTCCCCCTCCGCCCGGTGTGTCACATGTCCAGCATTTATCAAGCACTTACTATTCCCACTAGGGATACAGGGCTGAAGAAAATATATCATATGCACGGATAGCTATTGTGGAGGCCGTATCCTAGCAGATAGAGGCAGAAAATACAAACTGAATGAAATAAATAAGTTGTATAGCATGTTAGAAAGATAAGTATTGTGGAGGAAAGTAGACCAAGACTGAGGAGTCAAAAACTATAGATGATATGAATTTCCTGTCACTGTGGTAAGAACTGGCCAAAAAGTCAGGTGCAGAGGCATCACATCTATAGTGCCAGCATTCAGGAAGCAGAGTAAGGATGACTGTAAGTCTGAGTTACTGTAACCTGGGCCACACAGTAAGTTCCAGAGCTGCCAGAGTTACATACCAGGGACTGCCTCAAACACATCAAATAAAATAAAACAAGCCACAAACAAACAAAAACTTACCCTAAGAATTTTCTCATCACAAGACCCATCAAGGTGTTGTCAGGTCTACAGTGCTCTGAGGTTTGAGGTGAGAGGGCCTCTTCTTTCCTTGCCTCATTTACTGTCTAGTGGTTCACATGCATTCCTTGGCTCAAGGTTCCAGCTTCAACCATCAATAACTGAATATCTTTTTTTTTTTTTTTGGTTTTTCGAGACAGGGTTTCTCTGTGTATCCTTGGCTGTCCTGGACTCGCTTTGTAGACCAGGCTGGCCTCGAACTCACAGAGATCCGCCTGCCTCTGCCTCCCAAGTGCTGGGATTAAAGGCGTGCACCACCACCGCCTGGCTATAACTGAATATCTTGTTTTTAGGGTTTTGGTGGTGCTGGGATTTGAACTAAAGGTTTTGTGCATACTAGGTAAATGCTTTACCTCAGATGACTCCAGCCCCTGCCTTCTTCCCATAGAGGGTTATTGTTGTTTTGTTTTGTTCCCCGGTGTGTATGTATATGACATAGAGAAAGGTAAAGTCTCATAGTGTCTTATAGTCCAGGCTGGCCTCACATCTGCCATGTCCGCATTGATGACCTCCATCTCCTCCCTAGTGCTGCTGGGATGACAGGTTTGCATTGTCTGTGTAGGGAACTCTTCTGGACCTTGTGATATGGTTCTCTTCGTCTGGCTGTTTATCCGTGTGCATAAAGAACACTTGAGGTTGAATCCAGGCCTTTGGGCATGGTAGACAACCACCCATCATTCCCAACAATAGCAACAGCAAAAATGGGTGGGGGGGGGCAAGGAAGGAAGAAAAGAAAAAAGGCCCTTTATCTCTCTGAGCCTCAGGTTTTTCATTTGTAAAGTGAGTTTTATATTATAATACTACCCAGTTCACAGGGTCATTAGAATTAAGTCAATTAACACAGCACATGTAAAGCACTTGCAGAGATATTTGACACAGATGGTACTCACTTAGTGTTGTTTATTGTGGGTGTAATTTTATGATTACTGTGGTTATTATCATGTTGTTATAATTCGTCTAGGATGATTGGGGTTGTAGCCTTCTGATTACCTCTGATCCAGCCAGACAATCTAGAATTTCTCTGAAGAAATTAGACAAGGTCTCACGTAGCCCTAGCTGGCTTCAGACTCCAGACTAGTTCTCAGTATATAAAGGAGGCGGACCTGTACTCCTGATCCCACTGACTCCGCCTCCCGAGTTCTAGGATGATGGGCACACGGTCCATACCTACCCCGAATAATCTTTCCACCTGGAGATGCTTGATTTTCATGGCACAGTCTCTTTTGCCAGATCAGGTGACATATTTGCAGGCTCCGGGGATTAGGCCATCAATATCTTGGGGGAGGAGACCATTAGGCAGGGTAGACTGGGTACAAGGTGGCATTTGAGTCAAGTCTGGAAGAGGTAGGAGTGTAGGCTAGGGACAGCAGTAAGGAAGGACATGATCCTGGGTGTAAGCTAGGGTCCTCTGCTCTAACCCCCTCCTGTTGGATTCACCACAGTCCTTCCTCCTTGGGACCCTCAGGACATTATAAAGAAAGGGTAAACCGTCAGCCTACCTTACCCAAAGCTTTCTCCCTATCTCTCCCACGCTCAACACCACCCAAGGCACATAAGGCACATCATTGAGGGCTAGCAGCTTCCTCTATCTCCATCTTTTCAACCTCTGTGACCTCCTCGAAACCTTTTCCTGTGAGCACCGGCATCGCTTCACGCCTGGTCCTCATCTCTGTCCACCTGCTTCCCCTGCCAGCCCTCTGAGCCCCGGCTCCACAGGCTGTCCCAGCCTGTCTTCTTCTTGGGCCATCGGTTTATACCCAGCTCTATTTCTTTTTTATTTATCATTTTTATATTATTATTATTATTTATCTATTGTTATTTAGTGGTGTGCGTGCATGCATGGGCGTGTACAGAAGCCAGAGGCAAGCTCTGGATCCCCAGGAGCTGTAAGTCACTTGACCCTGGATCCGCTGGATTCAAACTCTAGTCCTGTGGAATAGCAACAGCTGTTCCTAACCACTGAGAAATCCCATATCTGAGTCCTCCAGCTCTATTTCTTGAGCTTCAGGTTTGTATTTTTCAGCTGTTGTGGTTTTATTCTGCAGTGTGACACACTTAGCTATTTATGTCACCTCTCCCGTGAGATTAGACACCTCAAAGACAAACAGTACGTTATTCACCCCTTCAACATCCTGGAAAGGTTATAACAATGGCAATAACTGTAGCAATCACGTGATTGTAGTCATAACAATCAGCATTCAGTGAGCACGCTCTGTGTCAGCTACTGCCCCAAGCGCTTGACACACGCAGTGTTAACCTACTCAACTCTGTAAATTACGCAGTGTGATAAATCTCATTTTTCAGCTGAAGAAACTCTAAGTCTCAGTAAGATAACGTATTTTCTTTAATGAATTTTTTTGAGAAAGGAATGGCAGCACAGCAGTCCTGTGAGAGAGATGTTTTCTTAACAAGATAGGAAAGAACTGAGTGCTGAAAGTTGCCCTGGCTGTCCTGGAACTCGCTCTGCAAACCAGGCTGGCCTTGAACTCAGACCCACCTGCCTCTGCCCCTCAATGCTGGGATTAAAGGTATCACTGCCCAGCTTAATAAGTAAATAAATAATGTAGGCGCTAGAGAGATAGCTTAGCAATTGAAAGCACTGATAGTTCTAGGTTCAGTTCCCAGCACCCACATGGCTGCTCACAATAGTCTAGTTCCAGGGCATGTCTTATTCTCTTCTAGCCTTCATGGGTGTGATACTATACAGAATCAGGGAAAATACTCACACACATAAACAAGTTAAGTAACTGTGAGCCACCCTGTGGTTGCTGGGAATTGAACTCAGGACCTTTAGAAGAGCAGCCAGTGCTCTTAACCGCTGAGCCACCTCTCCAGCCCAAAATCAGATAAATGAAAAACATTGCATTTCTCATTAGTGTATCTGTGTATGAGTGTAGATGCGTGTGTCAGAGCCCGCTGTGCACATCGGAGGACAACTTTCGGGGCTCAGGTCTCTCCTACTCTTTGCTCGCTGTGCTGCCATTCCTGAGTCCAGGGCCTCGCACGCGCTAGGCAGCTGCTCTACCATGAACTACATCCCCAGCCCTGAGAAAGATATTTAAAAGACATAGTAGGACTACATAGATAACACAACAGTAGAGCAGTTGCCTAGCATGCACAAGGTGCCCTGGGTTCAATCACACACTCACACATATACACACACACATTCACACATACTGACATACACTCATACACACACACATACATACACTCAAACACTCACACACATACACACACACTCACACACACTTCTGTCTTTATGGAGTTGGGGTTCATCACTCATCCGTCAAGCAGATTTGTTCTTGTTAACCTCTCTGAGAGCTGCCCACCCTTGCAACTGCCCACAGCTCCACCACAGCATCTTTTTTCCTTTTCTTTTCTTCTCTTTCTTTCTTTTTTTTTTTTTCTTAGTCAGTGTCTCACTATGTAGCCTAGGCTGACACGGAACTTTTAGAGTTCTGCCTGTATCTGCCTTCCAAGAAAAGTGGGCGCAACCACACCTAGTAGCATTTTTATCTTTCTACTGTTTTTTTTTTTTTTAATTAAATGTCTCAATCTGTAATGCAAGATGGCTGCAAATTCAAAATCCTCCTGCCTCAGACTCCTGGGATTATTGGGATGGACTACTAAACCCAGCCTCAGTATAGCACTCTTTTTTTTTTTTTTTAGGTTTTTTCAGACAGTGTTTTTCTGTGTATCCTTGACTGTCCTGGACTCCCTTTGTAGACCAGGCTGGCCTCGAACTCACAGAGATCCGCCTGCCTCTGCCTCCCGAGTGCTGGGATTAAAAGCGTGTGCCACCAGTGCCCTGCTAGCATTCTTTTAAAGTGCTGCACTGGGGGCTAGAGAGATGGCTGCGCACTTAGCAGAACTTACTGCTTGTAGTGGGTAGTTTTATGTCCACTCATCACAAGTTAAAGTCACCTGAGAGGAGGGACCCTTGAGTGAGAAAATGCCTCCTTAAGATCAGGCTGTAGGCAAACCTGTAGGGCATTTTCTGTGTCACCCCTAGGCTGGTGTCCTGAGTTCTATAAGAAAGCAGGCTGAGCCGGGCGGTGGTGGTGCACGCCTTTAATCCCAGCACTTGGGAGGCAGAGGCAGGCGGATCTTTGTGAGTTCGAGGCCAGCCTGGTCTACAAAGCGAGTCCAGGACAGCCAGAGATATTCAGAGAAACCCTGTCTCGAAAAACCAAAAAAAAAAAAAAAGAAAGCAGGCTGGGCAAACATGAAGAGCAAGTCAGCAAGCACCCCTCCATGGCCTCAGAGTCAACTCCTGCCTCCAGGTCAACCCCTCCTGACCTGCTTGAGTTCCTGCCCTCACTGCTGCATGGCTAGTCTTGCTGTTTGTATTCAAATGTTAATTGCTTGCCCCCTGTCTTCCTTACTGTGGGAGTCCACACTCACTACCCAGAATGATATTTGTAACTCTTGCCTCTAAATCATCTCTCTTTGGCTAAATAAAGTTACCTTGGCCTGGGCTGAGCAGAGAGAGAGGCAAGTAGAGCTTAGGTTCCCGCGCTTGTGAAGTATTCACAGGGGCTTTGTCTGGGAGGTGGAAAGTTAGCTGAGAAGGTTAGGATGTGCCCAGCTCCAGTGTTTAAGGCTTAATAAAACCTAACTAGTTTCAGTGTGTCTGTTTAGTAAATGGCAGGATACGGAATAACTCTGCCACCTTAGTAATCAAATGTATCAATTATAATTATTAATATTTCATGCAACACACTGCTTTTGATGATGAACTATTGTCATATGAACGTATGAGCAAAACAAACCGTTTCCTCCACAGCTTGCTTGTGGTCATGGCACTTCATCACGGCAATAATGACCCTTAGACACTGCTCTTGCAGAGGACCCCGGTTCAGTTTGGAGCACCCACAGAGTGTAGTTCAGAACCTCCTGCAAGTCCAGACCCAGGGGTCCTGGTGCCCTACTCAGATTGCCTCTGGTGCCTCACTCAAACGCATGCACCTTGTAGAGTCCAGAGTCATCAGAATTGCCTGGAGTTCGAGCTACAGGCAGTTGTGAGCTGACATGGGTGCCGGGAATTGAACTCAGTCCTCCAGGAAGGCGGCATCTCCAACCTACTTCTTCTTCTTCTTACTATCATCACCATCATTATACAGTAGCCTACTGATTCCAGCTTATGCTGTCCATCGGAGTGTGGTCCCAAGTGCCACACCCCTCAAGAAAACTGACTCTCCTCTCAGAAGCCATCAACTGTTCAGTCCCTGCTAGGGGTGGGGTTTCCTAACCTTCTTTCTAAAGCAGCTGTACCATTTTACAGTCCCAGTAGGACACGATGTTCAGTTTCTCTTGTGCTCACCAACACTTGGTGTTTTCTTTGTTTTGTTTGGTTTTTTGAAAAAGGGTCTCCTGTAACTCAGGTGGGCTTTGAGTCCTCTATGTAGCCAAGGACACTGTCAGTCCTGAGCCTCCTGTTTCTGAGTGCTGAGGTTATGAGCACGCACCACCGCCTGCTTCAAGCTGTGTTGGTGATTAACCCAGGGCTTCATGAGTG
>CAJQZJ010034397.1:568778-584068 GCA_907164525.1 Lophiomys imhausi
CACCACATACACACCACACACACAAACACACATGTCACATATACACAAACACACACCACACACATACCACATACACACATACACACACTCACACCACATACACACACACATACCACATACACCACACATACCACATTCACCACATACACACCACACACACACATGTCACATATACATACACACCACACACACACACAGTATAAAATTTTAAAATATCCAAGCAAGGTAATACTTTCCTTTAATCCTAGCACTCAGGAAACAGAGGCAGGTAAATCTCTATGAGTTCAAGGCTAGCCTGATCTACATAGTAAGTTCTAGGACAGCCAAGGCTACATAGTGAGACCCTGCTTTAAATACATAAATCTTTTTTTTTTAAGTGTTGTACTGGCTGGGGGCTGGAGAGATGGCTCAGCAGTTAAGAGCACTGTCTGCTCTTCCAGAGGTCCAGAGTTCAGTTCCCAGCAACCACATGGTGGCTCACAACCATCTATACTGGAATCTGATGCCCTCTTCTGGTATGTAAGTGTAAATGCAGATAGAGTTCTCACATTTGCAAAATAAATAAATAAATCTTTTAAAAAAGCACTGGCTGCTTTCCCAAAGGACCTGAGTTCAAATCCCAGCATCCACACGGCAGTTCACAACTGTCTGCAATTGCCAGACATGGTGGCGCAGGACTTTAATCCCAGCACTTGGGAAGCAGAGGCAGGTGGATCTCTGTGAGTTCAAGGACATCCTGGTCTACAAAGTGAGTCCAGGACACCCAGGGATACACAGAGAAACCCTGTCTCAAAAAACAAAAACAGTGTTGTACTGACAGGAGTGGTTGCATGAGACTGTAGTCCCTGTAGTCAGGAGGTAGAAGTATGTTCAAGATGTCTCAGCTATGAGACAGCTTGAGGCCAGGCTGGTCTGCGTAAGACCCAGCTCAAAAAATAAATAAGACTGCCCAGATGGCTCAGCAGGTAATGCTGACAAGTGGAGTTTGATCCCTTCCACCCACATGGTGAAAGCAGAGAACTAACTCTCACAAGTTGTTCTCTGATCTACACACACACACACACACACACACACACACACACACACACACAATAAATAAATACGTATTAAACAAATAAATAAAAGTACTGTGCTCACATTTCTCTGCATGCTCAGAGATGCGCATGACTTCTCTTTGACACCATAGAAATGGGCATCCCTGTTTCCAATAGTAACCTGGGATCCCCACATGACAGTAAGGAGCTGCCAAGAGTTGACCACTGGAGACAAGGTGAATGTGGTTGCTTTAAAAGTCATATCATCATGATCATAAACACATGAACCCTGGCTGGACATGGTGGTGTATGCCTGTACCACAAACACATGAGAGTCAGAGGCAGGAAGATCAGGAGTTCAAGGCCAGCCTCAACTATATAGCAACTTTGAGACCAGCCTGGCCTACATTAGATCTTATCTCAAAAAAAAATCAAACCAAAGCAATGCCATGTATAGTGAGGGGAGGCTTCTTGAGTCATTCTTAGATAGGTTGCACTGTCTTTTATTCTCATACCAGAGGCCCTTAAAAAGGAGGGGGTTAGGCAGAGAACTCTAATTATATAAGGAAGATGACAAGGGTATGTATTATAATTTTCTTCTCAGCTTTCCAAGCCAGCTATGATTGGGAAGCTCTGGGGGCTTAAGTGAGGATGTCCTCCATAGACCCATATATTTGAGTGTGTAGTTTTCAATTCACGGATGGTTTAGGTTTAGGAAAGATTAGAAGGTCTGGCCTTGTTGGAGGAGGTGTGACACTGCGGACAGGCCTCAGTTAACGCTACCAGAGCTATGGCCCGCCATCGAGAGGGGGAGGCTATCGTAGAAGGTGTATGTGTTGAAAAAGGCAGTTTTGGTTCAAGCCCATCCCACAGCATCAGTTAGGATCCATCGGTACACCTTTGCCCATTTCCCAGCTCCTGATGCTTAGTTGAAACTTTCAGAATCTCCACATTAGCTCTCTGACCCATAAAATGACGACTACCATGGAAAAACAACAGGACTGCCTTACCTCCTAATATAAAATAGTAAATTAAAGTTAATACCCTATGCCTTGGAGGAAGGAAAATATTAGTGCCATCAACACAGACAGGAAAGGTGGGGATGGCCATTCCTGCCGAGTTCCTGATTAAATCACTTCTGTAGCCTGATAACTCTTACTGTAAACACAAGCAGACCAAGATTCCAGATTTGTTTTTGTTGTGATACTTGTTTGTTTCAATTTATTTATTTTTTTATGTACATTGGTGTTTTGCTTACATGTATGTCTGTGTGAAAGCGTCATGACCCTTGGAAATGGAGTTATAGACAATTTTGAGCTGTCATGTGGGTACTGGGATTTGAACCTGCATCCTCTGAAAGAGCAGCCAGTTCTCTTAACCACTGAGCCATCTCTCCAGCCCTAGCCTAGTTGTTTGTTTGTTTGAGGCGGGACAGAATTTCAAACTTACTATCTAGCCAAAGATGACCTTGAGCTCCTAATTCTCCAGCTTTCACCTCCAGAGCGCTGGGATTGCAATTGTGCGGCGACATGTGGGGTCCACAACTTCAGTTGTAACTACTGTTCCAGATGTACCTACTTTTCTGGGACAAATCAAAGAGGTCCCTAAAACTTTCATTGTATTATTTTGTTTTAGTGACAAAGTTTTGTGTACACCAGATTGATCCAGAACTTATTATGAAGCTCAGGACAGCCTTTAACTTCTAATTCTCTTCCAAGTGTTAGTACTGCAGGTATTGGCCACCATACCTGACTTCTAGAGATGTTTAAAGAGTATTAGCAGCACTCAGGAGGCTGAGATGGGATAAGTATGACTTTGGGGCTAGCCAGGACTACACAGTGTGTTCTAAGAATCTGCACTATATAACGAGACATTGTCCACTGGTTAAAAAAAAAAAAATTAGAGTTAAGGAGATGGCTCAGTAGGTAAGAAGACTTGTCATGCACGTATGTGGACCTGCTTAAATCCCTGGAACCTACAAAAAGGCTGGATATTGGGGGTGAAGAGAGGGCTCAGTAGGTAAGACCACTCAGTGCTCTCACAGAGAACCTAAGTTAAGTTCCCAGCATCCACATATGGCTCTCTGGTCATAGCCCATCTGTAACTAGGGTTCCAGGAGATTGGACCCCCTCTTCTGGCCTCTGTAGGCTCCAGGCATGCATGTGATACATACACATACATATAAACACTCATACACAAAATAAAATAAAATGCCAAACAAGCAGCCTAAGGGCCTGTAATTCCAGCCTCTCTGTGGGAAGATGAGAGGTGCAGACAGGAGAATACCCTGAAACTTTGGGGCCAGTTAGCTCAGTATGTACAGGACAAACACAACAGTGATGGTATGAGAACAGACACCCAAGGTTGTCTTCTGACCTCCACACATGTGCTGTGTGACACTTGCGTGCCGACATGAATACACAAGTACACACATTGTGCATGCATGCATAAAATTAAGTATATAAAAATATAATTAGGCTAGTGAGGTGGGTTTTCTTTTTTTCTGTTTTGCTGATAAGCAAAAAAATCACTAAGGGAATATTGGATTTTTCCCACCATTCCTAGTTATGCAATGTCCTTGGCTACCTCAGGCTTTCATCAGCTGTCTGCTTCGCTGGCAAAGTTTCACCTACAAGAATTCATCAAGTGGGCATGGGGGCACATGCCTTTAATCCTAACACTTGGGAGGCAGAGGCAGGCAGATCTCTGAGTTTGAGGCCAGCCTGGTCTACAGAGTGTTCCAGGACAGCCAGAGATACACAGAGGAATCTAGTCTCAGGGGAAAAAAAAAATCATTGGGGCTGAGAGATGGATCATTGGTTAAGAGCACTGGCTGCTCTACCAGAGGACCTGGGTCCAGATCCCAGCACCCACATGGCAGCTCACAATTGCCTGTAACTCCAGTCCATAATATCAGACACAGTTACACAGACAGACATTCAGGCAAGACACCAGTGTACTTAAAATAAAAATAAATCATTAAAAAAAAGAACTCTGAATGCCTCTCCATGTCACAAGACTACATATACTATGAACTACATTGGTTACATCATGCTAATAGTCCCTAGATGCCTTGGCCAGATATATAACAAACCAGGCTTATGCCACACATAAACCCCTGAAAAACTCAAAGTCTAGTAAAAGTTCTAGAGTTCAGGCAGCTCCTGCAGACTGTGGACTTTGTAGCCAAAGAACAAAGAAGCCCAAGACAAAGAAAACACCTGCCCTAGCCAGTTGCCATGTAACCAGAAGGCCTGAGAGCTTTGATGTGTGAGTCTGCAGCTAGTCCAGCCCACCCTGCAATGGCCAGTAGGCCTCACAACCTTCCTATTGACAAATGGCTCCCCGTGGCCTCCTACACACCAGTGAAAATTCAACATGCAGCCACAGGACATCAAATGAGAGTGACTTAAATGCCAAAAACAAAGTAGAATAGGTCTAAAGTATTAGAGTATAAAACCTTAGAACCAGGTGTGTGAAGCGGCTTCGCATCCAAAGACAGACTCGTGTGGCTTCTCAGTCCCTGTTTGGTCTCCCATCTTCAGGTTCTCATGCTTGGAAGGAAAAGTGACCAGAGGTACGACCCATACTGATTCCTGGGTAATGGCTAATATTTTGGCCAGATGTTTGAGGACTTGGAGGACTGGGGGATTGGTGGCCAAGAGTTCTGGGAAGTGGGGTCATGGACTGAAGTCTCTAAGTAAACCAAAAATAGAAGACTCTCCTCATGCATTGTGAACTGTCGCCACAGCGGGGGGCCTTCCCAGGGGACAAAGAATTTAATAACTCTGTGCATCAGATGCTCTGGTCTTGCTGTTGGCAAGCTCCTTCTCTCAGCCACCTCTTGCTTTGCTCCCATGCTGTGAACACAGTAGCCATGGTTACAAGGACAGAGAATATTATGTCTTTTTTTTTTTTCATGAGTGATATAGTGATTCATCCTCTCTGTCAGAGATACTCTGGACATGGACTAAGTTTAGTATAGTATGTCCTTAGATGGTGAGCACTACATTTGCCGTCACAGCATCTCAGACAGCATTGCTTCTGGACAGTCTCATGGACAATTCAGACTGAAGGCATCCAGGTCACACCTTGATTGCAGCCCAGTGAGTCATGGCTCAGACTTCTAACCTACAGAACTGAGGGATGAAAACACGTTTTGCTTTAAGGTTGAGATGACTCGTCACAATAGCAGCAGGAAATGAAGGCGACTCACCTCCGACTTGGGGCTAAAGGGCCAGAGATGCGATCAGGACAGAGAACTGTGTGTGAGGTACAGAGCCACGCAACAGACAAGACTAAAGTGGGGCCGGGAAACGGGGCTTGCCTTGATCCCAGACATGTTACAAAGCTGGTGTGGTGGTGCACATCTGAGACACTACCACCCAGGACGTGGAGGCAGGAGGATCACAAGTTCAAAGTCATCCTTGGCTACATAGTGAGTTTGAGGCCAGCCTGGGCTGCAGGAGATTTCATCTGAACAACAAGCAAGCAAACACCACTAACTGAGCACAGTGATCCACACTTGTAATTCCAATATCTAGGAGGCAAAGGCAGGTAGAATACTGTCCAGTTCCGGGCCAGCCTGGTCTACACAGTAAAACTCCAACTCAAGGAAAAAACAAACAAAAACTAAAATTTCACGAAACAACCAATATGTCTGGATAAAGTAGCATAGAACCATCCTTATTAAATTTCCACTCATGACTAGTGGTGGTGGCGCACGCCTTTAATCCCAGCACTCACGAAGCAGAGGATGAAGGATCTCTTTAAGTTAAAGGCCAGCCTGGTCTACAGAGTGAGTTCCAGGACAGCCAGGGCTACACACAGAAACCCTGTCTCAAAATAGATAGATACATAGATACATAGATAGATAGATAGATAGATAGATAGATAGATAGATAGATAGATAGATAATTCCATCCATGACTGTATTTGCCCAAGAAAATTTTAGCTACATAGGTCTATAAAAGACTAGGTCACTAAGGTATATTAAATGGGTGTATAAATTAATGTGGTTTTTGTTTTTGTTTTTGTTTTGAGGCAGGGTTTCTCTGTGTAGCCACCCTTTCTTTGCTTTCTCCCTGTATTTCTTCTTTTCATTCATTAACACAATACAACCAAAAGATGTGCTAATTTGATCCATGGTGAGGAGTGATAATAGGAAACTCTGTTTCCCACAATTAAACTGTATGTTTCAATCAAAGCAAAACAAAATTTGTTTTGTTTTGTTTTTTCAAGACAGGGTTTCTCTGTGTATCTCTGGCTGTCCTGGACTCACTTTGTAGACCAGGCTGGCCTCGAACTCACAGAGATCTGCCTGCCTCTGCCTCCCGAGTGCTGGGATTAAAGACATGGGCCACCACACCCTGCGCAAAACACTTTTTATGCACAGTAGAAACACTGCAACTCAACATTCACTTGCCTCGAATTTAAGCACAGGTGTTTTTTTCCCTTCAATTAATTTTCTGTTTGCATTTTGTTTTACTTTGCCTGCCTGCCATGGTGAGTGTGAGCATCGGAGGGCAACTTGCAGGACCCAGTTTTCTCCTTCCACTGTGTGTGCCCTGGGCATTGCACACACAAATCACCAAATTTGGTGGGTGGGGGGCAACTAAACTCCCTGAGCCATCTCTCTGGTCCAGGTGCGTCTGGAAGTTTGCTGATAACATGTTGTTTGATGGCTTGCTTGGTGCAAAGAACGCATGCTGTGAGTTCAGAACCAAGACTTCGAAGAAACCAGAGGATGCAACACACTGGTGCTGTCAGAAACTGGCCTTTAATGTTCATTAGATTCTTTGTTTCTGATTGTTTATGTGGTTGATGTTTGAGCTGGCAAGTAAGTTTATTGAGACAGAATAACTCTGTAGTCCAGGCTAATTGGAGTCACTAGATAGCCCAGACTGGGATTGAACTCCCGGCAATGCCCCTGCCTCTTCCCTCCTGAGTACCAGGATCACAAGCTTGAGCCACCACACCACATTCATCCCATCCATTTTTAGTTTGTTTAGTTTATTTGGGATTTGTTTTGTGGTTGGTTGGTTGGTTGACTGGCTTGCCATTGTACATTCAGAAACCTTTTACTATTACTAGTTTTCTGTGACTCCCATGGTCAATGATAGGACCCACATGAAGTTTAAGAAGCCAGAATAAGCCGGGCGGTGGTGGCGCACGCCTTTAATCCCAGCACTTGGGAGGCAGAGGCAGGTGGATCTCTGTGAGTTCAAGGCCAGCCTGGTCTACAAAGTGAGTCCAGGACAGCCAGGGCTACACAGAGAAACCTTGTCTGGAAAAACCCCCCAAAAAAAAAGAAGCCAGAATATAGAAAAGAAACTGTTGTCCTGGTGTACTGAATAGAACACATGAGAGTCAGGGTCTTTTGTTTTAGCTTGTTTTGTTTTGGTTTGGTTTTGGTTTTTTGTTTGTTTGCTTTTTATTTTTTTTTTGTTTTGTTTTGTTTTTTGTTTTTAAGAGACAGGGTTTCTCTGTGTATCCTTGACTGTCTTGGACTCACTTTGTAGACCAGGCTGGCCTTGAACTCACAGAGATCCGCCTGCCTCTGCCTCCCGAGGGCTGGGATTAAAGGCGTGCGCCACCATGCCTGGCGAGAGTCAGGTTTTTGTACTTGTAATAATAATGCCACCAAATATTGTTCTGTCCAAAACACTAGACATAGACATGGGAAAGGGTAAGGGTGGCTCTATGTTGGCAGCATTTCCTAAAAGAACAATTAAAGAAAGTGTTCTGGGAATACAGGAAATGATAAAAGAAGGAATCTTGGAACCTTAGGAGGAAAAGCAGCATAAAGATGAAAAGCATCTTTCTCATGTTGGCTTTCAACATTATCTGATGTGTTTTTATTATATTTTTTTGAATTATTTATAGTTTTTTATGTTTTATTATGTGTTTTATTATGATGTATTATTATTATATGTGAAGAATTAAGATAATTGGAGCTGAGGATGCACCTACATTGGGAGAGAGCTTGCTTAGCTCTGGATTGCATCCACAGCTCTGCATAAGACAAGATGTGGTAGGCTATGGTTGTGCATCCAGCATTCATGAAGCAGAGGCAAAAGGATCAGAAGTTCAAGGTCATTCTCAGTTACAAAGTGAGGAGTTTGAAGCCAGTCTGGACATATAAAGCTCTGTCTCCAAACAAACAAACCAAACAAAAGAAAACCAATCCCCAAACTCAAAAATGCATGCCCAATTTCATACTATCTACAAAAAAAAAAAAAAAATCACTTTTGAATAGTGGTATATCACAGTAGTGGAGTATATGCCTTTAATCCTAACACTCATGTAGCTATAGCAAAATGTACCATGTAGCCCAGGCTAGCCCATAGCTCACTCTGTAGCCTTAAACCCCTGATGCTCCTCCCCTGTCTCCCACAGTGCTAGTACTGTGGGCATACACCTGCTATGCACATGGCCTACACTTTTTTTTTTAAGATATAGGCAAGACTCCTCTAAATCTTGGAAATGTGAATGAGCTAGGATGAGTGAAACAGTATGAAAGGTGGAAAGAATCATGGAAACAGTCTGCAGATGTGAAGTCATTATATAAGCGCAGTAATTGAAACTGTGTGTCGTACTGACAGAGGAATTATAGACCACAGACCCTCCATCAACGGGACACCATGAGGGACCCAGAAAACACTCACACAAAGATGCCAGACTTACTTTTGTCCTAAGAGAAAGTCTCACCACGTTGCCCAGCCTGGCCTCAAACTCACCCTCCTCCTGGCTCTGCCTCTCGAGTGCTGGATTACACACTGGCCTTTGCTCAACTGGTTTTCGACAAAGGCATAAATGCAATTCAATGGAAATAGCATGTGCTAAAGAAGCTGGAGGTATGTGGGAGACAACAATTGTCTCAACCCTTCCCAGAACCTTATACGAGCATTGACTCAAAAGTGATCACAAATTCAAGTTGAAAACATAAAGCTATAGAACTTTTAGGGAAAAATAAAATATGAGAAAAATCTTTGGGATCTAGGACCAGGCAGAGTTCTTAGACTTGGCAGCTTTAGCATAGCTTCATAGAAACAAAACTTGGTAAGTTGTACTTAAAATTAAAAACATGAAAAGACGTTTGTAGCCTGGTACTCCAAGGCTGAGAGACAGAAGACTAGGACATCCAAGGCCTGCTTAGGTAACTGAGTGAGTTCAAAGCCAGCCTAGACAATTTAGTGAGACCTCAGGGGCTGCTTAGCATTTGTAAGACACTGGGTTCAGATCTCTAGTATAACAGAAGAGGAAGGGGGGAGGGTAAAGACAAACAGAATGTAGACAATGGAATGAGCATGTCACAGACTGGGAAAGAGGGTTTGAAAACCTTCCAGTGATAATATCTAAAACACGTGAAAGACTCCAACACTCAGCAGTGAAGCCATCCAGCTAGAAAGTTGACAAAGGATAAAAACGGCCCTGGTTAGGGTGGCTACTGCAGTAATGAAACACCACCACGGCCAAAACAACTTGGAGAGGGAAGGGTTTATTTCACTCACAGTTCCACAGAACAGTCCATCATCAAAAGCAGTGAGGGCAGGAACTCAAGCAGGGCAGGAACCTGGAGGCAGGAGCTGATGCAGAGGCCATGGAGGGTGCTGCTTACTGGCTTGCTCCCCGTGGCCTGCTCAGTCTGCTTCCTTATGGACCCCAGGAGCACCAGCTCAGGGGTGGCACCACCCATAATGGACTCGACCTTCCCCCATTGATCAGTAATTAAGAAAATGCCCTACAGCCCAATCTCATGGAGGAATTTTCTCAATTGAGTTCCCCTCCTTTCTGATGACTCTACTTTTTGTCAAGTTGACATAGTCAGTACAAGAATATTCCCAGAGGAGAATGTAGAAATGACAAATGAACATATGAGAAGATGCTTAGCATCATTAGTCACCAGGGAGATGTGTATTAAACTTACAAAGAGGTGTCGGCATACAGATATGAGAACGGCTTTAACAGAAAACAATGCAGCGACTGGAGGCTCATCGGCCAAGAGTCCTTTCTGCTCCTGGTACCCACACAGCAGCTCCTGGTCATCTACAATTCCAGTTTCCAAGGAATCTAATGTCCTCTTCTGGCTTCCGAGAATGCTGTACACACATGGTGTACAGACATACACACAGGCAAAACACACACATATATAAAAATTTTTAAATGTTTTAG
The DNA here is from genome assembly GCA_907164525.1 of Lophiomys imhausi. Taxonomy (NCBI): domain Eukaryota; kingdom Metazoa; phylum Chordata; class Mammalia; order Rodentia; family Muridae; genus Lophiomys; species Lophiomys imhausi. Next base: position 578,987 of record CAJQZJ010034397.1, read on the forward strand.
CCAGGCATTGTGGCGCACCCTTTAATCCCAGCACTCGGGGGGCAGAGGCAGGTGGATCCCTGTGAGTTCAAGTCCAGCCTGGTCTACAGAGTGAGTCCAGGACAGCCAGGGTTGTTACACAGAGAAACCCTGTCTTGAAATCCCCCCCCAAAAAAAATAAAATAAAAATAAAAATGTTTTAAATAAAGGAAACACCAGATTCTGAAGAAAATATAGAAAAACTGAATCCCTTATATATTGTCACAGGTCAGAATGTCAAACCATGGCCACTGTAGAGAATGGCTTGGCAGTTTCTTTAGAACCAATTATACAAGTAGAACGATTGTACTTCTGGGAATTTATCCTAGAAAAATAGAAACTTATACTCAAAAAAAAAACCTGTAAAGAATAACAGCTTTATTCTTTATTCAAACTTAGTAAAAACTGGAGCTAATCCAGATGTCCTTCAATGGGTGAATGGTTAAACAAACTGGGATCCATCCATCTTGTGGAGTACTCAAAAATGAGAAGAAATGAACCATTGATAAAGTGGGAGAGCCTGGGTAAATCTCCAGAGAATTAGCTGATTGAGAATAGCCAACTTCCAAAGTCTGTGTGCTGTATAATTTCATTTAGGTAACATTCTTGAAATGGAAAAGCCTGGTGAACACCAGGAGGTAGGGTCAGAGAGAGGTTGTGCCATTACACAGTGTGGTAATAGGAATACTGGAGTCTCTTTTTTTCTCTCTCTCTTTTTTGAAGATTTATTTATTTTACATATATGAGAATGCTATCTGCATAGTATCCCTGCATGCCAGAAGAAGGCACCAGATCTCATTAGAGATGGTTGGGAGTCACAATGTGGTTGCTGGGAATTGAACTCAGGACCTCTGGAAGAGCAACCAGTGCTCTTAACCACTGAGCCATCTCTTCAGCTCACTTTTTTTTTTTTCTTTTTGAGATAGGGTCTCACTGAGCAGCCTTGGAACTTTCTCTGCAGATCACGATGACCTTGAACACATAGAGATCAGGCAGCCTCTGCCTCCCAAGTGCTGAGATTAGAGGTGTGCGCCACCACGTCTGGCTTGAATGTTGAGTTCCTTGTCCACGTCAATATTTTGTGATATTATGCTGTAATTTCCCGAGTTGTTACCATCGGATCCAGATCTCCAGAGATGGAGGAAGGAGGATTAGGAGTTCAAGGCCAAACTAAGTCTATGTAGTGAGTTCAGGCCCATCTTGGGCTAGAGTGAAACTTCATTTTTAAAAATTAAATAAATCAATTAAAATTAGGGGAAATTGGGTAAAAGGTGCATGGATCTTTGTTTTTGTTGTTGTTTGTTTTGTTTTTTTTCTTACAACTGCATATTTCTCTTTACAATGATGTCAAAATAAAATTTTAATTTTGAAAGCACATAAACAGGGCTGGATGGCAAGCTGAGAGCACTTGCTGCTCTTCTAGAGACCTGGTTCATTCCCAGCACCCACCTCAGGTCATTCGCAACTGCCTCTAACACCAACTCCAGAGGACCAGAGACCCTCCTGTGGCCTCTGTGGCCACACACACACACACACACACACACACACACACACACATATGGTACACACATACATAAAATTTAAAAAGTAAATAAATAAAGACCAGCAAGATGGCTCAGCAAATAAAGATGATTGCTTTCAAGACTGACAACCTAAATTCCACCCAGGGGCCCACATAATGGAAGGATTCCCAACTGCTCCAAGTTGTCCTCTGATCTCCACACATGCACCAAGGCATGTACACACACACACACACACACACACACACACACACACACATGATAACGCACATACACACAAAAAATAAAACGTAATTTAAAATTTTTTGGTTTGGTTTTTCGAGACAGGGTTTCTCTTTGTAACAGCTTTAGCTGTCCTGGACTCGCCTTGTAGATCAGGCTGGCCTCGAACTCACATAGATCTGCCTGCTTCTGCCTCCCAAGTGCTGGGATCAAAGGCATGTGCCACCATGCCTGGCTAAAATTTAAATTTTTAAATGAAAGTGTATAAATATTTTTTTTTTGGTTTTTCGAGACAGGGTTTCTCTGTGTAGCCCTGGCTGTCCTGGACTCACTTTGTAGACCAGGCTGGCCTCGAACTCGCAAAGATCCGCCTGCCTCTGCCTCCCAAGTGCTGGGATTAAAGGCGTGCGCCACCACTGCCCGGTATGTATAAATATTTTGTATTCACCCCATAGACTCAGTTTGGTCTGAGGCTTGAACTCACTGACCTTGTTGAACTAAAACAGGATTTGTTTTTGAGATAGGATATCTTTTTGCCTAAGGTAGCCTTGAACTGACTGCGTAGCGAACGAGGGTTTTTCAGTCGCGTGCCACAAAACTGATTTTTTTTTTAAATAACCCTTACATAAACACACACTTCAAAATTTTTATTCTTCCTTTTGAGAAGTATGATGGGAAAGAGCTCCAAGAGCTATCTGGAAATCAGGAGATTCTTCCAGCTGGGGGCTGCAGGGAAGCCAAGAAAGGAGGCACAGGACCTGAGACCTGGAGCCTCGGGGACCCGGGTCGGTGCGCGGGCGCCCCCTGCTGACCTCGCGCGCCCGAGCAGCGCCCCGCCCGCCCACCGTGCACCACTTTGCCAGGGTCCGGGACGGGGCGGCGACCAGAAAGGAGGACACCGGCAGGGACGCGGCTTCCCCACGCGGTTTGCTCTGGCAGTGGGCCGGGACTGCGGGTGCGGCCTTCCAGCTCGGCTGCCTCGCTCCAGCAGAGTCAGGCTCAGCCTGGACACGGGCGACTTTCTCTTCCAGTTCCTCCTCGCTCCTCCGTCCCGCCCAGCCAAGAGTGAGGCTAGGCAGAGGTTCCGTCTGATCAGGCCATGGGTGCCTGTGCCGGGTGGCTACGACAGCTGGGTGGCCAGGTGTCCTCTGAGGGAAATAGGAGAAGAGAGGGGGTCGGACCCAGATGTGGCAAGGACAGCATTCTTTTTGTTTTGTTTTGTTTGTTGTTGTTTTTTCGAGACAGGGTTTCTCTGTGTAACAGCCCTGGCTGACCCGGACTCACTTTGTAGACCAGATTGGCCTGGAACTCAGAGATCCGCCTGCCTCTGCCTCCCCAGTGCTGGGATTAAAGGCGGATGCTATCACACCCGGCCATTACAGACAGCTGTGAACTGCCATATGGTACTGTGATTTGAACCCGGGTCCTTTGGAAGAACAGCCAGTGCTCTTAACCGCTGAGCCATCTCTGCAGCCCCAAAGCCAGCATGCTTTAGAGGCAGCCATCCAGCTACGCGCAAAGCGCTCAAGTCCGTGCCTGAGCGACCTTAAACAAATTCCTTAGCCTCTCTGTTGCATGGTACCCATGGTCCTACTTTTTACTTTTTATTTTATTGCTATCATTATTGTAGAGGAGCATGGTTGTGCCACAGCAGATATGTGGATGACAGAGGACGTCTTGATGGAGTGGATCCCTCCTTCCACGGTTACCTGGGTTTGTGGGGTGGAATCTGGCTTGCACTTCTCTCCCACCCTCTGTAACCTAAAATAGGACTAAGAGAGTTCATTCTTGGGTCTGTGGAGAGGATTAAATGCTCTCATACATATATTTTTAATATTTCTGGCCCAAAGTAAGTATTTTTTTTAATCAAAAGTCAGTTGTGCTCCCTAAGTCCAGTATCTGCTTAAAAGTGGCTGTCCCCTTCCCTTACCTGGAAAAGTCTACTGGGAGTTCACTGGTTACCAGGGATGGTGGTGCACAGACTCCAGAGCCAAACCCAGTCAGTCCCTCCCTGGGGAAGGGAGGTAAGGAGAGGGGGGCTTTAGCCCCACCAGAATGAGAGAGGCTGGATCACTGTAGTCTGAATCCTTGGCCTAGCCTTTCACAGCTTCTGCTACCTTGAGTCAGTCTTCCCCTGGAACTACTTTTCGTTAGTGAAATAAGGCTGGGAACATAGCTCAGAGGTAGTGAGCTCTCCACATGCACCGTCTGCGCGGTCGGTCTCTGACCCCAGCAGAGGCAAAGGGGCTAAAGATGTTTCTCTCCTGATGTGTAAGAAGACACAGGTTGCTGTACCCCAACGATTTTAAGGGGCATTATGACGACCATCTGTAATAAGTTGTGTTGAAACAGGCCATGAAGTTCTGTACAATTCTACACATTCTGCCATCTTGGGGTCCTAGGTGAACAGGGATTGGTTTGCATAATCTTCAGATGTGATCCCATATAACACCATGTCTGGTATATAGTAAGTTGCCAATAATATCTCCCAAACTAATGGATGAATGGTTCAAGTTTGGCCTCTCCAAGTATAGATCCTCTTTGTGGCCTTCCTGACATCTGTCCTCAGTATGAAATTCATTTCAGCGCAGCCCCTGTTGAACAATGCAGTTTCTATAAAATGACCTCTCTCGCTGGGCTGAAGTAAGTCTCCAGCTAGGTTCCTACTAGAGCCGAGCACAGTTCTCTCTTCCACAGATTTCTTTTATGAGGGACTTCAGAGTCATACCTAACCCATGTGGAAGAAGCCCCAAGTATGTCCAAGGATTTAGCTTCACTCCTGGCCTGGACACCACCTGTGTGGGGACAAGTTCCTTGCTGCACTGAGTGAACCACAGAACACGCTCTACCCTGGAGCAGAGGGATTATAATTTGAGACTTCCAGGTCTCAAGGGGACTCTTCCTACTGAAGGCCTGGTCAGGGCATATTGAAGTAGCTGGTGCTGCAGGAGGAGGCCTTAGGCCTTACCACTGGGAGACTGAGCTCATTACAATGCTCTAGGCCTAAGGCTTACAGAGCTTGTGGGCCAACAGACAAAAGGGTCAAAGGGACCCATGCTAGACCGAAAACCTTCCCACCATAGCCCACTTTCTGAAGGCCTGAAGATCTCCCAGGCCCTTCCCATATATGTCTATAGCCGAGGCCTGCTCTGTGTTCCCTGCTAGAGATAATGATTTACATTCAAGGGCTAGGGAGGTGCAAGAGGAGAAAAGTAGAGGTGTAGAAGCCACAGGATTTGAGAGTAACCTCACAGCCCCTGTGGTACAACTGGAGTACACACACACACACACACACACACACACACACACACACACACACACA
>CAJQZJ010034397.1:584078-660176 GCA_907164525.1 Lophiomys imhausi
ACACACACACACACACACACACACACACACACACACACACACACACATTCTTTCCCAAGAACCCACACTGTTCTTCCCCGGCCTTGTTTGTCCTCCTGAATGCTACTGCTCTCCTCTCAGGAAGCACTCTCCTGCCCAGACCCACTTACATGTTTGTAAAACAATGTTTGGGGTTTTTCCCCTTTAGCGCTCTCTCTCTCTCTCTCTCTCTCTCTCTCTCTCTCTCTCTCTCTCAAGCAGAATTTTTTCAAATTGGTGAGCACACCAGAAACATTGGCTATATAAGTATGTTTTTCTGGGCCAGCAGGATGACTCAGTAGGTAAAGGCAAGTGCCATAATATGTTTCCCAGGGCCTGGGAGAACACTCAGCTGGTGCAGAAGCACTTGCTACACAAGTGAGTTTGATCCCAGAACCTATGTAAAAAGCCAGCCATGGTAGGGGCTGCAGAGATGGCTCAGCGGACGCAGGTTCAAATCCCAGTACCCACATGGCAGTTCACACTGTCTATAATTGCCGGGCGTGGTGGCACACGCCTTTAATCCCAGTACTTGGGAGTACAGGCAGGCAGATCTCTGTGAGTTCGAGGCCAGCCTGCTCTACAAAGTGACAGCCAGGGATACACAGAGAAACCCTGTCTCAAGAAAGAAAGAAAAAAGCCACCCACGGAAGCACCCACTTGTAATTCCAGCACTGAAGACAAAGTCACATAAATCTTTAGGACTGCCTGGCCAGCTGGCCTATACAGTTAGTAAGCTCCAGACGCTGTCTCAAAACAAACAAACAAAAAGCTGAAAACCAAATGAATGAGACTAGAAAGATGGCTCAGTGGTTTAAAGCACTTCTTGCTTTTGCAGGGGACCCGGGTTTCAGTTCCAGCAGCTCACAACCTTCCATGACTCCAGTTCCAGGGGATCTGACACCCTCTTCTGACTTCCATGTGGTACACATACATACGGCAAAATATACACACAAAATAAAACAAATCCTTAAAAAAAGGGAAGGGTAAACTGCATGGTGGCACATGCCTTTAATCCCAGCACTCGGGAGGCAGAGGCAGGCGGATCTCTGTGAGTTCGAGGCCAGCCTGGTCTACAAAGTGAGTCCAGGACAGACAGAGCTGTTACACTGAGAAACCCTGTCTCAAATAAAAGAAAAACAAAAGCGGGGGGAGGTTTGGTTCCTAGGGACCAAAATTTGAGATTGGCCTCTGGCCTCCATACAAATATGCATACACATGAAAAAATGAAATAAATTAAACAAAAATTATGTCTTTTTGTAAAAATGCATAGAATAAAGTTAGGTATATCAGATGAGAATACATCCTGTGTGACAAATGATTATTGTTATTCTGTTTTATGAAAAGTACATATGTGTATTATACATGCATATGTTCATATACTTTATTTTACTTTATGTATATGAGTGTTTGCCTGCATGTTTGTCTGTGTACCACATGAGTGTCTGGCTCCTGACATAAGTCAGAAGAGGGCATCAGAGTCCCTGAAACTGGAGTTACAGGTGGTTGTAAACCTCTGTGTGGGCTCTGGGAACCAAACCCAAGTCGTCTACAAAAAAGGACAAGTGCTCTTAACCATGGGGCCATCTCTCCAGCCCCATGTATGTGTATTTTAATTTTAAAACATTTAGAATCCCCAGCATAGGCTGAAAGTGTAGCTCAGTGGTAAAACTCTTGTCTCAGGTGTTCAAGATGCGGGGCTCCACCCCGATGCGGGTGGTGGTGGCAGCTATCCACATTCTCAGTTGTCTCCTAACAATTCTTGTTAGGTCTAATCCGGATCTGCCTAGTCTGATCTTCTTCCTCCCTCGGGCAACACCGCCACTGGAACGTTCTGTAACAATGGACTTTGTGTTAATAGTCACCAACCACATATGGCTTTCAGTGCGGCTGTATGACCAAAGAGATGATTTTGGAATGTCATTTATTTTGAATTTTACGATGCACACCAGGAACCGTCACTACATCAAGCAATACAGTGCAGCTCATGCTGCAGGCGTCCGTGAGCGGAGACAGGCTTGCTCAGTATCGTATTCTAGGTTTAGCATTGTTCCAAACTGGGTTAAGTCACCAATAAACAGTAGGTTTTTACTATTTTAGTTTTGCATGGTTTGGGGACTGTTTCTCTTTGTAGACCAGGCCAGCCTTGAATTTATGATGATCCTCCTGCCCTGGAGCTTCTCAGTCAATAGGATTATAGTGTCTCATTACACACATTCTTTGATATGATTTCATTTTTAAAGAAAAATAAAAAGAAAATCTGTAAAAGGCAGGCCTGACCTGTAGTGTCTGCCACTTTCTATGGTACGAATATTCCCACCCTGGCCAATTTCAAGCTCCTGTTTCTTTCATTACTGTGAATGAAATTTCTGGATGTGAGGGTCTTCTGCCAACTTTGCATATATGAGTGAATAAATGAAAAATGGGGGCTCTGTAGCTAAACACCAAGGAAAAGAGCCAGAACAAAAGCAGAGGCTTCTTTAAGATGTGGGTCTTAATCAGGTACGGTGGTGCCTGCCTGCAAGGCCAGCACACAAGAGATAGAGGCAGGAAGGCTCACCCGTGAATTTTAGGTCACCCTGGTATATACAGCAAGTTCCAGGCCGACTGAGGCTATATAGTGAGACTAATTGTCCTAGAACTCACTCTGTAGACCAGGCTGGCCTGTAACTCAGAGATTGACCTGCCTCTGCTTCCACTAGGACTAAAGGTGTCTGCCACCACTGGGCTTACTTTGTTCTCTGAGATAGAATCTCACTGGGTATGGTGATCATGATTTATGGTATAAGCATAGGAGGTAGAACCTGGGGACATGCACAAGGACAGAGATACACATCCCATATGAGAAAAAAAGGGACAAAAAAATCTTGATATGTCACTGCTCGCCTAGCACACTGTGGGTACTCAATAAATACAAGTTCGCTGGCTTTACTGCATTGTGTGACTAGGGTCCCAGAAACTAAACCCTTGCTCTTGGCTGAAGCAGTAGCCAGAGATCATGACCAGGCAAATGCCAAGCCCTGCGCATTACATCAGCAGGGAGATAACCTCAAACCGGCAGCAGTGCAGTGGGGCCCAGCTGAGCCAAGAGCTCTAACAAATGGGTCTTGTTCCTGTGATCAGGGAATGCTAGCCTTCCAGCTGCCCAGGCCTGAGCCTGGACAAGGGGTAGCATCTACCTCTGCCCACGGGAGCTCTCAAAACCCTGCTGCCCATGGGGCACTGTCTTAGCTCAAGCCAGCCACAGGGCATTCTTGGGGACTTTAAAGTCTGTCTTTTGATTGGCCAATCGACTCTGATCAAGCTGAAGTCTTCTTGATTATTTTTTTTGTTTTTTTTTGAAGTCGGCTCTCACCTGCCCCCATTTCTGGCACTTCTCTCTCCACCCAGGCCCTCCTAGTAAGTTCCCCAACTGTCCGTCCATGGTCCTTCTAAGAAATTCCAAACCATGCTTAGACATCACAATAAACTCAGGGACGTAGCTCAGAGTGTGTTTGCCTAGCACACAGGAGGCTCAGGGTTCCTTCTTCAGTGCAGCAGGGGTGGGAAGGCATCACAGCTATTTTGGAAGATTTACTCTAGTTTTTCATTACATGTACAAGGGTGTGTTTGTTGTGTGTGAATTTCCATGTGACTGGAGGTGCCCATGGAGGCCATCAGAAGGCTTTGGGCCCCCTGGAGTGGAGTTACAGCAGCTGTAAGCCACCGAACATGGGTTGTTACCTAGGAACCAAACTCTAGTCCCCTGCAAGAGCAAGAAGCATTGTGAGCTGCACAGCTGTCTCCCCAGGCCTTGTCCAATCTCTTATGCAAACATTCCAAGTTCCAGACAGCTCTTGGTAACTCACATGTAAAAGCTTTCCTGTTGCTCTGGGTCTAAGAGGATGGTTTTAAGTTGGTAATGCAAGTTAGGATGGAAACTGAGTTAGGTATAGAACTCTAAACTTGTTGAGATAGATAGATAATAGAATATCATTATTAGTTGCCAAATACATATGGACTAGACTTTGGAAATGGATGTTATAACTTACAATTTTCATAATTGTTGCCTAATTGTTCTTATTGCTTTGTATTTTCCAAGAAAAAGAGCTGTTTGTTGGACTAAAATGGGGAGATATTGGGGGGAGGGGAAGATACACCTTAAATTAAAAGTAAATAAATAAACAAAAAAGTTGTCCTATGAGTATAGTTTTTGTGCATCCTGTGCATTGCAAAATTCACATCTAATCACAGAAATAATAAATGTGGCCAATTCTGTGGTTCTGAGTGGCACCCTGAAACTCACTATGGTTTTTCCTTATCAAATGTTATCTACCCTGCATTTCCTGTCTAAAACCAAGACAATTCTGACCCCTCAGTATCATCTGGGCTCCAGAGCTCCTTTAAGGGATGGTGGACATGTAACCTGGATCCAAGTTTAAGTTTAGAGTCTAGGATCTTACATGCCCGCTGGGCCTGGAGATGCTTGAGAGCTGAGGAGGGGAAGAATGATGATGAAGACCTGGACCACACAGGTCAGTGGCCACTCACCAGCTGCTGCACAATTGCCACTGTCTGCTTGGTCTCACCAGCATGCCCAGGAGCAGACCCTTGCTCCTCAGTGGTGGCCTTGCCTGCCTTTTAAGGCAGCCACACCTGGAACACCACACACCTATCTCCCAGGAAGAGCTTCCTGGCTTTTGAAGGGACCCCCCCCCCACCCCCGACCCTGAGCATCGGAACAGATGAGGAAGGGCACCAGGAGCACGGCTGGCTCAGGAACTCAACTCTTCGTTCTTTCACCCAAGCAGCAATTCTTGACCATGCTGTGAGGCCCGTGGGTGAGACAGCACACTATGGTGGTGGCCAACATGAACGACATTCTCAAGGAGACTCAAAGAAGAAAGAGGACGTGCACAAACAAATAAATTGGACCGAGTAGATTAAAGCAGTGCTCCGGAAAGGAGGCTAACCCGGAGGAAAACAGTTTGGGCAAAAAGAAAGGTGCTCTGGGCTGTATCAGGAGGATTAGACCAACTAGGACAAGGTGTCTCTCTGTGTCTCTCTGTGTCTCTTTCTGTTCATCTGTCTCTCTCTCTTTCACACACACACACACACACACACACGCACCAAGCTCTCTTGAAGCTTTGAATTTCTGATCTTCCTGTCCTCATCTTCAAGCATTGAGTTTACATCTGTACAGCACCAGTTCACACAGTGCTGGGGTTTGAACCCAGGACCTTGTGTATGCTTAGCACTCTGAGTCAAGCTATATCTTCAGCCCTTCTTCAGCCCAGGCTGGCCTGGAGCTCCCAGCACAGCCCAGGCTCACTTTCCTCCCATCACTGATGTGCGTGCTACCACGTCCAACTCCCATGTAGACAGTTTTCCTCACTGACAAAACACAGATTTGGCCTCAGGGTTTCTCTTCTTTTGTTGGAGGCCATGTATGAAAAACTGCCTCTTAGCACAAAATGATTCAACTTAGTCATTTATTCCCAGCAGTACAAACCAAAGTGGAGATGTGAAAAGAGGCAGGTTTCTGACCGTCAGGAAGACTTGTCCTTGCTGTTTTTGAAAGACGGTCCCGTATAACTCACGCTGGCTTCAAATCATGTAGCTCAGGGCAACTTTAAACTTCTGCCTCTTGCCTCTCTCTCTCTCTCAAGTCCTTATAGGGGTGTGCCACTATGCTAAGCCCCCAAAAGAAGGGCTTCTCAGGCCTGGTCCTACAGTAGGAGGGTGCCCTGCCTCTCCTCATCCTAGTCAGGAGTGCTGACACTTGTGCATTGGGTAGGAAGTCACAATAGGTGACAACAGGATCCTCTCCCTCCTAGGTTCTCTAAGCTCAACCTCAAAGCAGGTTTTGGGTTAACTGTAAAATTATCAGTTAAACCCACTGTTAATTGGATGTTAATTTGAGCCTTACAGCAGGTCTAAATGGCAGAAGCTCAGAAACTCAAACCCCAGACCTCAGAGAGGAATGAGGATGCAAAAACAGTCCCCAGGACCCAGGCGTGACATGTCCCACATCAAGGAAGGGCAGCTTACAGCACATGTAATAAATGAAATTCCTATTACAGGGCTGGGAGAGCAGCTCAGTGAAAAGAGATATTGCTGTACAGAAGGCTTTCAGCCCAACCCACAGCATGAAAATAATAATCGTTGCTTGTGGGTATAGTACTTAGCATAGACGAGGCCCTGGGTTTGACACCTTACACTGCGCACACAAAATGGTAATCGAGGTCATAGGAAAGTAAATTATATACTAAGTAGAACAGTCAAGGTGCTGTGAGCTCAGGGTAGGCAACAGGACTGGGTATGCTGGGGAAGAGGGCCATGCCCTTAGGTCCCACCCCTCTCTAACTGGGAATTCCTGCTCCTTTTCCTGTCTCTTCTCTGTCTGTCTGTCTGCCTGTCTCTCTCTCTCTCTCTCTCTCTCTCTCTCTCTCTCTCTCTCTCTCTCTCTCTCACACACACACACACACACACACACACACACACCTCTCCTCTTTCTGATCTCTCACACAAACTCCCCTTCCCTTTTCTATAGCCAGAGCCCTGTTGAGGAGGTGCAGCCTTGCAGTCTGAGAGTGTAAAACTCCGGCTGTGCTAACACCAGGCAGACTTGCCTGCAGGGAAAGCTGGGAGACTGAGGTCCAGCATTTCTTTGTCACCAGATACAAAGGGCTGTGCCCAGATGGAGGGTCACTGGGGGAAGGAAGAGGCAAGGGCTTCCTGGAGGTGATGGGTAAACTGAGTGTAACAGAGGGTGGGGACAGGGGACAGTGAGTGCCATGAGGGTTCCACAGAGTCATCTGACTAGGTCCAGGAAAAAACTTCCTTTCTAGAATTAAAGTGGGAGCCGTTTTCTGAGGGGACCAGACGTTATGGAGTAGAAATGTTGATTTAAAAATATAGAATTCCCTCTTCCCACATTTAGAAGCATGGCACACGCATTTATATAAGCAGTTGTCTGGACCAGCAAAATAGCTCTGAGGACAGAAGTGCATGCCACCAAGAATGATGACTTGAGTTCAGTCCCTGGGACCCATTCCCGGAAGTTTTTCTCCCGATTCCTCGCACACACTCCGGTACCTGGCCCTCCCACTGAGCCCACCAAATGACTAAATAATGTGAAATTTTTTAAAGAAAAAGTAAACTTGTGGTTCATGAGCTACAGACAGGCCAAATAGCCATCAACAATACTATGTGGCCTGTAGGCAAATGTACTTGCGCCCTTCCTCTGTGCTGTGATCACCCCTCCCTCAGTGTGTGACTCATGTCATGCTCAGGTCAGCCAAGCTCACAGGTAACACTGCTCATCACAGCCCCGTCCAGAAGGAGGATTTGGGCTGGGCGTGTGGTGGGTGAGAAGAGAGGACATGTTGAAAGTCCTATCGCCTGCCCTGAGACAGAGGGGTGAGTAAAAGCTCCAGGGATCGGAATCCTAGTGTTACACTCAATTTTATGTCCATTCCTGAAACAGTGGCTGCAAACAGCCCATTCCCAGCTATGGAGCGAGATATCTCCACAGAAAACGGCTGGGAGAATACATTGCAACTGTCCTGTCTCTGAGAGCATCTGCCACCCTTGCATCCTCCTGCATCCAGGGATCAGCTCAGGGAGGCCTCAGCTCCTCCTGGGTGCCTCCTTCCCAGGACCTTCTGGGATTTGGGGTCACAATCATGGAGGTCATGGTGGTCTGAGGACAATCACAGGACAGCAAAGTACCACTGTGGGAGCCTCTATGAGTCCCCACCGGCTGATATGCTTGTTCTAAACCATCTTCTCCGCTTGAATGTCAGCCCTCCAGCTCTTGCCTTCTCTCCTCCCACCTGCCTAGAACACACTGAGATGAGAGTCCACAGGGAGCCAGGTGGCACCTAGTGAAGAGAAACCATGCCTGGAGCCAGGAACAGTTCATTCTGCCCTGTGCTACCTGAGAGGTAGGAAGGGCTTTAGGCCCCAACTCCAGTGTAGGAAGAGCCATTGGCCAGTGGGAGTGTGGTGTAGGCTACTCCCATGACTGAGAGAGGGAAGAGGGAGTATCTCAGGGCTCCTTCAGTTCCATTCAACCTGGTCCTCATTCAAAGGTACCTCAGAGCCCTGTGGGGCAGTGGCAAAGACTGAGGGCGAGGATCCGGGAGATCAGTGTGTGACCCTTCACCTCTGCCCTGTGCTGATAACGGTCAACAATGCTCTCCTGGGTTATCTTTAAACCCCAGCACCTTCTGTCTCCACTCCTTCCCCGTCCTGTAAACACCTTTATAGCTTCACAAGGCTAAAACCTAATCTTATCCCCACATTCCATCTCCACCGCCCCCACTTTTGGCTCCTTCCCTAATTCTCCCAGCCCCTTTTGAACCCTCAGCACTCCCAAAGAGTGCTGCGTAAAATGCCTCCCACCAGAACTCCTTCTCCTCGGTCCCTTTTCCACAGCCCACACTCACCTTCCTCTCATAAGTCTCAGCTCCTGGCTCTATCTTCCTCGACACCTTTCTGCTACGCTAGCTGCACTCAGAAATTGCTGTGTCACTAGCTGAGGAGCCTGGCCTCACAACTGGCCGGTGACCCTTGGCTTGTCATCTGCGGCATCAGTTATTGGAATGAACACTTGTATTTGTGCCATGATGTGTCTGCTCTCTCTTCCTAAAAGAGACAAGAGAGAATCCCACAATGGGAGGGGTCAAAACCTTCTAGCCAAAACTTAAGAGATTCCTATACACTGATTTAATTGAGAGACTCCCTCCAGGTCCAGATGCTCAGATCATGCATAAAAGGAGATCACAGTGGAATAAAGACAGGCCCAAAGAGAGAAGCAGAGGCTGAGGAAGGGGTGGTGGTGGGTTAGGAACCTGTCTACAGAGGCTTAAGGGGACCAAAACCAATCATGGGAAAGAACATGTTATCTACTCTAAGAAAAACAGAACTTCATTTGGAGGGGGGCAGTCTTATCTGATGTTTACATTCCAGAGGGCCTGCAGCTTCTCATCTTCATGAGAAAATACCCACAGGGTGGTTTTCCTATCTAAGGCAAAGAGATCCAGGCATCTCCCTCAGCTTGCTCCCCTTCACCTCTGACCTCCTGTGGGCTGTGTTGGTTGACTGAGGGGAATAGGAGTGTTGCCTGCCTTTGTTTTCTCTTTCCTTGTCTCCTCAAACTAATCCCTTGAGATGCATTCCCTGAGATAGCATGAGAGGGCCTGGAAGTATCAAGGCCTGAAAGAACACACGCGCACACAAACACACCTGCATGCCTGCATGCACGCACGCACGTACACAATATCAGAAATAGCTTCAGAGGGAAATTGCTGAGTCTCTCAGCCAGACTGCTACCCCTCTGCACCCTCCCCTCAAGAGTGACAGCATGGAACACAGGGCTGGAGGGAGCAGTGAGAAAGACTATTTGGTGTTCTTCCAAAGTTCAGTTGCCAGCATCCCCAGCAAACAGCTCACAACTGCTTGCAACTCCAGGTCTAGGGGACCCAGCACCTCAAGGGTCTGAGGGCACCCTTGCTCAAGTGAAACACCCACACACAGGCACACACATCTGCACAATTTAAAACACAATGAATCTTTTTTAAAAAGAAAGATGAAGGAAACCAACACATCCTCCATTAGTGTGCCTGTCTCTCCTATGTCTCTACTCTCATGTGCAGGCCAGACACCATGCCAGGTGCTGACGCTGCCATGATAGGTCTGCCCTCAGTAACCAGTGATATAAACTATGACCCAGCTATTAAAATGTCTCACCGTAGGAGAGACAAAGTTGTCTTGGAGAATTACAAAAGTGTGGCCTTTGAGTTGGCCCTTAAGGAACCCATTGGAAATGAGTGAGCATGAGACATGAAAGGCCATCCTAGACAGACGGGCAGTACAAAAGTCTGGGCCTCTTTGGCCCTCTTTTTTTTTTTTTTTTTTTTGGTTTTTCGAGACAGGGTTTCTCTGTATAACAGCTCTGGCTGTCCTAGACTCACTTTGTAGACCAGGCTGGCCTCGAACTCACAGAGATCCACCTACCTCTGCCTCCCAAGTGCTGGGATTAAAGGCGTGCGCCACCAACGCCCGGCTTTCTTTGGCCCTCTTTGGGAATTAGTTTTCTTTAGTGAATTAGTGTGCAGATCAACCTGGCACCTGGCAGCACATAAAGGAGCTTGTAGCTTGGCTTTGTTTGGGTGTTAGAGGGACTTGGGGCCGAGATGGGAGGAGCCCAGTTGAGAAACATGGATGGGGTGCCTTGTTGAAGGAGCGTGACTGAGAGGCCTTGGAAAATGTCATGAGAACCACTAGATACCAAGAGAAAGCTCGTGAACCCACAAGACCACCAAAAACCTCAAGACCACACCCTATATAAGCTAGAGAGTTCCACGTGAAGCTCTCTCTCTTGCCCCCATGCACAGAGGAGACAGAGGTACGGAGACAGGTATGCCATCTGCCAGCCTTTAGGCCGCAATAGCCTGAGACAAATCAATGGTCAGAAACCTTGGCAAGTAAACTGATTGCCGAGAAAACTGAGAGGCAGAGTCTGAGGAAGAGACTTTTGCCACAGGCCAACCTAAGAAGGCTGGCAGAAAAGGCACGGCACAGAACCTGCTGAGAGAAAGTTCTTGAAAACTGGACACTAAAGACACCCGTCCAGGGACCCGAGAGGGCCAGGAGAGTGAGTGAGGTGGGCAGAGTTCAGAGGCCGCAGTAAGGAAAACTAGGCTGTGGGATGCACACGGGCTGAGGAGATTGTAAAAGTGAGTCTGGGCTGATGGAGGAAGCTGACTCCAAATTTAGCAGTTAAAACAGGCTGGCCTCATAAGCCGGACACAAACCAGTGGTTGAAATAAACTGACCCTGCGAACCTGCAAGCTGGGCCTGGAGGAAGCTAAGCCAACCTGAAGACAGGACTGCCTGCAGCGACTGCCAGAGCCAGACTGCTAATTACTGTAAGGGTGTGCCTGCAGAGAGAAGACTGACTGCTAACCAAGATACCTGCATGGACCTGTGTTAGAGAATTTTAATGTCCTTTCAAGAAAATTAAAATAGGATTGGTTAAGTGTTTTTAGGCATTAAGTGTTTATAGGTATTACAGGTTATAAGATATAGGTGTTTTATAAGTGGTGTTTGTTAAATATTAATATAGGTGTTTTAAATAAAAATGTTCTGTTACACTGTCTTCTTACCATCACTTCCTAAGTTCCCACGCAGCCTTTCTGCCTGCCCCTCCACAACCCTCCCATCACCACTCAGACATGTTCTAGTGTTTCCCACCTCAAACATGCTCCCTAGACATTTTGTGCTGACTATTTATGTCAGCCTGACACAAGCTAGAATTATCTGAAAGGAGGAAACCTCAGTTGAGAAAATGCCTCCATAGGATCCAACTGTCAGGCATTTTCTTAGTGATTGATGGGGAGGGCCCAGCCCCTTATGGTGGTGCCATCCCTGGGCTGGTGGTCCTGGGTGCTATAAAAAAAAAAAGCAGGCTGAGCAAGCCAGTAAGCAGCACCCCTCAATGACCTCTGCATCAGCTCCTGCCTCCAGGTTCCTGCCCTGTTTGAGTTCCTGTCCTGACTTCCTTCATGATGGGCTTTTAGCTGAAAGTGTAAGCTAAAATAAACCCCTTCCTCTCCAACTTGCTTTTTGGTTACGCTGTTTCATTGCAGCAATAGAAACCCCAATGAAGACACTTGTCCATCTCCAGTCCTACCTCAGGTCTCTGACAGGACTCATAGATAAGTGGCTCATGTTATTCCATATAGATGTCTGCACACAACCTCCTTCCCTGTTCACCCTACTCTTTCTCCAGCGGATTTAAGGATGGCCCAGCTCCTGTCTCTCCACAAAGGGAGAGGTCTCCACATCAGCGGCCACTGGCCATCCCAGTGTTTCTGGGCTTCAGCTCCCTCTATCTTATGCTCCCTCTATCCTCCTGAGAATGGCTCCCTTCTCAAGTCTCCTTGGTGCTCCATACCCATGGAGCTGTGGTCCCTGGTCTCCATGGTTGTTTCTCCATCTCTGTCCAGCTGACCCTTTTCTTTTTTTTTTTTTTTTTTTTTTGGTTTTTTGAGACAGGGTTTCTCTGTATAACAGCTCTGGCTGTCCTGGACTCACTTTTGTAGACCAGGCTGGCCTCG
The DNA here is from genome assembly GCA_907164525.1 of Lophiomys imhausi. Lineage (NCBI taxonomy): Eukaryota > Metazoa > Chordata > Mammalia > Rodentia > Muridae > Lophiomys > Lophiomys imhausi. Next base: position 596,204 of record CAJQZJ010034397.1, read on the forward strand.
AACTCACAGAGATCCGCCTGCCTCTGCCTCCCAAGTGCTGGGATTAAAGGCGTGCGCCACCACCACCCGGCTACCCTTTTCTACATGACTATAAATATTGAGATTCTTAGCAGCTGGTCCTAGGCTCTCTTCTCTCTTGTACCATTTCTGTGTGTATATAAACATGTTTGAATGTGTGTGTATGTGTGTATGAGTATGTATGTGCATGTGTGCGTGCGTGCGCGTGTGTGTGTGCACATGTGTATGTGTGTGTGCGCGTGTGTGCGTGTGTATGTGTGCATGCATGCGTGTATATGTGTGTGTGCGTGTGTGTGTGTGTGTGCATGCGTGCGTGCGTGTGTGCGTGTGTGCATGTGTGTGTGTATGTGTATGTAGAGTGCATCAAGTAAATTAGGCAGCTTAGCTAGCCAGCTCCAGAGACCCTTCTGTCTCATCTCCCTCAGTTCTCGGAATACAAGCTTGTGAGGTATTTATTATTTATTTATTTGCATCAGGTCCTATCATACAACCCTGGCTAGCCTAGAACTCCCTACATAAACCAAGTTGGTCTTGAACTCATAGATAGCCACCTGCCTCAACCTCCTGAGCCCTAAGGTTAAAGATGCCTGGGCTGTGTGTGGCATTTTTATGCAAGTTCTGGAAATAAAACTCAGATTCTCATGCTCGGGCAGCAAGTACTTTACCAGCTGAGGTACCTTCCTGCCTCTTGTATGATTTCTCTGAGTTACTGCATTGGGTACAATGGGTTTTACAACTTTCATGTACCGAAGACTTCCAGTTTAGTTGTTCATCTGGATTTTTCCTCTGATCTCCAAACAGCCTGCACAAATTGTGTTTTTGTTTTGTTTTTGTGAATTTCATGTTCCCTTTCATCTCCCACCTCCCCTCAGACCCACCCTCTCTCTACCCTTGTAACCTCCCCCCAACACACAAAAAAAATCTCATTGTAGAAGCTGCAGTATGTCTCAGTGACCCACAATATTCCATTTTGTCCATACTATTTTGTTTACAAATGTTCATTAGAATGACTCCTTGATCTGGTATGAGGCCTCTGGCTTCTGCTACTTTGTCAATGTTGGAACCTCACTGGGACTCCTCTCAGATATGCTGTTATTGTCTTATGACATGGAGATCCTGTAGTTTTGGGTCTGTGGAACTGGCCTCTTGATGCACTCCAACAGTTCATCCATGGGGTGTATGTTGGAGTGGGACAACTCAAAGCCCTGGTTCTGGGCCTGCAACCCCCACTTCCAGGCCCTGTTCTCCCAAGTGCTGCAGCAGGTAGGGGTTGGACCAGCTCTCCTGCTTTCATGACCTTATCAGGGCTAACTCTTCTGCTTCCTACCTGTAGAGAGGGCAAAAAGGTAAAAGGAATCTCTCCCTTGTCAACACCACAAAGCAGACAGAGGGCAGGGCTGGCTCTCCCACACTCACTCCCTCTGGACTGGGTCTCCACAACCCCGACATCCAGGGCTAGGCAGAGTTCTTCCAGTTTCTGGCTGGTTTCCTGTCCTGGGAGCCCATCTGGTGCTTGCCTGGTACTAGTCTTGTAGTCATCACAGGCTAGCCTATGACGTTAAAGTGGTGTTGGTATCCAGCTTGCTCCCCCCACCCCAGGAATGTCATACTGGAAACCTGGGAACTTTACTTCATACCTCCTCTGTCTCTCTTACCTGGCTTCCATGTGTGTAACAATTTATGCACTCTGCTTCCTTGGTGTGTCCTGACCTTTCTGCCTGCACACCGTGTCCAGGTTGCACCCACATGTCTGTGTGTTGCTTCCATATCCTTCTGTCAGAATGTCTTCACGTGGGCCCTAGCAACCCTCCTGCTTTACTGCACACACTAGCCAGCAGAATCTCCTTTTAAAAACTATCTCAGAGTGTCCATCATCTACGGAGAATCCCTCAGTGGTCCAGGAGTATCCGAGCAACGTGATCAGTCCCTTGGCTCCCTCGAACCTGCCACTTTGTCTCCCCACGTTGGTCAGCTTTCTGTCACAAAGAGTTTCCCTGGGCTGTGAACAGCCACACTTTCCCACTCAACGACCTTGGGCTTGGTCCTCTCGGCTAATTGTTCATCAGAGAAAGTCTGAAGCTTGACTTTGGATAGTCGTTCGAAGCGTTTCTTCCGACATTTCATTCCAAACACTGTCTTTACCTGTCTATTCTGTTTTGTCCTCGGCACACCTTCATCATCGCGGACAGCTGACTCCAGCAGACCCAGCCTCCGCAGCCCTTACCTCTCTCTGCCCCCCGGTGGCCTCCTGGCGCAAACGCAGCAGCTTCTTTCTAATCGGCAGCCACTGTGCTGCACTGAGATTTCCCGGCTTACAGCGCCACCGTTTGGACAGTTCTACGAACAGCTGGCTGCTCCGTCCAATCTCCCGCTGGTGAAGTGTGAAAGTGGGTGACATCAAGAGGCCCTAATCCCCCTCCAGAGCTTCCTTCGTTCATGCCGGTGTATCATGAAGGGTCATGCTGGAGGTGTGGTTAGAAGTCAAGGAACTGGCTCAACCTCTCTGTCATCTCGCTTGTGCCCAAAGTATCCCAGGATCTCCAGCTCTCCTTCGCCACTGGGCACAACATCCTCTGTGTCCGCCTTGCTGTTTTCAGGTCTGCCTCAGTCCTCCTTCCCCAGCTTCTGACCTCTGCCTGACTACCACACAAATAATAAATGTCACTTTTTTAAAAAGTTTTAGTTTCATGTATCTGAATGTTTGCCTGCATGTCCTTGTATGAATCAACTGTGTGCCTGGTACCCACGGAGGCCAGAGGAGGGTATTACAGACAGTGGTGAGATGCCCTGTGGGGGTTGGCTAAACCCAGATCCTTCTGGGAGCAGCTGAGCCACCTCTCCAACCTTTAGTTGTCCTATATTACAAGAGCAGGGGCCTGTTTCAAACATGGCGGTGCACACCTTCAATCCCAGCACATAAGAGGCAGAGACAGGAGGATCTCTGTGAGCTTAAGGTCAGTCTGATCTATAGAGTGATCTCCAGGATAGACAGGACTGCACAGAGAGATGAGAGATGCTATTTCAAAGAAACAAACAAACAAAAATGAAGGGGCCGGCTCGCTTGGTGAAGACATTGGCCATCAAGCCAATGAACCTGAGTTCAGTCCTGAGGTCTTACACAATGGAAGGAGAAATCCAACTCCTGAAAATTGTTCTATGACCCTCACATGTATGCCATAATACATGGATGTGTGTGTCCATATAAAAATAAATATTTTGAAGACAGGATCTCACAGTGTAGCCCTGGCTGACCTGGAACTCATTATGTAGAGCAGTCTGGCCTCTGTCTCCCAAATGTAATTTTATTTTACTTTTATTTATTTATTTTCATGTGTATGAGTGTTTTGCCTGTATGTATGTCCGTGCACCATATTCATGCCTGGTGTCCCACACTGGGCAGAAGAAGGCATTGGATCCCCTGGAACTGGAGTTACAGACTGTTGGGAGCCTCCATGTTCCACGGGGTTTCTATGTGGGAATTGAACCCAGGTCCTGTGGAAAAGAGACTATTGCTCTTAACTGCTGAGTCATCTTTTCTAATCCCCCAAACAAAATTTTAAACTTAAAAGAAAAAGACAAAAGCAGGACATGTCCACTGTGGAAAATTACAAGCATAGATGAGCAGAAATAGAGAAATCAAGGATATCCAGGGTGCTCTTATCTAGAGAGAAGCGTGTTTTGTTTGTTGTCTTTTGTTTGTTTGTTTGGCTGGTTGGTTTTGTTTTGTTTTGTTTTTTGAAACAGGAACTCACTGTGTAACCCTGGCTGTCCTGGAACTCACTATGTAGACCATGCTGGCCTTGAACTCACAGAGATCCACAGGCCTCTGCTTTCCAAGTGCTGTGTGTACAGCACCCCACCTAGCTGGGAGAAGTACTGCTAAGACTGTGCTCTGTATCCTTCAAGTTCTTTGGTTTTCCCTCTGTTGGGAAACTCTGCCGCTAAAGTAGAAGTCTGACATTGCTAGAAAGCCCCTGAGCTTTGTGCAAAATGGCAGACTCCCTTTCCCAGTGGGGCTCCCTCCTCTTTACCTGATCTGGGGTTTCTGGACCCCACACTCTCTGCCTGAGGTATGTCTCCTACAAAGTTACAGGTTTAATTCCCTTTCTCCCATAAGAAACTCAGTCAGCAAGCACCTGGGATTTCTGGAATGCCTCTAACTATACCTGGAGTGTGACCTTTGACATAGTTCCCTGCTAACATTCCTCTCTCCTGCTCCCTCCCCCCTTCCCCTGCCCGTAGGATATATAGGATAATTAGGTACTGCATTGCCCTTTTTATGATAAGGCCATGCTTCCAAATGCAAATGAAGCATCCCTGGCACTCCAGCCAGTAATTTATGTTCACCCTGGAAACCCCACCTATTCCCAAAGCTCTGTATAAGCATAGTTTACCCCAATAAAAATTTGATCTCCCTCTCTGCAGCTTGTTCCAGGTTGTCTTAATCCCTCCTATTCACACCATCCAAACCCTGTTCCCCATCTTCTGCTCCCCTCCACCACGTGCACTGGTGACCAACAGTCGTGAGGAAAAGGGGAAACCAACATCCCTCCCACACCCTCTTTGGTTCTTTGGGACAGGATCTCACTCTGCCCAGGTTGGCACTGAACTCAGAGCAAACCTCCTGCCTCTGACTTGGATGTTCAAGATTACTGGCAAGATCCTCCATGCCTACATTTCTTTTTTTTTTAAATTATGTACATATATATGTCTCTGTGTGGGTTTATTCAGTAGCTGCAGAAGCCAGAAGAGGAATCAGGAGTTTCAGGCAGTTGTCACCTGCCAGATGTGGGTACTGGGAACCAAAAGTCCCCTGGAAGAGCAGTGTGAGCTTTCAACAGCAGAGCCGTCTCCTCAGCCTCCATGCCTGGGTCTTTAGCCTTTAACATATGCTTTTTGATTATTTCACAAAGGCAAAATTGACTTAGATGTACTAATTAAGTCAGATCCCACATGAGCATCTTTTCATGTTGAGCCTCATCTACCTAAATCCTAGCAATATCTTCTTTTTTCAGGATTAAAGAGTATTCCCTCAATGAATGTCACATAATTTTATTTAACTGGTCCCTATTTTTGGATATTTATATTGCTTTTAATGTATTGCCATCATAAACTGAACTTCGACAAGCATCTCTCTGGCTGTGTGTGTACTTGCATGCAGGCATGTGTGACCTGGGGTTTGGGCCCAGGACCTTCCTATGCTAGGCAAGCCCTCTGCTATTAAGCTATATTCCCAACTGGCCTCTGGCCACTTAAAGTTGTTCTGCAAACATTCCTGTGGGAGGTTGAGGCCACTTTCCCCTTCATGCAAAGCCACAGTTTCAGACTGGGTCAGTTCAGGTCCGGCCACCCTTTGTCCCGCCCCCACACCAGGAAGCACCATGGACTTAGATTCACTTCTCACGTACAGCCCTTCTCCAGTCCGCCACCTCCCAGGGTGGTCAAGTTTCTTGCTGTCCTCTCCCCTGGCACAGAAATCAGTATCCACCTGACTTTACCTCCTGAGTTAGTGTAAAAATAAAGTACTTTTTTACTCTTGGGTTTGTGTCATTTCCAAATGATACTTAAAATCTTTGTATAATGTTTTGTATTTTACCGCTTGTTTGTAGGGAATGCGTAAGGGCTTCTGAAACGCAGACTCTTAAGGGGCATGCATATCAGCCTGGCACCTGGCAGCGCATGGTCCTGGGCAACAGATGTAATTGGTAAAGTCCGGGAAACTGGAAAAAGGACTTTTGAAGTTGTGGCTCAGACAGATGCACAGCAGAGCTTTGTCGAGGGGCGTGACTGCAAAGCCTCAGAAACCTCTGGAAAGTGAAGGGGGACACAGCAAAAGACCTGGAGAGCAACGCCCTACTAAAGGCACGTGGGGGTGGAGCCTAGGAGGGCCCCACCTCCGAGAGGGGGGGGGAGTGAGGTGGAGAGAGGGGGGGGAGAGAGGGAGGGAGGGAGGGAGAGGGAGGGAGAGAGAGGGGGGAGAGGGAGAGGGAGGGGGGAGAGGGAGAGGGAGAGCCCCCCCAAGGACAGACAACGAGCCCCAAGAGACACATAAGTATGAAGACATATACCAGCTGCTTGCTGACAGAAAAGGCTTAAGGGGCTCTGGTCATGAGCAAGCCCAAGAAGGCTGGCAGAGAAGGCGGGGCAGAGAACTGCTGAGAGAAAGTCTATGAAAACCAGACTCTGAAGACATTATCCACAGGCTGAGAGCTGCCTGGTGAGTGAACGAGGCATAAGGAGGCAATCGGAGCAAGGCAAAGACCTCAAATTCCGGCAAGAGGGGTAACCCCTATTACATGAGGGTGTGATATGGGCCCAGACAAGCGAATTGGCCTTCGTGAGGCATCAAAACCAAGGCAAGACCAAGGCACCTTCCCTCAGTGGTTCAGCTACTTCAAATAGCAGCCTGAGGTGTCCATGGACAGTTCCTGCTGACTGAAGCTGGCCCCAAGCTGAATAGTTTAACCAGGCTAGCCACATGAGCCAGTGAGCAATGCTAGGCCCTGAGCCTGAGGAGAAAGCCTCAAACCTAAACTGAATTTTTTGTTTGTTTGTTTGTTTGTTTTTGTTTTTCAAGACAGGGTTTCTCTGTGTAGCCCTGGCTGTACTGGACTCACTTTTTGTAGACCAGGCTGGCCTTGAACTCACAGAGATCCATCCACCTGCCTCTGCCTCCCGAGTGCTGGGATTAAAGGCGTGCGCCACCATGACCCGCAATTAGACAGCTGTGAACTGCCATGTGATTGCTGGGATTTGAACCCGGGTCCTTTGGAAGAACAGTCAGTGCTCTTAACTGCTGCGCCATCTCTCCAGCCCCCCCCCCCCAAGCTGAATTGAGACAGAAGCTGCCATAATAATGCCAGAGTGCTGGGCATGGTGGAGCATGCCTTTAATCCCAGCACTCGGGAGGCAGAGGCAGGCGGATCTCTGTGAGTTCAAGGCCAGCCTGGTCTACAAAGTAGGTCCAGGACAGTCATGATATACAGAGAAACCCTGTCTCCAAAAACCTTTTAAAAAAAGCCAAAATAAGCCGGGCGGTGGTGGCGCACGCCTTTAATCCCAGCACTTGGGAGGCAGAGGCAGGTGGATCTTTGTGAGTTCGAGGCCAGCCTGGTCTATAAAGTGAGTCCAGGACAGCCAGGGCTACACAGAGAAACCTTGTCTCGAAAAACCAAAAAAAAAAAAAAAAAACCAAAATAATAATAATGATAATAATGCCAGAGCCAGACTGCTGATGGCTGTTTGAGGTGTGCCTGCAGATGGAAGGCTGACAAGTTCACCTTCAAGGACCCATGACCTTAATATCCTCTCACAAGGGTTAGGACAGGGTTGTTTAAGTGTTGTTAGGTATTAGGTGTTTATAGGTTACAGGTGTTTAGGTATTATTAAATATAGCTTAGTAAAATTTGCAGTTACACTTGTTTTATTTTATGGTAGAGTCTTATGTAGCCTCGGCTAGTCTCACACTTACTACATAGCCAAGAATGGCCCTGAACTTGTGGGAATCCAACTCAGGGCCTTGTGCATGCTCGTCAAGCACTCTGTCAGCTGAGCTGAGCTCCCAGCTGTCACCTCCTTGGTACAGAGCTGCACTCTTGAGTGCTCAGTACTCTGCTGTGAATCTGGACTGAGCTGTCCTAAGGCACATGGGGACAGGTACTGGAGACCCATGATACAGAAGATAAAACTGAAATTCTGGCCAAGGTTAAGTGTCCTACCAGGAGTTCTGCAGTCACTGAATGGTGGGCTCGTTAGCAGTGTCACAAAGTGCTAGCTGTCCCAGCGGACAGGCGTCCAATGGGAAGGCTGCATGGGAGAGGCTCCAGGCAATCATGTATTTATTCTTCCACCTTCCAGAGTGATGCCGAAGCCCTGTAGACAGCTTCACGTACTTGCCTGCAGACAGTTGACAGTATTTGAATTTGAGATCCCTGAAAATATGCCATCTGACTTTTAACAAGGACCTTATAAGGCAAGCAGCGTCATTCAAGGATGATCCGAGAGTCCATCTCGACTTGAAGAATATGGGGCTGTTTTATGTGTAGAGACTTTTTTTTGACACAGGGTTTCTTTGTGTAGCCCTGGCTGTCCTGGACATACTTTGTAGACCAGGCCAACCTCAAACTCACAGAGTTCTGCCTGCCTCTGCCTCCCAAGTGCTGGGATTAAAGGTGTGGACCATCATGCCTGGCTAGTTTTTATATGTGATTATTTTGCCTGCATGTATGAAGTGCACCACATTCATATAGTACACAGGGAGGCAAGAATAGTGCATCAGATCCTCTGGAACTTGAGTTATAGATGGTTGTGAGCTGCCATTTGGGTGCTGGGAACTGAACCCAGTTCCTCTGAAACAGCAGCCAATGTTTTCAACCACAGAGCCATCTCTCTAGCTGCAAGATGTGTTTTTATATGAGAAAAAAGCCATAGTCATGCAAAATGACTATAGAGAAATGCCACTTAACTTGTGTTCTGTCCAGTTCTCGAGACCCTAAAGACCACCCAGGAGCCAACTCCGATGTAAATGCATGAGGGTTGTTTATTCAAGCTCAGAGCTTGAACTCCCAATGCTTACTGATGCAGGGGTTCTAGTTGAGAGTCCTGAGCCCAGAAACCACAGAGTTTATATACAGACTTAAGAAAAACAGGTTTTTGGTCAGGCATGGTGGCACACACCTTTAATCCCAGAACTCGGGAGGCAGAGGCAGGCAGATCTCTGTGAGTTCGAGGCCAGCCTGGACTACAAAGTGAGTCCAGAACAGCCAGGGCTAAATTACACAGAGAAACCCTGTCTCGAAAAAAAACAAACAAACAAAAAACAGGTTTCTTAGCACATGATTGGATGACATTTGGGTAACTAGTCATGTCCATTTCTGATTGGCTCGTTGTTACTGACTAACCAGCTGTGGTCAGTTTGACCACCAGAAAGTTTGTTTAGATGTTTTGGGTGCTTTCTCAGAGTGAGCTGTCTGCTGATGACTAGGGAACCCTCCTGGAATGCAAGGTTGGGTTCATTTTGTTATTTTTCTGGAACTGGAGGTCAGCTCTGAGTCAAACCTAATACAAAATGGAAACTTTCTTCAAGATGGCATCAGTCAGGCTCCACACTTGTCCAGTTCTGCCACTCCATGTATTATTTGAATATTTTCTGATGTTTAGAATAAAGAGTCCAGAGAGTTGACTCAGCAAATTAAGGTACTTACTGCCGGGCTGGAGAGATGGCTCAGTGGTTAAGAGCACTGACTGCTCTTCCAGAGGTCATGAGTTCAATTCCCAGCAACCACATGGTGGCTCACAACCATCTATAATGAGATCTGGTGCCCTCTTCTGGCCTGCAGTCATACATGCAGACAGAACACTGTATACATAATAAATAAAAAAAATCTTAAAAAAAAAAAAAAAAAAAAAAGGTACTTACTGCCTAACCTGATGATCTGAGTTTGATTTCTGGAATCCACATGGTAGAAGAAAAGAACCAATTACCAAAGGTTGTCCTCTGACCTCCTCATGCACACACACACACACACACACACACACACACACAAACGAACAATAAATAAATAAGTGACATTTTAAAATAATAACAGCATAAACTCCAACATACAATATTTCTGTTTGGTAAGTGTACATTTCAGTATACATACAATCACATTTTAGTATACATTATTTATTATTGTTGTTGTGATTATTAACCCTACATCATGTATATACTAAATGAGTCTAAGCTCACTTCCAAGTTTGAAAACCTACCAATCCCTGAACTCAAAATCCTACCATTTCAGCCAAGTGTGGTGGCCCATGGCTTTAATCTCAGCACTCAGGAGGCAGATCTCTGTGAGTTCAAGGCCAGCCTGTTCTGTAACAGTAAATTTTTATGTATCAAACGTACATTTATTAATACTTAACAATTACTTATAAAGTTCCTGAATCCTAAATCCCAAACCCTAACTCTAAGACCTAATCCAAAACACCCTAATATTTATAAAACAAACAACTTAAAGTTCCTCAAAAGGATATTCTCTTAGATCAGTTCTCTGAGCGTGGATCCTTATGGATGGCTGATTTCCGCCAAATCTTTCAGTTTTAAAGTTTATGAACCTCGTTTGTCAGATCTTAAGGTGGTTTACAAATTTAATCTATTTTGACCATTGAAGTGAGGTGGCCCTTATATCAAACAAGAATTGCCTCTGCAGTCTTAGAGCCTAATTATAGTTTCCTAGGCTCACCACTAAGATGCTTCGGGCCTCCGAGGGTATCGCTCCAGTGCTCCATCCAGTCCGATGCCCCCAGACTCCAAGGGGAGACAACTCCAGGTTCCAGGGAGAATCTGTCCCCAGACCCACAACAAGTCAGATGGTGAAGCCTCCCGCTTAGACGGTGATGCGGCTCTGCCAGATGAGGAGGAAGGCAGGTGATCCAGGAGGAGTGAGGTGAAGCCTCTTGGCAAGATGAGGACAAAGGCGGGGCAAGGCCAAGTGGGCTTCCAACTTTGAATCCCTGTGTCCTAATGCTTCACAAAGACCTTGACATGAACTCCAGCCTCTTGTTGCTATGATTCCTGGTGGGCTTTTGCAAGGTACGCCCTCAAACAGTGCATCAGCTGGTCTCATGATCCGCTTTTTGGCGGGCTTGTTATAAGGCACACCCTTCATTGTCAATCATATCCAGATGTAACTGGATCCACTCATATCTTTTTACCTGAGATGCCTGTCTTTTTGCTATTCTAGAGTCCCTATGCTGCTAAATCCTATCCATTTAACCTCTCCACACTGTTCTGATCTACAAAGACAGTCCAGGACAGCCAGGACAGTTACACAGAGAAACTCTGTCTCAAAAAAACAAAACAGACAAGCAAAAAAATCCCACCATTCCCTGGGCTCACCCCCAAGCTCAGGACTTGATTTGTTTTGTTTGGAGACCCGGTTTCTCTGTGTGTCCTTGGCTGTGTATGCCTGGAATCACTCTGTAGACCAGGCTAGCCTTGAACTCACAGAGATCCTCCTGCCTCTGCCTCCCAAGTGCTGGGATTTGAACCAGGGTCCTTTGGAAGAGCAGTCAATGCTTTTAACCACTGAGCCATCTCTCCAGCCCCAAGCTCAGGACTTGAAATACCACCAATCCCCACCCTAGAAAACACTCTCAAGAAACCCCATATAAAGCCTGTCCAGCTCAGTTCCCCGTTGCTTCTTGCCTCAAGGAATTTCCCTTTGTGAGTGAAATTTAAGAGTTTTGTTTGAGACATGTTTCCTGTTACCCAGTGTAATGTGGTGACTGCCCTCCTAGCACTGCAAGCCCCTCTCCTGGGGGTGTTCAACTGTGCCCCCTTTCAAAGATCATTGTAGCTGGTCGGCTCAACAGTTTACGTCCCACACAGAGGGCAGGCTAGGGCATGTGATTCCCATCTGGGAATCCAACTACTCCCAACCACCTGACAACTCTGCTCTTGACCTGCAGAAGGGTGAGGCTGGCAAGACTAGTTTGAGCTCCATCTATGCAGGTCTACAGGGAAGCCATAGCCCTTGCTAGGCAACACTTTGGAGATGGGGAGTACCCACACTCACAGGAGTGGGCTTCAATGTTGGCAGTAGAGGGAGAACTCAAACAGAGAGATGAGCAAAGGGATAAAAGGACTCCAAGTTAGGAAAAAATAAAGTGTGCATGGCAGGAACACAAGTCAAGGAAAGTAGAGCAAGGTGACACATGTCTTTCATCCCTGCACTCTGTGAGTTCAAGGCCAGCCTGGTCTACAAAGTGAGTTCCAGGAGAGCCAGCCAGAGTTATTAGATGCTGTCTCAAAAAAAAAAAAAAAAAGGCAAGGGAGGGAGCTGGAGAAATGGCTTAGAAGTTATGAGTACTTAACTGCTTTTGCAGAAGACCGAGGTTCAGTTCACAACTTACTCACCGCAGCTTAAAATGGTTTCTAAGTCCAGTTCCAGGGGAATTGGATGCCCTTTTCTGATATGCAGGGGCACCAGACATGCACTCAGCACACTTGCATATATACAAGCAAAACACTCATATACATAAAATGAAATAAATCTTTTTTTTTTTTTTAAGATTTATTATGTATACAGTGTTCTGTCTGCAGGTATATCTGCAGGCCAGAAGAGGGCACCAGATTTCATTATGGATGGTTGTGAGCCACCATGTGGTTGCTGGGAATTGAACTCATGACCTCTGGAAGAGCAGCCAGTGCTCTTAACCGCTGAGCCATCTCTCCAACCCGAAATAAATCTTTTTTAAAAGAAAGAGCCATGTGTAGAGTTGCACAACTTTAATCCCAATACTTGGGAGGCAGAGAGGCAAGAGTATCTCTATGAGTTTCAAGTCTACATGGCAAGTTCCACACTAGTTAGGACTACATAGTAAGATCTTTTCTCAAAAACAACAAAAAGAAAGAAAAGGAAGGAAAGAAAGAAAGAAAACCAGAGGACCGAAGGAAGTCAGTTTGTATTAGTGACTGGAAACTGGGATATACATGAATTTAAAAGACTATTTTTAAAAATCCCAACACTCAGGAGGGAGAAGCAGGTGGATCTCTGGAAGTTCAAGGTCAGCCTGGTCTACATAGTGAGGTCCAGGACAGCCAGAGCTACAAAATAGAAAGACTCAAAAAAATGCATTTGTGTAGTTGGACTTTTTGGCTCTTTTATTGTTGTTGTTTTCCTACTTCCCTACACCACCCCTACCCCTTCCAACCCCCAACACCAGGTAGGAGAGAAAGAAGGTTAGAGGGGGAAAGAAGTCCATATCATTAGACTACTTCCTGCTGATTAGGGGCATTGATTCCTGGGGGTGAGTTTGATCTTTGTCATCAGGATATCTCCAACCAGCAACCAGCAATCAAGTAAACAGCAGCACCAGGGGGAACAGCAGTCAGTAGCTGCAAGACCCTCTTTTTAAAAAATATTTAATTTTATGTGTGTTGATGTTTTTCTCTGCTTGTGTATCTGTGTGAGGTTCCCAGATCCTCTAGAACTGGTGTTACAGCCAGTTCTGAGTTGTCATCTGGGTGCTTGGAACTGAACACAGGTCCTCTAGAAAAACAGCCAGTGCTTTTAACCACTGAGCCATCTCTCCAGTCTCAACACTGGACTTGCTTTGTAGACCAGGCTGGCCTTGAACTCACAGAGATCTGCCTGCCTCTGCCTCCCAAGTTCTGGGATTAAAAGTGTGTGCCACCACCCCTGGCTGGCTCTGACATTTATATACCCTCTCAAGAGTCCCCTAGAATACTAAATGTAAACCTTCAGCTGACAAAATCACATCCCTGCCAAAGCACAAGACAAATCATAGTTAGCGGCTGTGGTCAATCTCAAGCAGCCCAGTATCACCTGGTATTAAAACAAAAACATATTCACATAACATTTCTATGTTTTTAAAGAAACTAAAAATTCTCACTGCATTTCCCCCTTTCTGTTTTAAACCATTAATTATACTGTGTTTAGGGAGAAATTATAAACAGACACATTTTAAATTAAACGCCTTTCAGATCAGCGGTCAAGGTTCTAATCTTTATCAATTTTGATGATATCCACAGCTTTTCATTTCCTGTGGATACAGAAACAAAACCAAGTTCCCAACACAAAACGAATGCAGGTTTCCATTCTGATGTTAATACATCCTGATAGTGTATAGTCTGACTTAATTCCACAGCTTTTTCTATAACCCAGTGTCTCCCATCTGCTGTTGTTACTTTTTCATTAGCACTCAGAAAATTTAAATTTAGCTAAGCATTATTTAGTCCATCCATGGGGGTCTTTACTCTTCCTTTTTGTTTTATAAGCATTTCTGCTAAAGTGTAATTAGATCTTTCTACAATTGCTTGTCCTGTAGGATTGTGTGGTATACCTGTAATATGCTTCATTTTAACAGGAAAAAAAATGGCTTCATCTTACTGAGACATATGCAGGGGGCACTGTCAGTCTTAATTTGTACAGGTATCCCATACAGCCATCACTTCCAGTAAATGTGTGATTACAGAATCAGTCTTTTCAGAACTCAAAGCAGTTGCCTATTGAAACCCTCAATTGTATCGAGGGTATGGTGTATAAACTTGCTTTCCAAATTCTGCAAAATGAAACACATCCATATGCTAGATGTCATTTCTTTTGGTACCCATAGGGTTACTTACAGAGGATAATGGAGTGTGGTTATACAGAGAAGAGTAGGAGATTTTTTTTTTAAACAATGTCCTTGGTTTGTTGCCAAGTGATAGAATTTTTTTTCTTTAAACCTTTACTGTTAACATGAATTTTGAGCCATCTAACACATTTCCTATTATTAATTGGTCAATTTCCTCATTTTCTTGTGCCAGTGGACCTGGCAAACCTGCATGAGACTGAATATGAGTATTATATAATGGATAGTTTCTATTTCTGACTGCCTGTTGCAGTTGCATAAATAACAAAGTTAATTCTGAATTATCAGGGATAAATTCACCAGTGTCTATATGCAAAACAACTCTTTCTGTATATTAAGAGTCAATAATTATATTAAGAGACTCTGTAAAATTTAATAATACCATAATGATTGCATACAACTCTGATTTTTGTTTTGTTTTGTTTTTGAGATAGGGTTTCTCTGTGTAGACCAGGCTGGCCTCGAACTCGCAAAGATCCACCTGCCTCTGCCTCCCAAGTGCTGGGATTAAAGGTGTGCGCCACCACCACCCAGCTACAACTATGATTTTTGAACCAAAGTATTTACTGGGACTTTCAGACCCACCAACAGTACAAATAATGACACAAAGGTGTTTTATTTATTTTTTATGTATTTATTTTTACTTTATGTGTATTGGTATTTGCCTGTATGTATGTGTGAGGGTGTCAGATCCTAGAGTTACAGACAGCCGTGAGCTACCATGTGGATGCTGGGAATTGAACCCAGGTCCTCCGGAAGAGCAGCCAGTGCTCTTAACCACTGAGCCCTCTGTTTAGCCCCACAGAGGGTTTTTAATACTTTAAAGCTTAGGTATTTTATCTGGGAAGATTCCCAGCCGGCTTTCTAGCTTAACTTGACTATCTCTGGCCCTATGTCCTGCCACATGGCCAGCTCTGTCTTTCTGTTCCTGTTCATATACATCCATTCACCCCTGTGTCCTGCTGGCTAATCTCCTGCCTTTGCTTTCTTCTCACAGAGACCTTCTCTCTTCTGGAAGCTCCGTCCTCCACTTCCTGCTCAGCTATTGCCCATCAGATCTTTATTACATCCAATAGACAAGTGAGGAAGAATGAATGTTTACAAAATGTAGGACCAGTTATGGGCCATAGAAACACCAAGACCCGGCTGGTAGCTTAGCATCTTAGCTCTCTGCCAGTTTAGCAATCAATAATTGAATATACACCTTCACACAGTGTACTGCAACAGAAATATATGGACTTTGAATTACTCTGCTTATGTTGCCTGACTTATGGCCTGCCATTCCCAACTTAGTTGAATCAGCATAGAATGTAGGTTCTTCAGGAATTGGCGTTCCTTTTATAACACATGGGAGAAGCCAATTAGTTCTTTTTATAAACTGAAGATGCTTGCTTTTAAAATACTTGTTAATTTCTCCGACATAGATACTATAAGCTTTTTGCCCATCTTCATTGATTACCCATAATGACATAATCTCAGCATTAGTATAAGGTACTACAATTTTGGCTGAGTCTGTTCCTGACAATTGGCATAGCCTTATTCTACCTCTTAAGACTAAGTGTCGCGTCGACCTCGACCAGCAAGAACGACGCAACTCGCAAAAGCTCTTCTCAAGCAGTTTATTCAGGTCCCTTGAAAACAGTCTTCCGAATCCTTGCTTGTGTCTCTGCTTCTCTGCTTGTGTCTCTGCTTGTGTCTCTGCTTCTCCTCCCCCAAGCCCTTATATGCCTACTCAAACCCAATCAGATCATGCCACCTAGCGATCCAAGATAGGCTCACAAAAGGAGGAAGCACACCGGGCTAGGCAGCTGCTACCAACTAAGGCTTGTTTACAGCTAAGCTTGAGCTTTCTGGCATTAAGCCAGGCGCCATCTTAGGGTTGTGGCTCGCCACAGTTTTGTGGCTCGCCACAACTAAGTCATAAACTTTTTCTATGTAAGTCTTTAATTTTTTTTTTTTACTTTGTTTGTGTGCTAAAAAAAATTTCATTCCATGCAAGGCATGGTGGCACATGCCTTTAATCCCAGCACTTGGGAGACAGAAGCAGGAGGATTTCTGTGAGTTTGAGGCCATCCTGGTCTACAAAGCAAGTCCAGGACATCCAGAGCTATTACACAGAGAAACCATGTCTCAAAAAAAAAAAAACCCATTCCATAATACTATCTTACCTTTGCATAATGAGCCCAGTAGGAGAATGAGCTGAGTGCTAAATAACCAAAATACAGTCAAGTTTAGGATCTATTCTATCCACATATGCATCTTGCAGTCTCTGTTCTACCAAAGTTAACTCCCTGCTTCAGCTGTTAACCATCTTGGACTGTTTAAATTCATATCTCCTCATTACATTTTAAATAAATTACTTAACTCATGAGGAGTTAATCCAATTATATGCTGTAGTCAATTAGTATCTCCCATTAATTTTTGAAAGTCATTAAGAGTAAGAGTTTGCAACTGGTTGGTCTTGGTGGTACGCCTTTAATCCCAGCACTCAGAAGCAGGTGAATCTCTGTGAGTTTGAGGCCAGCCTGATCTACAAAGCAAGTCCAAGACATCCAGGGTCTGTTACACAGAGAAACTGTCTCAAACAAAACAAAAACAAAACAAAACAAAAAAAAGCTTGCAACTGATCTCTACAGATCTGTGCCTTTTGTGGTCGAATTTTTTTGTTGACTTATTTTAAAACCCAAAACCTAAAAGCTAATAAACCTCCTATTTTTTCAGGAGAAATATGTAACCCACAGCATGGCAGAATTCATGTTTCCTTAAATTCTCTCTAAAGAATCTGTGTCAGAATTAGCTAACAGAACATCATCCATGTAATGAAAGATAATAGATTGAGGAAATTGCCTACAAACTATTTCAAGTGGCTGTTGCACAAATTATTGACATAAAGCTGGGCTATTTAACATTCCCTGTGGAATAAATTTGCAATGATATCTTCTTAAGGGACCACCATGATTATAGTAAGTACTGAGAAAGCAAGTCTTTCCCTATCCTGCTCATGTAAGGGGATTGTGAAAAAGAAATCTTTTAAGTCAATTGCTATTACAGGTCATGACTTAGGTAATAAAGCAAAAAAAACAAAAAAAACAAAAAAAACTCCAGGCTGTAATAGACTCTTAAATCTATTAACATCCTCCATTTTTTCTAATTTCTTTTTTAATAACACAGGGGAATTCCACGGGCTGGTAGACTCTTCTATATGTTGAGCCTCCAGCTGCTCTTGCATCTGCTCAAGTGCTTGTAATTTTTCCTTAGTTGAGAGTCATTGTTCTACCAATGTAGGATTGTCAGTAAATAATTTTAAGGGTAGGGCCATTGGTATTTCAGCAGTGCTCCCTGCCCCCAAGTTATAAATTTGGAAACTCAATCCATAAGATGTCCTGTGTTTGGACAATTGGCACAGTCTAAGACTGTTTTTGATGACATATATCAATACCTTCCCCAGAAGCATCAACCATTTCACACCCAATTTCATCATGAGCTGTCTCTGGTATTGCAGGAATATTAATCTGAGTAGCCCACTGTTGTAAAAGATCCCTTTCCCACAAATTTATGGGTACATTAGCCACATAAGGTCCTAACTTCCCAGTTTGACTTTCTGGTCCCACACATTTAACTCACCATTTTGTTTTATTTGAGATAATTTTCCAATTCCTAAAAACTGTGTATAATCCTTTAGAAGTAGCCATTCTGAATTTCAAGACTTTGGGGAAACTTTTACATTAGCTTCTGTATCCATGAAACCTTCTATTTCAACACCATTTACTTGCAATTTTAATTTTGACCTCTAATCATTAACCACTGTTTGCCAGAACACATGTTTTCCAGTACTTCCAACACCCCACCCCCGTTCTTTCTACTGGAGCAGCTTTGCTTTTAAAGTAGGGAAACAATAGCAGCTAAACAATTCTTTCCCCTGTGTTAATTTGCATCTTTTTAAACATAGTCCATAATTTTGATTTCTCCTTTGAAATCTCCATCTATAATTCCTGGATGCACAATCAATCCATTCCTTCCCAAGATCATCCTTACTGTCTCTGACAACAAAAAGCCCTAAACTCCAGTGGTTATTTTGTAAGATTGAATTTTTTCTAACAGGTTGCCAGTCTAGAGCAGCACAACCTACAGGAGAGTGCATGAGATCAGCAATACTTAGTTGTGGGTTTTTTTTTTCTTTCTTTCTTTTTGGTTTTTCAAGACAGGGTTTCTCTGTGTAATATCCCTAGCTGTCCTGGACTCTATTTATAGACCAAGCTGGCCTGAAACTCACAGAGATCCACCTGCCTCTGCCTCCTCAGTGCTGGGATTGAACGTGTACCCCACCAAGCCTTGCCAATTGTGTTTTTTTTTTTCTGCCTGCTTGTTATTTCCTGGCTGACAAGAGGGAAACAGCTTGTATTTTTCGTTGTGATGCCCCAAGCTCCCCACCCTGACCAGGAGGTGCGGGACTTGAAACCTAAAGTGTGCTGTGCTGTGCTGGGCAGGGCCACACTGTGCTCAGCAGGGCAGGGCCACCATTTGCCTTCTACCCTGGTTTGCTTTCCTCTTTCATCCTGCAGGAACCTCCTGTTCTCTTGCTCAGTCACCAGGTCTGAGCCCTTATGTTCTCCCCTTTCTGATGCTGCTCACTTCCCAAGCACTTCCACCTCTACCCGCAAGTTTTCCAGTTGCACAGCCAACTCTGCAACCCTTTCAGAAATGAGAGAATAGAGTGACCCTTTCAATTTTCCCACTTCATCCATTTTTTGTTTCTCAGATTCCTTCATTTTCATCTGCAAATTTTTAAACTTTCAGCCATTCTTCCAACATTTTTTTGAGACAGAATATAGGAAGAAGAAAAAGCAGAAACAGAAAATCCCTTCTGTGAGCAAGTGGGGGGGATCTAGTGCAGTAGCCACAATAAACCTTTAGCTGACATCTTGAAACAAGGTGGTTATTTTCCCCCCTGCTGTTTCCTCTATGGCATTTGTAATCAGATTTCTCATTCTGCCTAGCCGTACATCTGGGCGCCACTTGTAACCAGACCTTTTGGTTATTTTATTGGGTTCTTTTTCCTACACCCCTATACCACCCTTATCCCTTTCCCACTCCCCGACACCAGGTAGGAGAGAAAGAAGATTAGAGGGGAAAGCAAAGTCCATATCATTAGATTACTTCCTGCTGATTAGGGGCATCAAGTTCCTTAGGTGAGTTTGATCTTTGTCATCAGGATATCTCCAACCAGCAACCAGAAATCCAGTAAACAGCAGCAGGGACAGCAGCAGGAACAGCAGCAGGAACAGCAGCAGGGACAGCAGCAACCACTCCAGAGGCTGTAGCATTTCTACCCTCTCAAGACTCCCCCAGAAAGTAAACTGGCAAAACCACACCCCTGCCAGAGCACAAGACAAATCATAGTTAGCTGCTGTGGTCAATCTGAAGCAGCTCCATATTCCACACCTAGGATTAAAACAAAAACACATTCACATAACATTTCAATGTTTTTAAAGAAACCAAAAATTCTCACTACAATCTTGTCCACATCAAATTTTGGCATGTTTCTCAGCAACTGTTGAGATCTGAAAACATGTGTGACAGCCATGTATTACATGCATTGCCATAGATAAAGTCTACAGGCAGCTAAAACAGTGGTCAGAGTGAAAAACACTGAGAGAAAGCAATAGAAAATTAGAGAAGAGGGATTGGGCACCGTGAATATCAAATCTTGACAAATAATTTTGTTGTCTCTTGTAGCCTAGGCTGACCTTGACTTATTTTGTAGCTGAAGCTAGCTTTCAATTGATCTACCTCAAACTACCAAGCACTGGGATTACAGGTATGTATGTGGTGGTCCACACTCAGTTTAGCAAACTATTTTTTGTTTTCTCTTTTTTTGTTGTTTTTTTGAGACAGGATCTCAGTGTGTAACCTTGGTTGACCTAGAATTCGATATGTAGACTAGATGGCCTCAAACTCATATAGAGATTTACCTTCCTCTGCCTTCCAAGTGCAGGAAGTAAAAGTATGTGCCAGCTGGTGCCAGTGGTACACACTGTTAATCCCAGCACTCAGGAAGCAGAGGCAAGTGGGTCTCTGTGAATCTGAGGTTAGCCAGATCTACAGAGTGAGATCCAGGACAGCCAGGGTTATGTAGAGAGACACCGTCTCAAAATATCAAAATAAAAATAAATAAGTAAATAAGAATAAAGTTATGTGCCACCATGCCTGATTCTGCAAATTATTTAATGCTTATTTATTTTTTTATTTCATGTGTATTGGTGTTTTTGCCTGCATGAATGTCTTTATAAGGTGTCAGATCCTCTGGAATTGAAGTTACAGACAGTTGTGAGCTGCCATGTGGGTGCTGGGAATTGAACCTGAATCCTTTGGAAGAATAGCCAGTGCTCTTAACTGCTGAACCATCTCTCCAGCCCCCATGCAAATGATTTTTAGTAATATATTTCTGGGGCTGGAGAGATGGCTCAGCGGTTAAGAGCACTGACTGCTCTTCCAAACAACCCTGGTTCAAATCCCAGCACCCACATGGCAGTTCGTAACTGTCTGTAATGCCTGGGCATGGTGGCGTATGCCTTTAATCCCAATACTTGGGAGGCAGAGACAGCAGATCTCTGTGAGTTCAAGGCCAGTCTGGTCTAACAGTGAGTTCTAGGACAGCCAGGGTTACACACAGAAACCCAGTCTTGAAAAACCAATAAATAAATAAATTAATTAAAAATAAAATAATTTCTGATGTACAGAAACTATCAGATAATACATGTTAATCTTTTATGACAATGTTTTAGGGTGATTAAAATTTTTTAGGGGCTATATTTATGGCTCAGTGGCTAAGCATGCTCCTTGCTCTTGTAGAGGACCTGAGTTTGGTTCTCAGAACTGGGCTATTTTACGTTCTCAGTGATAACTTCGCACCTCCCATACCCCATTCATCTCTATCTCATTGGGTGTTTCTCGAACTTTCCAAAATTCACTACTCCCATGGACAACTTACATCTCAATTCAATTTGGGTCATAGTTTTTATTGTTTTGTTGTTGCTGTTTTGTTTTCCCCAAGACAGGGTTTCTCTGTGTTACCCTGGCTGTCCTGGAACGATGGGACTAAAGGTGTGCGCCACCACTGCCAGGCAGATCATTACATTTTCTTGGTTCACGTCAGAAAAAAAAAAAAAAAGGATCTCAGGTATCACTCCAGTCCTACTAGACAGGGTGATTTCCAACAAATTTCCCTGGTGATCTGTAAGCACAAAAAGAAACAGAATCTGAGAAGCTGAGTCTACGAACCCTCTACACACTTGTTCTGCCTCCACATGCACTAATATTGAAAACTTAGACATTTTAAGTTGAGCTTATATAGTCTAGGCAAAAGTACCTAGAGCCCACATCATGTAGTCTTGGCAATGACCTTTTAATTGATCTTCACCATTACTGCATGTATATAACTCACTCTCCTGCCCAGTAGTCTGTGTAATCTGCGTGTGTTGTGGGGGGAGATATGTGTGACTGCGGGCATGCCTGAGCCACAGGACACTTCCAGAGGTCGGAAGATGACTTACAGGAGTCAGTTCTCTACTTCCACCACGTGGCCCCAGGGATGGACCTCGGGTCTTCAGGTTTCCAGATAAGCACCTTTAAGTGTTGAGCCGTCTCACCAGTCCCTGAGTAGACTTACTTCTAATTGAAGTGTGGCTTACATATATTAAAGTGCACAAATCTGAAATGTGTAATCTTCTGCCATGGTACCAGAGACTGAACCCAGAACCTCTTGCATTTTAGGCAAGTGTTCTACCAGTAAGCCATATCTTCAATCCTTAAGATATCCCCAGAGCCCACAGCTTTTTTTTTGTTTGTTTTGTTTTGTGGAAGGCATACCATACCTGTGTGGATGCCCTTCTATGTGATGCCCACACTCGTAGTCTAGGGAACTACGCCAGGTATCTTGTCACATTGCCTTAAGACAATCTCTCAACTCTATTGTCTCTGCCTTCCACAAGGCTACAAGATAATCCTCCTACAATTCTGAATCACCCCCCCCCCCCGGTTTTTTGAGTTCTCCAGGCAGTGGTGGCACACAATTTAATCTCAGCACTGGGGAGGCAGAGGCAAGAGGATCTCTTGAGTGTGAGACCAGCCTGGTCTACAGAGCAAGTTCCAGAGCAGCCAGGGCAACAAGGAGAAACCCTGGGGAATGCGGGGGGGGGCGGGGGGGGGGAAGGTGTAACGAGAAACTTGGAAACAAGGGATCCTAAGTAAGGTTCTTATTTATGCTTGACCAGCAAACTCTCTTACTCACTAAGCCAGCTCCCCAGCCCCTGTTCATTCCTCATATCAAACTGACCTGGAACACGTTATGTAGCTCAGAATGGCCTCCAGCTCTCAGCAACCCCTTCTGCCTTAGCATCAAAAGGCGTGCCCCACCATGCTCATTCTTCTGAGACCTTCCCTAAGCAGGCAATCCAGAGTTGCCCCAACCACCTTTTACTCTATTATCCTACTTACTTGTAGTGTTTATCATGTGTTAATATTTTATTCAAGTTAGTTTTATTCTCTTTTATGTCTACAAACGTCTGTTAAAACAGTGCCTGGTACATGGTTGGTGCTCAACAGTTCCACTTAGTGAAATATAATGAAAATGAAGCATTTGCTGAAAGAAACGTGGCTGGCTCTCGGAGCCGGACCCTGTCAGTAAGTTGGAGGGTTAAATGAGGCAAAAGCCCAGGGCTGTAACATGTTCAAATATTACCTTCTTTACTGAAACCAGTTTACAGAACGCTGGACCTGCTTTGCCTTTACAAAAAAAAAAAAAAAAAGTGATCTAAAAAGAAACTCAGAACCTTCCCTCTGAAAAAAATCAATTGTGGCACACCCATTCTAGATTCCAACCCAATTAGGTTCCATGGAATGAGCAAGCGCGGCCCCGCCATCCGCGCCGACACACCACCCAGAAGTCTGTGCGTCAGGAGACCCCGCCCCGGGCGCAGATCCGACCTAAGGGCCGCGCCGGGCCCCACGTAAAGCAAAGGGTTTCGCGACAGCTCAGACTCCACCCCTTCGGCCACATGTCGCGCAGGTCTTCCCGTCGGACGCCGCGCCACCTCCTCGCGCTGCTTTACGAACCTAGCGCGGCTGCGCCCCGCCCCCTCCTGGTTTCGCGTCTCCAAGCCCGTCGCGCCCGCTATAATCACGTGATTGCCTCATCCGGGCCCTTTGCGTTCTCTTTCCCTCTCCCAACATGGCGGCCTCAGGTGAGTGAGCGGCCGAGCGTGGCCAAGGACCAGGCTCCAGAACAGTCTCCGGGCTTGATCCGCTCCTTGCTGGAGGTGGGGGGCAGGTGGCACCGGCTCCTTTTGGGGCTGGGGGCTGCGGCAGGCTGGCTTTGGGGTACTGCCTCGGGATGTTTAGGGGGAGGGGAAAGCGTTCCCCTCCCCCTCACCCCATTTTCACCCCGTTGCGCGAGGTTGGAGTAGGCAGTAATGGTGGACTCTGGCTTCAATTGGAGGAGGTAGCGCAGAGAGACGTGCGGAAGGCGCGAGGCCCTCTCATAGACGAGAAGCACTGTGCCCGCGCCAAGGCGCGGAGGAAGGAAGGAGGCGGTTGGCGCGCGGACCGGAGCGCATTAGACCGGGTTTCCAAGGCGCGAGGCCGTTGCGGACGGACCCTGGTGGGGGCGGGGGGGGGGGGGGAAGTTAGAACGCGAGCGCGAGTCGGCGGAGGGGCCGAGGGAAGCCGCGGTGCGCGTGCGCGGCACGGGAGACGCGGCGAGGTGGGGAAGGCGCGCCGGACTCCAGATGGGAAGCCCTTGCGGACCAGGCTTTTACTCATTTATGACCTTGTACTTGATGAGTTAGTCGGTTTTGGAGTGTGGCCCAGCCTCTGTGCTCCAAGAGAACGCATACTGGAGGTTGGCGCTACTGTAGTTGGGGGTAGGGAACCCAGTGTGCGCCCACGTGTTAGGGGGGAGCAGTAGGGATGGGCACCTAGATTTTTCTATCCCTTTTTCTTTCTACTCTAATTCAACCAACAGTTTTTACTGAGGGAAGACTGTATGCTGGGCAGAGATGGGACTCAAGATTAGGTCGTTGCATTACACAGCTTTTTTTCTTTTTTTTTTTGGTAATTTCCGTGTCAGGATTCAGCTTTTGTCATTCTCCTAGATAAATAGGAAATTTCCAGAAGGTGCTATTAAGATAGCAGCTAGAGGTTTTGTGGCTTTTTTTAATGGTGTGTGTGTCACTGCATTGCAAATGAGTTTTGTTTGGTTGGGGTTTTTGCATTTGCAGTGGACCTGTAAGGATGCCAGTGGACTTTTAAACACTTAGTTTTAGTTTGGGAAATATAGTTTATTTTCTCAATTCTGTAAAAAAAATACTTTTTGGATTGTTGTCTCTAAACTATATCTATTTTGAGACAGGGTCTCTACTATTGAGCCTTGACTGCCCTGGAACTAACCATGTAGACCAGGCTGGGAGAAACCCGGGATTAAAAGTTCAACACCATGCCTGGCAACACTCAATTTCTTAACCAGAAATTCATCTTTTCTCCTATTACAAGGAATTGGGGTTATGTCTTTGGGAAACGTTGGCTGAATTTAGATGCATTTCAGCATAAGAACTCTATTTCCTCCTCCTGCATTGTTGAACATTGAACCCAGAGCTTTTGGACATGTTAGGCAAGCGCTCTTAACACTGAGTAAGCTAAATCTATCCTAACCCTACATATACCAGCTTTTGTTAGTATCACACCTAATTAAACAGGCCTGTGAGATAAAGGATTGGTGGTCTCTCCCAGCTGAAGAAAATTTCCTCAAAGATTTGTTGAAGGTCACATGCTTCAGGTAGCAAAACAGGATCATGGTTCTGCAGACTCCAGACTCTTGGGCTCATTAAGTTAGGAACTACTAAGATGTCACACTAAGTTGAAATTGCTGGTTAAAGCATCATTTAAAGCTTAAACGTGTTTTAATGTACTACTTGTCAGTTTAGTCTTAACTAAGTGAAAAATCAGGGTGAATTTCCTCTTGTGAAATTCTTAGTGGTGAGCAGCATCACAGACAGCTGCACTGAGCAGGTAGGAGAACTTGCTGCCAAGGCTTGAGTTTAGGTAGCAGAATCCATGTGGTGGCGGTGAGCACAGACTCTGACCCGATGTAGAGTCAGTAGTGAAGTTTTTAAGAGAAGCAGCCTAGTAAGCTGTGTCTTTGGTTTTAGTCTCTTGAGTGTAATCCACACTGGTTTAAAGGGTTTGTCTAGTAATATCCCCTTTCCCTTTTCTTCCATATTTATTCTGTCTCCCTAGGAAGGCCCTCTCTCTTAAATTCAGTTCATAGCTTGATTTGTTAGTTGGCCTTTGAAGAGTTTGGAATTGACCACATTTCTTACTCTAATTACACCAACCTTGAGTGGCTAGTATGACTGGAGTTGAAAATAGGTCTTGGCATTTTCTCTGTGAAAATGCCACATATATCTTAATCACTATTTAGTAAGATGAAAACTTTCTTTGAGGCAATACTAGCTTCTATGTGATCCACTGCTGACCTTCAGTATCTTAGTGTCTCAGAGCTGATTGGCAAATGAGGATCTGTTAAGTTTCTAGGAAACTTGATACTAAGTAGATAATTCTTTAGTTGCTGTCTTTAAAAGAATGCTTATATCTAGGAAGTTTTAGCTGAACATGGTAGTTTACTTTCTGTCATTCCAGAACTCAGGAGGTTCAGGCTGGAGAATTGCCATGGGTTCTAGGCTAGCCTGGACCACAGTGAGATCATGCCTCAGAGAAAAGGACTCTTTAGTTTTTATTGTGGCTGTATGAGTTGTTAAAGTGAGCTACCTCAGTTTCTTCATTTATAAATGGACAGTTTATCTGCTGACCTCTTGGCAATAAGGAATCATAATATGTTTGATATAGGTTACATTAAAGTTATAACTAATATAGGATTTTAATTGACATAACATTCAGTAATCTAATGTATTTCTTTGGTTTTATAGTGAGAAGGTGTTATTGAATGGTTGCTTTTACAGTGTTGATCTTTGTAGTCAGTTTTAAGAGCTGTACATGTATACAAATGACCTTTTTGCAAATTCATCCTGTACAAAATGTTTGTTGCTTTGCATACTTAGATTTAGATGGCCAAGGCTAAAACACCTTATGATGTCAAATACCGAGTATTATCAATTGAAAACAGTGTTTCAGATTGAAAAAGTATGTGTTTAATAATAGCTTTGAGATAAAATTCACAAGGGAACTGTAGTGTTTGGGGGGTGTCGAGACAGTTTCTCTTTATAATCCTGAGACAGAGTTTCTCTGTATAGCTGTCCTGGAACTCGATCTGTAGACCAGGCTGGCCTCCAACTCACAGAGATCCACCCGCCTCTGCCTCCCGAGTGCAGGGATCAAAGGTGGGTGCCACCATGCCTGGCTGGGAACTGTGTGTTTTGAGCCAGGCAAATCTTCATGTTCTACATAATGAGCCCCTGACTATCACACACACACCTAAAAAAAAAAAAAAAAGGTGCAGGTGGTTGCCTTGTACAAGTAACCTTTGTTGCTTAGACTTGAGGGGGGCAGTAGGAGGTGTTCATCTGTGTAGCCCAGGCTGCACTGCCTGAGCCTCCCGGTTTAGGATTTTAGGCTTGTCCTAAAATTACTATTTTACCTTCCCTCACCCTGGTTTCTCTGAGCCAAGCTGGCCTTGAGCTTTGATCAGCCTTCCTGCCTCTCCCTCCCCTAAACCTTTTATTTATTGAAGTGAAAATGTCAGACTAGTTACAGAGCTCAATGGTAAGTGTTCCTGAAGCACAATCCAGAAAACAACGAAGTTTGAGCTGTTCTGTAATCTCAGTGCTTGGGAGACAGAAGCAGGACGATTGCTATGAATTCTAGGCCAGTTTGTTTAGTTTTTGTCTTTTTCAAGACAGGATTTCTTCTCTGTGTAGTCCTGCAACTCGATTTGTAGACCAGGCTGGCCTTGAACTCAGATCCACCGGCCTCTGCCCCCAGAGTAGTAGGATACGTATGTGCCACCATACCCAACTCAAGATTTATTTTTATTTCATGTGTATGGGTGTTCTCTTTATACACCTGCAGTGCTTGGGGAGGCCAGAAGAGGGCATCAGATACCTTGGGACTGGAGTTACAGGCTGCTGTTAGCTGCCATCTGGGTGCTGGGAATCTAACCAGGATTTTCTGGTCAGGCAGCCAGTGTTCTTAACCTGCAAGCTACTTCTTTGGCATTTTAAGATAATTTCTTCTATCATACCTTTTTGTAACAACCGATTAGACCACAGCAGGTGCTGGAGCTATAGCTCAGCAGTAGAGTGTTTATCTAGCATGTGCAAAGCTAGTATGGCACAATAAAGAACAGCAGGCTACATTGTGTACCTGTTTGTACCTGGAAAGCTGAGCCCCGAGAATCTTAAATTTAAAGTCGGTCTGGACCACCTAGCCCATCCCCCATGTATTGTCCCTGATAAGGTCTTCTTGAGTTCTTAGGTTAATCTTAGGATACGTTATGTCAGAACTTCGGTTGTTTTGTCCCCTCTGGTCAGGTTGGCTTTGTGAATGATTGGTTAGCCAATCATGCAAGATTTGGGGATGAGGAAAGATGAAATAGCTCGTGTTCAGGGTAAGATAGCCTTAAAAGGGAGATAAAAGAATTGTACTAGTTAAATCATTGTGTGTCAGAAGCTTTACATTCTTGAAGAATTAGACAGAAGGAACAGAGTTAAAATCTTTTTGTTTTTTTTGAGACACATTCTGTCTATGGAGTCTTGTCTGTCCTGGAGCTGGCTGTGTAGACCAGGCTGGCCTTCAACTCACAGAAATCCTCCTGTCTCTACCTCCTGAGTACTGGAAACAAAGGTATGTACAGCTTCACTGGGCCTTAAAAATCTTTTTTTTTTTTAGTTGTGTATATATGTCTAAATGCAGATATATGCATGTGAGTACAGGTACTGTAGAGCCAGACATTAGACTTCCCCTGTAGCTGGAGTTACATGTTGTTGTAAGCTGCCTGAGCTGAGTGCTGGGGACTGAACTTGGGTCCTCTGCAAGAGCAGTCCACATTTTTAACTACTGTGCCATCTTTCCAGCCCCCTTAGTTAAACTCTTGAAAACATGAAAGGCCGTAGATGTTAGAGGAGCAAAGGGCATGGGGTTGTTTTTTTTTTTTTTTTTTGGTTTTTCGAGACAGGGTTTCTCTGTGTAACAGCCCTGGCTGTCCTGGACTCGCTTTGTGGGCATGGGGGTTTTTGATGCCTTGTCAGTGAGTGTCCTTGTTAAAAGCCTGCTGCGTACATATGACTGAGTTATTGTGGGAGCTACTTTTTTTTTTTTTTTTTTTTTTTTTGGTGTTTCGAGACAGGGTTTCTCTGTGTAACAGAGCCCTGGCTGTCCTGGACTTGCTTTGTAGACCAGGCAGGCCTCGAACTCACAGAGATCCACCTGCCTCTGCCTCCCGAGTTCTGGGATTAAAGCCGTACGCCACCATGCCCGGCATGGGAGCTACACTTAAGTAGAGATCTTTTAAGGGAATTTTAGCCTGTCTTGAAAGCTTACCTCATCCAGCAGTGATTTCTCAACCAGATTTGGTGTTGGGGTGGGCAGTAAGAATTGTAAAGGAAGGGGAAATAAAGGATTCAGAAAGAATTGTAAAGTAACAATGGTTTAATGTTTTTTTTTTTTAGTTTTTCGAGACAGGGTTTCTCTGTATATCTCTGGCTGTCCTGGACTCGCTTTGTAGACCAGGCTGGCCTCGAACTCACAGAGATCCGCCTGCCTCTGCCTCCCAAGTGCTGGGATTAAAGGCGTGCGCCACCACCGCCCGGCTAATGGTTTAATGTTTTATTGATGCTCTTTGACTTATTTTGAAATATCAAGTAACATTAATGAAAAATGAGACTTTTGTTTTTCTAAACTTGAGTGAAGATGTTGTGTTGAGAAAACCTGATGTACAAAGTTGATTTAAGACAGATCACTTTGAAGGTATAAGATAGTACACACAGAACAGTGGGGAAAGGAGGGAATCCCTAAACTCTTGCTATCCTGTTGAACTTGATCATCTTGGTTTAACCACCACCAGTGTTTTCGTTCTCCAAGAGGCCATAATGGGCTAATGAATAGATACTAGCTATCAATACTAGTAGCCAAATGAGGGTCAGGATCTCTGACAAGCACCCTGGGTATTGTTTTTCAGTTAGAAGATAAAAAGAAACTAAAATAATGTGGCCTGAGAGGTGACAGAGTGGTTGAGGGTACTTCCTACTCTTGCAGAGGACCTGGGTTCAATTCCCAGCTCCCATGTGGCAACTCACAATCATCTGTGATTCCAGTTCCAGGGGATGCGAGGCTTTCTACAGGCGCCAGGCATGTATATGATGCTTATACAGTCAAAGAAAATACTCTTTTAAATATTATACATAAAATGTATTTATATATAATTGAATAATTTTTATTTTATATTTATGTGTATATATGAGTGCTCTGTCTTCACACACACCAGAAGAGGGCATCAGACCCCATTACAGATGGTTGTGAACCACCACGTGGGTGCTTGGAATTGAACTCCAGGCTGGAAGACCAGTCAGTGCTCGCAACCACTGAGCCATCTCTCCAGCCAACAACAAAATACTCAGCATGTAAATTAAATAAATCTAAGTTGTATGACTCCAGTTCCAAGACTCACATGATAGAAACATAAGTCAGCAAAATGCTCATACATACCAAGTTTTGGTTGGATGGTTGGTTTTTCAAGACAAGTTTTCTCTGCGTAACAACTATGGTGGACTCACTCTGTAGACCAGCCTGGCCTTGAACTCACAGAGATCTGCCTGCCTCTGCCACCAGGGTGTGGGGATTAAAGGCACAAGCCACCACGCCCGGCCATATCAAGTCTTTAAAGGTCATCTACCTTGTATTGCATTTAGGTGATCTTATCATTGGTAAACTCAGTGACCTAGCGTGCACAAAGTCCCTGGGTTCAGTCCCCAGCATCGAGTCAATCTGTTGTGGTAGTGCATGCCCATGATCACAGCACTGGGGAAGGAGGTAGAGGCAAGAGAAGTTCAAGTTCATCCTTGGCAGCTTGGGCTGCATGAACCTTCTTGTTTCGGGTGAGGGTGGGCACAAAATGTACAAGTGTGTGCGTGTGAGTGCTTAGGCTGGCTCTGCTTAACTGTCTTCAAACAGGATGTTCACAAGTAGATCAATTCAGTGGGCCGACCTTGGCACTTCAGCCTTAGGCTTTGAGATACTGTAGGTTAACAGCTGATTCAGAGGGACTGAGGAGCGTGTGATTTGGCTGATAAACTGTCAGTTTAGAGCCACATTATCATTAAGTCACTTTAAAAGAAAACTGATTAATGGCTATCTTGTTTGCGCTTTTGCAGTGTCTTCATTTAGTTTGAACATTCAACCCCTACTACTTGAGAGGTGGTCGCTATGTTCATATCGCTGTCTGTAGCATTCATAGCAAATATGGCGCCTTTATTTTCTGACAGTTGAATTTGAGAAAGCAACTTTCTATTAAGCATTGGTGTGCCAAGTTAGATTATTCTCTTGAGTTTAGAATTGGAAGGATTCTTGATTTCCAAAATCATGAAACTGCTAAAGGCACATCCCTTTAGTCCCAGCACTTGGGAGGCAGAGGCAGGAGGATCTCAGAGTATGTAGCCAGCCAGGGCTGCATGGTGACACCCTGTTTCAAAAAACAACTATGAAGCTGATCTTTGATACAGCTTGTAATCCTCCTGCTTCAACCTCCGTGGTGCTAAGATTACACGCCATTGCCAACCCACCCATGTGGGGGGTTTTTGCTTTCATTTGGCAGACTGGCCTCCAACTCTTCCTGCCTCTCCCTCCCAAGTACTAGAATTGTGCTACCACTGCCTTGCTAAGAATTCTGTCCTCCTGCCTCCGCTATTATGTAGCTATTTTACCTGACTTCCTCCACATTTATGTCTACATAACATTCTTTTATGATGTGAACTCCATAATCCAATCATCTGGTGGGTCTTTGTTGATTTCTTTAAAATGTCTTTAATGGTTCCAGATAAAAGTCCAACTACTTGGGTGCCGTGCGTCATTGAGTAATCTTTCTTTTCTCTCTTTGCAGCAAAGAAGAAGAATAAGAAGGGGAAAACCATCTCCCTAACAGACTTTCTAGCTGAGGATGGGGGAACTAGTGGAGGAAGCACCTATGTCCCCAAACCAGTCAGCTGGGCTGATGAGACCGACGATCTGGAAGGAGATGGTCAGTCCCCTTTGTCATTGTGCTTAAAATGTCAGTGTTTTCTAAACAAAATGGTATTCCATAATCTGCTTCATTCGTAATTGGTTCTTACTCTGTAGAACCTGAAATATTTTTGTGTTTTGGGGTATTGAGTTTAATCTCTGGTGGACTCACAAACTGAAGTAATCTTTGAGAATAACCACATGCTAATCCTGGCTGTTTTATGAGGTGAGTAATTAGGTGTGGTGGTGTGTGCCTTTAGTTGCTGCTACTCTTTGAATATGCAAAGCTAGCCCAAAACACACATCATTGACTACTCTGTTTCCGCACAGAATTAGTTAATTCCCATTTCTCATTCTTTTTCACTCCAACTTCAAGCCAATAGCAGATTGCATTGCAGCATTACTTTATGAGGATAACAAAACTCTTACAGCTAAAAGGAATCTAAAAGTCTTGGGTTTTGTAATGTTTTATTTAGTTGGTTGATTATGTCTGTTTGGGGGTGTGATCTCACGGTAGCCTTCACTGACCTAGAACCCACAGAGATCACCTGTCTCTGGAGTACTGAGATTAAAGGCTTGCAGCACTGTGCCTGGCTTTGTTTTTGGTTGGAGTATATGTGTTTCTGGTTTCTGGGTATTACTTATGTGTGTTTCAGACAAAGTCTCTAGTCCCATCTGATCTGAACAGTCTCAGATGAGGCTGTCCGCAAGCTTTCAGAGGTCTACTCACTCACATGTGCCTCCCAGGGCTGGCGCTCGCTGCCACACCTGCCTCGCCTTTATCAGTTTAACCACTGTTTCCCTCCCCTTAAAACTTGTATCACAAGCTGATTACTGTGTGTGACCTATTTTCATAATAAAAATAGGAAATTTTGTATATCATATACACTTTCTAAATGATGAAACTAAGTATAAATTTAGGGACCAGAACTTGCTGGGTTTTGTTTTGTGTGTTTGGGTTGGAGGAGGAGGTGAACGTTGAGAAAGCCTGCTAAGGGGTATATCTGTAATCCCTGCAGCTGGAAAGTGGACACAAGACCTCAAGCCTGGGCTACAAAACGTCTCTGGGCTGTATAGGTGGCTCATTGGTTAAGAGCACGGGCTGCTATTCCAGAGGACCTGGGTTCAAATCCCAGCACCCACATGGCAGCTCACAATTCTAACTCCAGTTCCAGGGGATCTGACACACATACAGCCAAAACACCAGTTTACATAGAATAAAAATAAAGTATTTTTAAAACTCCGTCTCTGGGGGAAGTGGGGCGTTAAAGACAAGGTCCAGCCCGATAATAGAAGTGTTAGAGCTCTCAACCAGTAATGGTTAGTAGGTTGGGGTAAAAATAAATCCTAATCTAGTAATTCAGCATCAAACTATTGTCTTGGAGCCCAATAATAGAAGTGTAATGGTTAGTAGGCTGGGGTAAAAATAAATCCTAGTCTAGTAATTTACCATCAAACTATTGTCTTGGAACCTGTGTTACGTTTTATGTATACTGGAGAAGTGTGTCACGGGCTTGTCAAAATAAGTGGGTTGTAATAAATTAATGAAGTATTTGGTACATAGCATTCCTTAAATGCATGGTATAGGCTCGGAAAGCAGGATTCTTTTAAAGCAGTCTGTGCCTTCAAAGGCCTGGAGCTACATTGAAGTAGACTAAGTGCTCATTACTTTTATTTTCTCTTTATCCAGCCTTTTTAAAAATAATGTATATGAATGCTTTGCCTGTGTGCCTGTTGGATCCCCTGTAACTGGGCTTCTTGGTAGATGTGTGGGTGCTGTGAATTAAACCTCAGACTGCAAGAGCAGCAAGTGCTCTTATGCTAAGCCATCTCTCCACCCCATTTCTTTGTTTTCTGCATTGCTAAAGCACACACAGTTTGTTCTTTGCTTCAAAGATACAGCCTTGTTTGGCCCTGGCTTGGTATTAGCATGAATCTCTGACTCTTACTAAGGGAGCACTCCCATTCTTTTTTGTTTGTTTTATTTGTTTTCTTTTAATCTTGAATGTGTGTAGATTTAGGGGTGCTGATTGGTTATTGGGGTTTTTGGGTTGGTTTGTTTTTGGTTTTTTTGATTGGTGGTTTGTTTTTTTCAGACAAGGTTTCTCTGTATCTCTGGCTATTCTGGAACTCGATTTGTAGACCAGGCTGCCCTTGAACTCAGATCTGCCTGCCTCTGCCTCCAAGAGTGCTGGGATTAAAGGTGAGCACCACCACGCCAGGCTTTTGTGGGGATTTTTTTGTCTGTTTCTTTGAGACAGGGTTTCTCTGTGTAGCTGTGGCTGTCCTGGACTCACTTTGTAGACCAGGCTGGCCATGAAGTCAGATTTAAAGAAAGCATGCGCCACCACTGCTCAGCATGTGGCATTTTTTGATACAAGATCTCTTCTTATAGTCCTGACTGGCCTGGAATTCACTGTGAATACCAGGCTGGCCTCTGCCACTATGCCTGCTAGGTTTTTGGGTTGTTTTGGGACAGTCTTATTCTGTAACCCAGGCTACCTTATCGATCCTACTGTCTCAGCCTACCAAAGTGCCCTGCCATGCCCAGCCTCTTCATGTTCCTTTGCTCTTGTGTTGCAGTGTCAACAACGTGGCATAGTAACGATGATGATGTGTACAGGGCTCCTCCCATTGACCGCTCCATCCTCCCCACTGCTCCACGGGCTGCTCGGGAACCCAACATCGACCGCAACCGGCTTCCCAAATCGCCGCCCTACACTGCTTTCCTAGGGAACCTGCCCTACGACGTGACAGAAGACTCCATTAAGGATTTCTTTAGAGGGCTGAATGTGAGCATCGTTAATTAATGCCAGTCTGTCCATGGGATCTTGACGGTGGTAGCGGATGTGAACTGGTTTGGAATGGGGCGGAGCCTTATATTTAAAAATGGAAGGCATCAGCATCCAAGATGGAGAGAATACATTGATTTCGTTTTAAGGGTAGAATTAATATGACTTGAAAGCCGGGCGGTGGTGGCACACGCCTTTAATCCCAGCACTTGGGAGGCAGAGGCAGGTGGATCTTTGCAAGTTCGAGGCCAGCCTGGTCTACAAAGTGAGTCCAGGACAGCCAGGGCTACACAGAGAAACCCTGTCTCGAAAAACTAAAAAATATATATATATATATGACTTGAAAGGTGTGGACTATAGAGTAGTTTGTCTTCAATCCCTCTATACCACTTTTTCTCCTAGAGTCATCCAGGTTTTTGTATGTTCTTCAGAGAAATTATTTGTTTTCTTTATTCTCAGATCAGTGCTGTACGTTTACCACGTGAACCCAGCAATCCAGACAGGTTAAAAGGTTTTGGCTATGCGGAGTTTGAGGACCTGGATTCTCTGCTCAGTGCTCTGAGTCTCAATGAGGAGGTAAATAAGAGAGAGAGTGAGAGATGGGCGTTCTTTACTTATCAGACAAACCGAGTCATAGTTGATGCCATTTGAAGTACAATGATTTCTATTGATGGAGGGAAGAAACCCAACATATAT
Organism: Lophiomys imhausi; assembly: GCA_907164525.1. NCBI lineage: Eukaryota > Metazoa > Chordata > Mammalia > Rodentia > Muridae > Lophiomys > Lophiomys imhausi. The sequence continues at coordinate 631,075 of CAJQZJ010034397.1, forward strand.
CAGATTTCTAATAAACTAACTTATTACTCAGCCCTATGGTGTTTTTGTTGTTGTGTTTGGGTGTTTGGTTTGGGTTTTTGTTTTTGTTTTTTTTTGTTTTTTTTTTGTTTTTTTTTTTTTTTTTTTGATTTTTCGAGGCGGGGTTTCTCTGTGTAGCCCTGGCTGTCCTGGACTCGATTTGTAGACCAGGCTGGCCTTGAACTCAGATCCACCTGCCTCTACCTCCCGAGTCCTGGGATTAAAGGCGTGCGCCACCACACGCAGCAGTTAGATAGCTGTGAACTGCCATGTGGGTGCTGGGATTTGAACCTTGGTCCTTTGGAAGAGCAGCCAGTGCTCTTAACCACTGAGCCATCTCTCCAACCCCAGCCCTATGGTTTTACTTTTTTCAAAATAAACTGCTTTCATAAAGACAGATAGAAAAGTAAACAAGTTTATATTAAAGTATATTTTTCTCAGGGCTGAGGATATTTAACGCCAGAAATTCCTGATCATATTCCATAGTCTAAACCTACCATTTGATATAATTGTAAATGAACGACTCTTAGAAATATTTTCACTGAATAATGATTGAATTCCATAGTCTGTATCAGATTGGGATAAAACTTTATGGGTACACCAAGATACCCTAGTTTGTGGCTGTAATCTCAGCAGTTGGTCAAAGAATTGAAAGGATCGTTTGGAAAGGGAAAAATCAAGGTATTACTTGAGAAACTGAGCTACACAAAAATAATATTGAGTGAAAAAAAACATGAGGTCGTAGACAATCTTTGCTATTTTGCTGCTCAGTAATTGACCTGTTTGAGTAAATTATACCAGATCAGTTGTATTTTAATTTGTCCTTTTTCTTTTTGAAGCTGGGTCTTCCTATATCTTCTAGACTGGCCTGGAACTTGGAGTGACTCTTTTGTCTTTGTCTCTACCTCCTGAAGGCTGCAGTTACAAGCCTGTTGTTGACTGATTGAGAAGTGCTTTCTTTATACTAACCAAACTGCCAAAGTTAATTCATTATCTGAAATGGGCTTGTGGGGGGGGATCGAGGCAGGGTTTCTCTGTGTATCCCTGACTGTCCTGGACTCACTTTGTAGACCAGGCTGGCCTTGAACTCACAGAGATGCACCTGCTTCTGCCTCCTGAGTGCTGGGATTAAAGGCATGCTCCACCACGCCGGGCTTGGTTCTTCAAGTTGTTTTTTTTTTTGTTTGTTTTAAGGTTTATTTATTTGTTTATTTTACATATATGAGAGCTCAATCTGCATGTACCCCTATGTGCCAGAAGAGAGCATCACATTCCAGTATTGATGGTTGTGAGCCATCATGTGGTTGCTGGGAACTGAACTCTGGACCTCTGGAAGAGCAGACAGTGCTCTTAACTGCTGAGCCATCTCTCCAGTCTGATTTTTCAAGTTTTTTTTTTTTTTTTTTTTTTTTTTTTTTTTTTTTTTCGAGACAGGGTTTCTCTGTGTAGCCCTGGCTGTCCTGGACTCGCTTTGTAGACCAGGCTGGCCTCGAACTCACAAAGATCCGCCTGCCTCTGCCTCCCAAGTGCTGGGATTAAAGGCGTGCGCCACCACCGCCCGGCACTGATTTTTCAAGTTTTTATAAGGGTTTTTCTTTACCTTTTCTTTCTTGGTTTTTTTAAGAGAGGGTCTCTCTGTAACAGCCCTGGCTGTCCTCTAACTGGATCTGTAGACCAGACTGGCTTCAATGCACAGAGATCCCCCTGCTCTGCCTCCTGAGTGCTGGGATTGAAGCTTTAAAGGGGATTTTTTTTTTTTTTTTGGTTTTTCAAGACAGGGTTTCTCTGTGTATCCTTGGCTGTCCTGGACTCACTTTGTAGACCAGGCTGGCCTCGAACTCACAAAGATCCGCCTGCCTCTGCCTCCCAAGTGCTGGGATTAAAGGCGTGCGCCACCACCGCCCGGCTAAAGGGGATTTTTAAGCTAACAAGGGTCGGTTAATCGGGTCCTGTGCTCTCAGTCTCTAGGTAACAGGAGAATTCGCGTGGACGTTGCTGATCAAGCACAGGATAAAGGTGAGCTTTACAGTGGTGCTAGGGAGGCAGGGAGCCCTATGACAGGTCTCATCCAGCCTAGCTCCTTGGGAACTTTAGGCACTAAAGGAGATTTGCCTCAGGAGAAGGGACCACTACTGACATCTAATAGGTGCAATCCAGAGATTGATCCAGTCTCCACTAAAGATTTCAAAGCATGGACTAGGCTTGGACCTTAAGTCTATAATTAGATTTGCTATCTAGCAGCTTGAGTTTTAATGTGATACAGATACACATTAAATTAATTAAAACACATTTGAGGAAATTAATTAAGGAGAAGATGAGTTACTTGGAGACAGCAACTGCAAGGCCTGGGCCACCTTGATGCCAGTGCAGTAGAAAATAGAAGCCAGCGAGATGTGATGGGAAGGGCTTCATCCGAGCAGTGAGTCGTGTTGTGCTGAGCTGACTTGTGTGTTTCTGTCTACAGACAGGGATGATCGCTCTTTTGGCCGAGATAGAAATCGGGATTCTGACAAAACAGACACAGACTGGAGGGCCCGCCCTGCCACAGACAGCTTTGATGACTACCCTCCTAGAAGAGGTGATGATAGCTTTGGAGACAGTAAGTTTGAGTTTTCAAATCATTTCTTGGTTCTATTTGGTAATGGAACGTTATCAGTTAGAAGTTGGGAAACTTTGTTTCTGTGGGGTTTTGTGGGGAGGGGTAGGTTATTTGCTTTGATAATATAAATCATTAGCAAATGCAGAAAGGGAATTTGATAAGTTCCTAATTTTTAAAAAATGTTACCAAACAGAAAGTAAAGCATTTGTCTTTGGACACCATGATTTATGAACAGTCAGTGGGGCAAAGAGGAGGCTCAGTCAGCTAAGGGCTAAGGTGCTCATCTTACAAGCAGGAGGCCTAAGTTGGAATTCAGGGAAGTCTGCTAAAAAGCCAGGTTGTGGGAGGGGGTAAAAATAGATCTCTAGAACCTGCTAGCCAGCCTCTTTGGGCTCACTGTAGGTCAGTGAGGGACTCTGTTTCCAAGAAACACCAGGGTTAACCACTGACCTACATATATACAGACATGAAATCTGCAAAATAAGCTAAATACTTAAAACTTCATGAGGAAGATTCTATGTGAAAAACAGCAAACAATTGCTATGTACTATGATTGTGATTAATTTTTAAGGATAAATGAATATTAATGTAAATTTATAAAGTTGTTGTAATTTTCCCTTAACCCAGGTAGCTCCTAAATGATTGAGACTGGACTATTTTTTTTATTTATTTATCAAGCTTTAAGGCACAATGACAACAGTTATTACTCTATTCTAATCTTATAGGTTAATATGGCTACCACTCAGCCAAAATCCCTAAGATACTTCATTTATGTCTTTCTCTGCTCCAGCAGTTTCCTCATCTGTCTCCTGGGCCTCTCTCTCTCTCTCTTCATGGTTGAATCCCCAACTTCTCTCTTTTCTTCCCCTTCCCTGGCTGGCAGGAAGTCCAGCCCTGTTCTCTCCCCTGCTCAATCACTGGCTGATCACCTCTTTATTGACATAATAGGGAACAATTAAGGAACAATGTTAACACAGCTTTGAGACAGGAGAGTCTCAGAACAAGGATTGCAACAGATATGGAGGAAATAAATCAGCATCTCAGTTTTCACCCAGTGTACAATAACATGCCTACATGAAGGCATATTTTTAAACTATTTGTTTATTGTGTTAATAATATCTATCCGCTGGGCATGGTGGCATACCCTTTAATCCCAGCACTCAGGCAGAGGCAGTTGGATCTCTGTGAGTTCAAGGCCAGCCTGATCTACAAAGTGAGTCCAGGACAGCTAGGGCTACACAGAGAAACCTTGTCTCGAGAAAGAAAAAAATCTCTGTTCTCGATATCAGAAGATATAAACCTCTTTAGTTGTAGGTCCTTGGGGTGACTCGTCAGCAGTCCAATCAAAACAGCATACACAAGAACAGGTACGGTCAACAACAGGAAACCAGCAATTTTGGGGAGCACCAGCAAGGACAGCTAAGAAATAGCAGCCACAGTCTGGAGTCTTTTGAAGTGAAGCAGCAATGAGAAGCAATGCCAAGCAAAAAGCCCTTCAGCTGCTCCTGAGCTTCCATTTAAACCTCCTCAGAATCCACTCAAGGGTGCTTTGCAACTGACTAACCTCTAACCTCCTGCCCTCTGCATGTCCTGTTGACCAAAATTGTACATTCTGCCGGAGTCTGTCCATGAGAGGATGTTTTCCAGCAAAAAGCAAGTTCCTCACACGTCACAGTTTCCAGGTGGCAAAACGAGCTCTTCCATCAGGGTGTTTTTTCTTTAAAGGATTTATTGTATGTAATGGTTTGTCTGCACATATGCCTGCAGGCCAGAAAAGGGCACCAGATCTCATTGTAGATGATTATGAGCCACCATGTGATTGCTGGGACTTCAACTCAGGACCTGGAAGAGCAGAGCAACCAACAGAAGTGCTCTTAACCTCTGAGCCATCTCACCAGCCCCCATCAGGATGTTTTTCATGCCCCTTTCACAAGTCTGTTTTTCAGCAGTGGAAAAAGCACCCCCACATCCCATACTTGAGACCAAAGCAAAAAACATTGATTCAACACACCCGTGGTTCTAGAGAAAGTCAAAGCCTCCACCATACCTACAGATGACTTAGAGAACTTAAAATTCATTCACTTAAAAAATATAGTGACCACTTGGTGCTAAGAGCAGTACGCAAAGAGTTCTCACTGCACATTGGTAACAGTGGAAAACAGATTGAACAGTACAATATGAATGCAGATGAAACAGCCTCATCTGCCACCTATGTCTGGGGGTGAAAACATCTGATCATAAAGATTTGAGAATAATAGAATTCTTTATAGCATAATGTGCATGTAATAGCAAGAATAAAATTTAAAACTCAAGGGGAAACTTTTGAGGTGCAGTGCTATATTGTATTAATACCTAAGTTTTCTTTGTTTTTTGAGGTGGTCTCACTGTGTAGTTCAGCTTCCTGTGTATTGAGATTAAAATTATGTGCCTCTAAGCCACCTTAAGACTTTGTTTTTGTCAGGTGTGGTGGCTCATGCCTTTATTCCCAGCACTCAGGAGATGGAGGCAGTTGGATCTCTGAGTTCAAGGCCAGCCTGGTTTACAAAGCAAGTTGCAGTACAGCACATGCACGCGCGCACACACCCACACCCAAAAAAAAAAGAAATTAATTTTAATGTGGGAAGGAGGGTGCGAGTGAGTACCAATATCCACAGAGGCCAAAAGAGGGCATTGGATACTTACGAGCTGGAGTTAAAATCAGTTGCCACTCACCTGCTGTCGGTTGTAGGAACCAAACTCGGGTCTTCCGCAGGAGCAGTGTGTACTCCTAACAGTGGCCTACCAGTTGTTTGGTTTGGTTTTTTTTTTTTTAATTATTTATTTTTGGTTTTTCAAGACAGGGTTTCTCTGTGTAACATCTCTGGCTGTCCTGGACTCGCTTTGTAGACCAGGCTGGCCTCGAACTCACAGAGATCCACCTGCTTCTGCCTCCCAAGTGCTGGGATGAAAGGCGTGCGCCACCACAGCCTGGCTGTTTTTTTGTTTTTTTTGTTTTTAACAGTCTGTTTTCTTTCCTCTGTGTGGGTCCTAACAATTGAACTTGTATGTTGAAGGATTATTAATATTAATATGGTTTCATAAGAATAGTATGGCAGTAGTTACTGCTTAACTAGCTAGTTCTCCAGTTAACCACACAGGGAGACTGATTTATTTGAATAGGCTGAACACAGTGCTGGGCATAAAAATATAATACTTATATTTATGATTTTTCTCTGTAATTGGCTCCTCCTCCTCATGCCTCCTCGACCTGTCCTTCTCATACTTCCTGTAATGCTGCTGCTTCTCCCTTTTCTATCCTCTTCTTCCCTCTCTGCCCCTCCTGGCAACAGAAGCCCCACCCTATTCTCTCTAAGCCCCAGCTACTGGTTGCACAGATTTATTGGCAAAGCAGGGAACAAAGGTGAGACAAACTTGAGACAAAAGATTCTAAAATAAGCCGGGCAGTGGTGGCGCACGCCTTTAATCCCAGCACTTGGGAGGCAGAGGCAGGCGGATCTTTGCGAGTTCGAGGCCAGCCTGGTCTACAAAGTGAGTCCAGGACAGCCAGGGCTACACAGAGAAACCCTGTCTCGAAAAACCAAAAAAAAAAAAAAAAAAAAAACAAGATTCTAAAATAAACATAGCAAAGCCACATCTGGATTGAAACCAGATAGTGGGATGAAGAAATCAGCATTTGAATAGACAAGGGTGAACTTTTATACAGCACACAAAAAATGGTGTGCCAATACTCAGGGTTAGAGTCAGAAGCCTTGATCTACTGAGCCATCTCTGGCCCTCATGCTACACTCTTTAAAGCAGTTGCTTGGTGTCAACCGCCAGCTGTGTTCTGTTCTGTGTTTAACATGTATTTAAAGGTCACATTCTAAAATTGGTTATGGAATATATATATAGTCTTTCATCAGGGAAATACACAGCTACAGTATATTTCCCTGATGAAACTGGGAATGTAGCTCCCAAGCGGGCAAACATTCTGCCAGTCAAGCTCAATTCCTACCACTCATCAGGGCTTTTTTTTTTTTTTTTTTTTTTTAAAGAAGTACAAATGGGGGGCTGGAGAGATGGCTCAGCGGTTAAGAGCACTGCCTAGTGCTCTTCCAAAGATTCTCAGTTCAATTCCCAGCAACCACATGGTGGCTCACAACCATCCACAATGTGATCTGGTGCCCTCTTCTGGAACGCAGGTGTACATGCAGATAGAGCACACATATGCATAAAATAAATAAAATAAATCTTAAAAAAAAAAAAAAAAAAGAAGTACAAATGTTTCTGGTTTGGAGGTTAACTATAAAAACTGAATCATGTGAGCAGAACTCATGAAACCAAGTTGGTCTACTGAGCTAACACTATCAACTGTGAGGGGCAGGGAAGGAGTGGTGTTACCTACACTTTTCTTTCTAGAGTATCGAGATCGGTATGAGTCAGACCGGTATCGTGATGGGTATCGAGATGGGTATCGGGATGGCCCACGCCGAGACATGGATCGCTATGGGGGCCGGGATCGCTATGATGACAGAGGCAGCAGAGACTATGACCGAGGTAGTCAAAATAATGCTCAGTGAAAGCGCTTCTTTTCAAGGGTTTCTTTTTTTTTCTCTTTCCTTTCTGTGTGACCACATTTGACATCTGTTCACAGGCTATGACTCCCGGGTAGGCAGTGGCAGAAGAGCATTTGGAAGTGGGTACCGTAGGGATGATGACTACAGAGGAGGTGGGGACCGATATGAAGACCGTTACGACAGACGGGATGACCGGTCATGGAGCTCCAGGGATGACTACTCTCGGGAAGATTATAGGCGTGATGACAGAGGTACGCATTTTCTTCTCTTTTCTTTGAGAAGCAGAAAACTGAAAAATTGCAGTTGTAAATAAACAGTAGGAAAGGAAAAAACATTCTTCTGTTTTTCTGTATTTTAAGTGAAGAAATTGAAAGTCCCAGCCAATAATTGGTGTGATAATGTTGAAAACAAATATTACTGATTTATTAATGATGAGATTTTGTGTACTTTTTCTGAAAATTATGCCCTCATTTGCTGAAGCAGAGCACTGTCACACTCAGCTCTAACAAATGTTAGGAATAAGTAATAACTATTTATCCTAAGTGTGGCAGTGCCATTTGAAAGGTTACTCTGTCTATAATTACCTGACTTCTTGTAATGGTTCTGAATGTTTTGTCAAGAGCTTCATAACACATCTGAGAAACAGGTTGATCTCATCTATAAGTGAGCAAAATGTGGGCTCAGTTGTCCTTGACTCCAGGTGCTTCCTTTTAGATGGTGTCTTCCTTTCCCTTCCATATTTTCCTCTTGGGTACATGCTCAGTTTTCATGATCCCTTAATTGCTACCCACCTGAAAACCTTCGCTGAATAAAGTATTAATGTGGTATCTTTTAAGTTCATGCTACAAGCCAGGCTTGGTGGTTGCACGCCTTTAATCCTAGTGCTTGGGAGGCAGAGGCAGGCAAATCTCTGAGTTCAAGTTAAAGGCCAGCCTGAACTGCGTAGTCAGGGCTACACAAAGAAACCCTGTCTCGGGGAAATATATATATCATACTGCTGGTAGTGCACACATTTAATCCCAGCACTTGGAAGTCAGAGGCAAACATAGGTCTGTATGCGTTCCAGGCCAGCCATGGCTATTTATCTGTCTTACAGGTGTATTATAGAGATACAGATATACAAATACTTGTGTGTTTGCATGCATGTAGGTTTGAGGAGAGTCGGTGGAAGTCTACCATGTGGTTTCAGGAAATCAAACTCAGTTGGTCAAGCTTAGCAGGCAGCATCTTTAACTGCTGAAGTGTCTCACCAAGCTGTCTTGTCTTTAATATGAACGTAGTTTTAAGAAACTCTATGCAGTATTTTTCCTACCAAATTTGTACAGAGACCATTACCTATTGTAGCTTTTTGCATGACATATAGACATTATGTGCTCAATCAGCTGTTGAGTGTGTCAGTACTTGGGCATCGTAAAGGAAAAGGACATGCTGCAATGATAAGAGCAGTGGAAGCTGGTGATCATATTTACTCCATTGTCTATCTGCTAAATCTTTCTGTATTTTTCTGAGCCTGTTTTTTCTGAAATACAAAAATAATTGTTCCTTGCTGAAGTTGGGCAGGTGAGAATATTTTAGAAGTTGTAGAAACTAGGACATTACATTGCTCATCGAAGGTCTGGAGATGGTTCAGTGGTACAGTGTTGCTATGCAAGCAAAAAGAACGGAGTTCTATCCCAGCAGCACATAAAAAGCTGGGTGGGGGCTGGGGTAGACAGCTGAGCACGAGCACTTGGTGTTCTTGGGTTCAGGCCTCAGCACTCACATGGTGACTTACAACCACCCAGAACTCAGTTCCAGGGGGGTCTGTTGCCCTCTTGTGACCTCCAAAGGTACCAGGCACACTTGTACTACACACAAATGCAGGGATAACACTACACATAGGTTAATCTAAAAATGAAAATCCAGGGAAATTTGTAATCCTTATGCTAAGGAACTAGAGAAAAGCAATTTCCTGGTGCTCACTGGATAGCCATCCTACCTTAGAGACACTGTTCAGAAAAGGTACACAATGCTGTGGACCTCCGGCCTCTGCGCGCACACAGTTACATGCACACATGCAGGGCATTTATTGTGAGAAGACAGTGCTGGTGAGCACATGCTGTTCTGTTCAGTCAGGTGGTTGCACTCACAGGCTTCCCTGTCTAACGACTAAGGATGTAACCTAACATGTACAAGGCCCTGGTTTTCATCCTGATTGAGAATAGTTTTAAAAAAAAACCCACAACTTTATTGAATTTTAGGTTGATTTTGAAAGTATTCTGATAATTTGGAAAGAGAGAAGAAATCAGACTACTTAGAATTTCATGCACATATATAAGAACTGGAACTAGATGGGGACTCCTCGGCTGGGGAACTGGCTTAGTCTGTAAGCTGCCTGCTGTGCGTCAGGTAGTCAGTCAGAGGCCAGAAGACTTCAGACCTCCAACACTAACACTCTAAAAGGTGGAACTGGTTATGTCCCTCGCCTGCATCTGTAATGGAGTGGGTGAGTGTGTCCAGGTAGATCCATGGAGCTCTCTGGCCTCTACATTCATGTTACCGCACACAAACACACTTAGGATCTTCCATGTCATATTGCTACAAGGTCTTTTTAACCTGTTGAAGATGCTCATCTTCTGGACTAGATCCATGAACAAGATTGTAAGAGCTGTGTCTAGAGTCTGGCTTTCAGTGGTCACTTTCTGATGACTTGGAAACTGTTGCTTAGAGTTTTGTTTAACTTAGGTCCCCCCCAAAGACCCAAACTGAATCTAAAGCCTCGGAGTACTCCTAAGGAAGATGATTCCTCTGCTAGCACCTCCCAGTCCAGCCGAGCGGCTTCTATCTTCGGAGGGGCAAAGCCTGTTGACACAGCTGCAAGGGAGAGAGAAGTAGAAGAGCGGCTGCAGAAGGAGCAGGAGAAGTTACAGCGGCAGCTGGACGAGCCAAAACTAGACCGCCGGCCCCGGGAGAGGTGAGGCTGTCTTCAGCAAGGGGTTTCCTCCCTGCTGTCATGGGAGTGCTTACTGTTGTCACAGGGACATGTTTATTGGGTGGGGTGAAGCAGTCTGAAGACTTCTATACCTTCAAGCTTTTAGAAAAACTTTGTACTACACTTGCCATAAATAGAAATTGATGGCCCTTCCGTATAAAAGTAAATGAACCATGCCTGTGTTTGTAAAGCTAGATTTACCCAGTTCTGTTTCATTGTATTTGTGTGGGTGCACACACAGACAGAGGTCAGAGGACAATTCGTGCATCCTCAGGCTTGGCAGGAGGTGTGCTTCCCCCACCCAGTCACCTCACCTCAAGTCCGACCTTGTCTCCTTGACTGTTCACTAAAAAGTTTTCTGTCTCTGCTTTAAGAGGGTTATCAAGTAAAAGCCAACCAGACTGAATAGAAGCTAGAGAGTGCTATAAAAGAATTGCTGATCGTGGTGACGCACACCTAGAATTTCAGCATTCAGGCCAAGGCAGAAGAAACTGGAGAAAGATATGTTTCATATATTAAGATTATACAAGGTCCATGAGAAATATTTACTGACTTTTTACAAAGGTTGACTTCAGCTGTGGAGAGAGATGTACTAAACCCTGATATCAGACAAGAGTTAATAAATACCTTGGCATTTGAAAATGCCAATGTCCAATGCCAAAGAATAATTAGACCATTAAAGGCTCAAGGAGCCCCAATAGACGATTGGATAAGAACAACTGATATTAGTCCTCAAGAGTATCAGGCTAATATCATAGGCCAAGCCATTGCTAGGGGTTTTAATCGATGCTTTAAATGTGGTGAATTTGGTCATTTCCAGAAAGATTGTACAGCTACAACTTCCAGAGCTCAAACTGATTTCAGGGCTAAAAATAACAGGTATCATGTTTCTATAGTACGTGGTCATAACAGGGAACAAATGGTTTTTGGTAACAATGGAAGGTCAAGGTCTCCAGGTTTTTGCACTAGGTGTGGAAGAGGTAAACACTGGTCCCGGGATTGTAGATCAAAAATAGATGTCACAGGTAACCCCTTGCAGGGAAACGAGGGGAGGGACCTACCGGTTCAAGGACCCAAATCAAAAAATCTGAACGGTCGTCCATCAGCCACTCACAGGGAAATAATGAATCAGGAAGAACAAAATTAAATGTGGTCGATCTTTTGCATGCTAATGAAGGCAGGGCAGCTTTAGAAGTTATAATGGGCTTCATGTACATAACAGGACCTTCTCTTAAAAAAGGCAGCAGCGATAAGATTGTATTTACTTTTGGGTTTTGAAAGAGTCTCATGGGCCAGTCCAGAAATTACTGTGAGCCCAGACAGGCCTCCTGCCTGCTGCCTGCCTCTACTACCACGAGTTGAAGTTGGCCAAATGCATTTATTTGTTTTCCTATTGCTAAGTGTAGTAGGGAATGTTTTCTCTTGTTGAATGTAGCCTAGAATTGTTCTACATTCTTTCTGTGTGCTTGTTGTATTATCTGTTTATTTCAGGGAATTATTAGAAAGGTATTACTATTCTCTGAGACAGGGTCTCTGTATATATGACTGTCCAAGAACCAGTGTGGCCTCAAACTCAGGTCTACCTGCCTCTGCCTCCTGTGAGTGTTGGGATTAAAAGTGTGTGCACCACACCCAGCAGAAAAGTCTTTTGGAATTTTATTAGGAAAAACTCAGCAGTGTTCTGTAGGGATGACTTTAACAGTTATGCTCAGAGTAAAGAAGGCTAACTTGGAATCTTGGTATTTTAGAACCAGCATATGTAACTTGCTGTCTTGAAAGGGTTTAAGGACAAGATCAAACCTTGTAATTAGATCACAGGGCTGTTGATAACACGGGTCTGTGTGGCACTAAGTAAAAAGGCTGGTCCTGGTGGCATGTGTTTTCAGAGTTGAGGAGGGGAATCTGGAGAGATGAGCACGAACCCTGGTGATGCTCACAAGGCACCATAGCCTAACCAGTAAGCTCCAGTTCCATCTGAGAAAGGCTCTTGTCAGGGCTAGAGAGATGAGGAGAACCCGGGTCTGACTCCCACCACAACCATCTGTGACTTCAGTCAGGGGGTCTCAAACACATCTGGCCTCTACAGACACCAGGTACACACATGGTGCATGGACATACATAAATTTTAAAAGGCAAGGTGGATAGCTTCTAAGGAACAGTGCCCCAAGGTTGTTCTCTGGCCTGTACTCACCAAAACAAAAAAACATGGGCTGGAGAGATGGCTCAGCGGTTAAGAGCTCTGACTGTTCTTCCAAAGGACCCAGGTTCAAATCCCAGCACCCACATGACAGTTAGAAACTGTCTGCAATGGCCGGGTGTGGTGGTGTACACCTTTAGTCCCAACACTCGGGTGGCAGAAGCAGGTGGATCTCTGTGAGTTCAAGGCCAGCCTGGTCTACAGAGTGAGTTCTACAGGACAGCCAGAGCTACGCAGAGAAATCCTGTCTTGAAAAACCTTTAAAGAAAAAGAAGAAATGTGTATTTGTAGATGTTAATTTCTATAAACAGTTTGTATCAGATTCATGGTGACCTTAAGTGGGCTGAACACTATTTTCTGTCTCTCTTTAATCTCTTGTGCAGGCACCCAAGTTGGCGAAGTGAAGAAACTCAGGAAAGAGAACGGTCAAGGACAGGAAGTGAGTCATCGCAGACCGGGACCTCAGCCACATCTGGCAGAAGTAAGTCAGACCAGCGTGGGTGTCAGTATCCCGTTGTCTGTGACTGTGTGTGCAGGGACTTTACAGTTAGATTCAGTCTTTTTCTCAAACAAAGGTTCCATGTAGCCTGAGGTGTCCTGAAACTTGTGTAGAGCAGTCTTTCCTTGAACCCAGTGGTGGTCAGAGGTCTTGAGTTAGCAAGGGCTGGTGGGTTTTCACATCTTTGGCTCCAAAAGCCTGAAGAACAGGAACCAGAATAGAATTAAGTGATCTGTTAATTGTCACTAAAGAGACTATTTTGACTGTTATATTTGTCTTGTTTTATTGTTTTTTTAACATTTATTATGTGGAGAAGTAGGGACTCATGACATGATACAAGGCAAGAGGATAACTTGGAGCACTGTACCTGCTGCACCATGTTGGGCCCTGTTTCTGTCTCACCAGTGTGTGTTGTTTTTTAAGAGCCACCTTGCTTAGCACTTGAGTTTGAGCTCTTCTTAGGCATGACATTATTTGATGTTGTTCAGGCAGCGGCAGAGCAGGGTCCTTGAGGGGTTGAAGGTCATTCTTCCTCACCAGTTGCTGGTTGTTGCTCACCAGTGGGCCCTGGGTAACTCGGTACAGCGCCCCCTTCCTTTACTGGGACCTGCTGTTGCTTAAGCTCTCCTACCTCCAAGTTTGCTTGTACTTGACTATTTTAAAATAGCCCAAGGCCAAAGTGGTTTGTGAATTGAGCCAAGTGTTGTAAGAGTTTTCTGGAAATGTTTCACCTTCGTAGTAGCCGGTTACATGATGTAGTGCTCCTCTGGCAAGACTTAAGTGTGGTGTTGTTTTGTGTAGCCACTTTGGTGAGCTTGTACTTCAAAGCAGGCTCCTCGGTTCCAGAAAAGGCTTTATGCAGATATGAGTGTGTCTGGTTTTTGTTCCTGTGTAAAGCAGTTGTCTCCAGGTCTCTGGGCTGAGCTGGAGTTGAGCAGTTGTGGGCTTTGATCATGAGTCCCACTCACACGCGCATGCCATCCCCAGTTAAGGCCATCCTGGCACCGACAGGCAAACTGTGGCTCCAGAACAGAAAATGATCGTGCCTTCTAAGTCAAGACCAGATGGCTGTGTTTTCAGATGGGTTTTTCCCTTTTCTGTATCCAGAAAGCATTTTTCTCCAGTGACTTTACACCAGTGGCTATGTGTGATTGTATGTTGGTGTGCGTCAGCTTCCCTGCTGCTGCAGTTCAGGTGAGCACTGTACAGGAGTCTCTCCGCTTCCCACCCCCAGGTACACGAAGGAGAGAGAGTGAGAAGTCTCTAGAAAATGAAACCCTCAATAGAGAAGATGACTGTCACTCTCCAGCCTCTAAGCCTCCTAACCCTGACCAGCCTCTGAAGGTAATGCCGGCCCCTCCACCAAAGGAGAATGCGTGGGTGAAGCGAAGTTCTAACCCTCCTGCTCGATCTCAGAGCTCAGACACAGAGCAGGCGTCCCCTGCAAGGTGAGTAGACCGGCGACAGCAGCTGCTTAGCTGGAAGGTGCCTGAGGGAACTGGCCTTTGTAGTACTGCACATGAGGTTGCCTCCTGTATAATTCATACTCTTGTCTCAGCAGTGTCTGTTTTCCTGGTTTCTGTTAGCCAGTTGACATCCCTTTAATGAGTTGGAATCAGCCATGATGGGAGTATTTACCACAGAGACTGTAGGCATGCCACCTTGGGACATACTGTCAGTGTGACCTTGGTCACCTAAGCAACTTGAGTCTCTTAAATTTTCCCAGTTTCTGCAAAGAGATGACTTGAGCTAGCCTTACTGGATTGTGGTTTCCAGAGCGTTCGCCCTTGAGTGTGGAAGTGAGCGCTTTCACCCTGCTTCCTGTGCTCTAACACTGCAGGGCTGAGGGCACAGCTTGGCTGCCAGGGTTCTTGTTTCTGTAAAGGCAACATTTGGAAAATGACGTAAGCTTGTACTGTCCTTCCTGTAAAAACTGATGACTGATTGCTTGCTTCATTCCAGTGGTGGAGGGAAAGTAGCTACAGCTCAGCCCTCTGAGGAAGGACCATCAAGGAAAGGTGAGCCCATGCCAAGAGAAATAAGTAGGATTTAATCCAGTTAGACTTTAAACTGGGGTTACACACATGTTCAATTCCCACCATCCACATGGTGGCTCACAACTATTCATATCTCCAGTTCCTCCCGGGACATTTGATACCTTGTTCCTACCTCCACAAGCTGGTTTATCTGTGTTGCCCTGGCTATCCTGGAACTGTAGACCAGACTGGCCTTGAAAATCACAGAAATCCTGTCTCTGGGATTAAAGGCGTGTGCCACCACACCCAGCTTAAAAGAAAGCTGCAGTGTTTGTTTGTTTTCCCCCAGTTCTTTGGGTCTCACGGTGACACTTCATAAGTGTACATGATGGATCTGTCGTGGTCATCTCTGCCACCCTGTTAGCCTCTCTTGTCTCCTTCCTGCCAGTGGCCCTCTTCCCAGCTAGCCTCTATTCTGGCTTCTGTCAGGGTTTTATTGAGAATTATGAAAGTGCTGGTACCGTACCATTGGCCATTGTTGAAAATGTGTTCCCTTCCCCTGTCAACCTTCAGCTGCTTCAAAAATCAAATTTTTTACTGTCTTGTGCCCGGTTTCATTCGTTCATTTGTTTGTTTGGTTTTGGATTTTCGAGACAGGGTTTTTCTGTGTAGCTTTGGCTGTCCTAGAGTGTACCCAGTTTTTTAATGTTCTTTTGATAAGCTACTTTTTCCTGCCAGTAGAGGGCAGGAAAGACCTTCAAAGAGTACTTGAAGCTGCCTCTTTCCTGATAAAAAGCCTGCCTTGTGGGGAAATTGAGCAGGAATAAACATGTCCATCCACATTAGAAATGTCACCATTAGCAAGGCAAGGTCACTACAGAGCAATCTAGTCCTCCTTTCTATATTGCATTTCCAAGTGGTTGTTCACTACAGTAGGACTTTTTCCCTTTGTGGGGGCAGGGTTCTCTGTGGAACAGAGCCCTGTCTATCCTGAACTCTTTATAGACCAGGCTGGCCTCAAACTCACAGAGATCCTCCTGCCTCTGCCTCCCGAGTGCTGGGATTAAAGGCGTGCGCCACCACAACCAGCAATTATAGTTTTGAACTGCCATGTGGGTGCTGGGATTTGAACCTTGGTCCTTTGGAAGAGTAGTCAGTGCTCTTAACCACTGAGCTGTCTCTCCAGCCCTACAGTAGGACTTTTTAATGGGAAGAATTAGGCCTTAGGCTGGTTTGGAGTTAGTTTCCCTTAATAGTTTTCTTCAGCTGGGATGGGGTGGGAGGTAGGTTATTTTTCATGCCTTGATTTTGGTTTTGTATTTCTGCTTAAAACAGATGAAAGTAAAGTAGATGGGGTGAGTGTCACAAAAGGCCAAACTGGGAGCTCCAGCCGGGGTCCTGGAGACGGAGGGAACAAAGACCACTGGAAGGACCTGGATAGGTATGTGCATCTCTCCTCACTGGTAGCAGATCTGTCAGTGTTAGGTGCAGGGCTCTGTATAAAGAAGTTCTTGCGTCCTCCAGGCATTGCCAGCTCTGCCCCTGTGAACCAACTAGTGTGATGGTTACATTTGGGGGATCTAAAAGTAATGTGCTGTTGAGTAGGTGGTCTGCTGCTGTCTCTGCAGGAAAGATGGCAGAAAAGATCAAGACTCCAGATCTGCACCTGAGCCAAAGAAACCTGAGGAGAGTCCAGCCTCCGTAAGTGCCGTGTGCTTGCCTGCACCTCTCGGTTTTGCATCTGACCCTTTTTTCTTGAGACTGAGGAGTTGGAAATGAGGCATCGTTGTCTGTTCAGATTAGTGGCAAAAGCTAAGGTCACCTCTGTCAGCTCATAAAGAGGTTGTGTGTGGCTGGTGAGTTCGCAGGTGCCCCTGGCCCTCCCCCACTGCTGCAGTGCGCTGTCGCATCCTCCTGGATGTGCCCAGAGCTGTGGTAGGAACCTCTTGGACTGCCATGACTTTGTCCCTCTCACCTGTTACAGAAGTTCAGTTCTGCAAGCAAGTATGCTGCCCTCTCCGTGGATGGCGACGATGACAATGAGGGAGACGACCGCACTGAGTAGACCTCCACATCCATCCTGTGCTTTCTCCTAGTCTCCACCCTGGAACGTTCAAGAGCAAATCAAACCTCTATCCAGACAAGACACAATAAACTCACCATCTCCTGAAGACCTTTCTTAACTTTTTTTTTTTTTTAATGAAATTCTTTTGCATGCTGCTGCAGCCTTTTAAAGTATTGAAGTAACTGGAGAATCACCATTGTAGCAGGGAGATGTGGCTGGCTACTGCTTTTGAATGGGGCACTTGGGAGTGTTCTGATGACACCAAGCAGTTACCTGTGCTGACTAGTGCCTGGGCGCCTTCAGCAGAAATGTAGTGACGTGACACTTGTCGTCGCCTCAGTCAGGCAGTAGAGAGAGGTGCAAGGAGTTCTCTTAATTCTTATCCTGTGGTGGGTGGCACTATGAATTCCCGAACATGACCTGATTAAATTTCCCATCCTTACAAAGGTAGATGTAGTCTCTCAAGTTGTTTTAGTCTCTGGAGGCTGCAGCCCTTCTGCTTTAACTGACTTACCTGGGGCCAGCCTCGGGGGAAATGTCTTATTTTTTACCCCCCAAGGGGGTAGCTGGGAGTGAGTCTACAGGCCACTAACAAAAGTAGTACCGCTTGGGGACCAAAATGAATGGGAAGCTCAATCGTGATTTGAAAAGCTTTGGGGAAGTGATCAGTTATTTTATACCAGGTAGTGAAGGGAATGGTGTGGCCTCCAGTAAACAAGTGAGCAGAATGGTCATTTGTGGTCATGGGAAAATCCAGTCTTTTGTATCCTGGTTTTACCTCTTGTAAACACTGTCCTTTCTAAAGGTTCTAATACATCTACATTCTTTGAAAACCTTGTCACTCTGGTCATCTCATGTTCTTGATGACACTTAGCTTCCCAAAAGCAATCTCTAAGTCACACACCTGCTCCCACAGACATTTTATCTTGGCCCCCAGAAGCTGTGGCCTGAGGAATCACTGCTTTTCTCAAGCAAACCAGCTCTGGTGTCTTTGCTTCCTGCCCCTGTCTGCCTGCTCCTGCTGCTTTTACCCCTTGGAGGTCAGAGCCCTGCAGTTGGGGGGCCTGGGGGGTGAGTTGGAGGTCGTCAGCTTTGATTGGGGTGTTTTATGGTTTCTATAAATTTCCCTCACTGGAACCCCATGCCGGTGCTTGGATTTATAATGTATGTGACTGTGGTTTTCTGTTCAGCGGAGTTGGCTTCTTGACTCCCCTCAAGAATAAAGGATAATGCAAAGCGCTGTTAACAAGGTCCTGGCTTCACAGCGGCTTGACCTGTCTGCTTTGATGTGCTCCAAAGATAGCAAGCTTCCCTGTGGTGGGAAGTCAGGTACCTGCAGACAGATGATAACCTTGGTCTTAAAGTGCGAGCAGGCCTGCTATGCAGGAGCACTGGTGCAGTGTGCTGCGGCAAATCACTTAACCAGTGGACCTGATTGGCTAGTAGCTAGGAGGTGGGCTTTTACAGAGATAACCACAGTTGAATGGGTTTCCTAAACCGTTGGTTGTAGACAATGAGACGGTGGTTTGCCCTCTTCATGTCTATTTCCCTCCCAGATATTGCATCCAAAAGAAAGCTGTTGTGTCCCACTCTCCTACTTTGCTCCTCTGTTAAAATTAAAACAGGGGTTGACTTATGTCCCGCTCCTGAATACATGTAAAATTTGTACAAAATATCTTCTATGAAAATGATTTGTAATCTGTAGACATTACTTGGGAGATGTCTTGAGATGTAAAATCCCATCCTTTGGGTTGAGGGTTTTCTCCAAATAAATCCAGTCTTTAAAGTTGATGTTGACGCTGCAGTCTTTGGGGTACTCCCTTTGCTTTCCTTGTCCCCCCTTTCGGAACACCTAGCTCCCTTCCCCATCTTCATTCCCTCGGTTTTGCATAGCAGTATATGAGCTGTTGTACAGCAGAGGGGTAGGTAGGCCTAGCACACTGGAAGTGGACTGTGTCCTAGTTTGCTCCAACCCCCAGCGGTTTCCGCCTAGTTGTGACACCTTAGTCTACATGGTGCTGGCCAGGCCTTGTGGTCCAGCAGGCCAAGTGGGGCACTAACAGAAAACCCTGTTCCTCACAAGATACTTCAGATTTAAGGGAGATTTCCAGGCAAACTGGAGTGAGGATTGACAGCCTCTGGAGTCACAAAGAACTGGTACACACTTGAGAGATTTGTATCCAACAGGCGGAGTGATGCAACACTGACTGCTGGCCATCGGAGGCAGCTGCTTTTCTAGTTTTTGTTTTTTCTGAGACAAGATAGCACCTGTGTTGCCTCGACTGTCCTGGACTCACTCTGTAGACCAGGCTGGCCTTGAACTCAGAGATCCGCCTGCCTCTGCCTCTGAGTGCTGTGATTAAAGGCTGCGCCACCACCGTCTTTCCAGTGCTTCTCTTTTTTCTAGCAAGGCCCAAACTGTTGGGTTGGGATCCATGAGCAGCCATGCTGTGGGAACCTCTGTGTGGAGAGCTTCCCAGGCTTTACCCCAGAAGCCTGTCCCCATAGGCCTAGTAGCCATCCAGCTGGGAACAGCCAGCATCTAGGAAAGGAAAAACAGACCGAGAAGGGTGTTTGGAGATGATACACAAAGAGGATGAAGGAACTCCCTGTACTCTCAGGAGGGTCCTCTAAAGTCCAAGTTGTGTCATGGCCACATAACCATGTGTGGCACCTCCTAGCTGCAGGGTCAGTGCTAGTCCTCACTGCCCAATCTGCCCTGAGCTGGCAGAATGCAACAGGACTCCAGCCACATAGACTAGTTTCTCTTAACAGAAGCAGGCACTGTGTTCTGGAATCCGGGACCCTGAAGGCCTCAGTTGATGCTGTGTGGCCTCAGGTGCTTCACTAACTTGATGCATGCACTCACATCTGATCTGGGAAGCAACATTTGACAAATGAGCTTCATCTCTCAGCGACCATTATAGCCCCCAGGACTACAAGTGAAGAGGGCCTTGCTTTCCCGCCTCCAACAAACAGAAGTTTGGGAGCGAAGTCTGTTCCCGCCCAGCTGCAGCAACCTCTTGGTTGGACAAGGCTTGCTCTGTCCTCCTCCGCTAGGAGGTCCACCTCTGGAGTTGGCTCTGCCCCTTACCTCACACTGTTCTTCCTGGTTCCTAGAGCCCAGACCAGCCACCTCTTCCAGCCAGGACAGCTCTCAAGACCACCCCAAGAAACACCTGAGTGCCATTATCAGTCATGGGTATGAGATCTCAGACTGTGGAAGATGGGGTTCTCCCTTCAGTACCAACATGGACCTCTTTCTGCATAGTCAAGGTAAGAACACTTGTGAGGCAGAGGAGTCAGTGGGTGTCCACCTTCCCCCATAGCAGCCTGGCTTTCTCCCTCCCCCCTTTCCCTGGTGCTCTGAGCTGCCAATCAGAAGGCCGGGCTAGCTCCCTAGCCACCCATGTTTACCCTATCCCCACCAAGCATCCTGCTTTGGATTCCTTTCCCTCAATTGGTACCTGGAGAGTACTGATCAAATCTGAGCTTGGAGGATTCAGCTACCCATCTTGTGACTCTTGTCTCCGCCTTCAATTCCTAGGAACCTTTCAAGTTCCTAGCGACTGCTAAGTTCTGATCCCACCAACCTTTGAGATCCAATCAATCTAGCTCATTCATTGGTGACTTTAGAGGGGGGGCTTATTTATATCCTAGCACTCAGCCAAAGCCCAGGGCATGCTTGGAAGGGCTGAGTGTTAAAAGGGCTACAGGTATGAAACATATTTTCATATTCCATGTTAATTACATGATCTAATCTTGCCAAAACATACGCATGACCTTCAGCCTTGCCCTTTCCTATGAGCCTCCAACCCCTGCTGCTCTCTTTGGCCCTTCCTCTAATTTCTGCTTCTCTCACTTCCCTGCCAGTGCAGCCGGTCCCTCCCTAGCACCTCTCCAGCTCCTCCTCTAGTCCCCTGGGACTCCAACTGCTATAAAAGTGCCCTATGAACAGTAAGACCCACCAAATCCAGCCTTTGCCAGAACAGGATAAAGGATGAGCACAGAGCTCTGCTGAGAGATGGGTCGGGTCCCTCGAGCGAACAGGCCTGGGTTGATTTGAGCACCTGCCTAGGCACTGAACTCTAGGCTTCCAACCTCTCAGCATTGAGATCCTATGGCCCCATCACTTCCCATCATGGAAATTCCAGTTGGGGGTAGGTAACAGCAGAAGAGTTTAGGATCTGCTAAGGAACGCTGGGAACATGGGAATGGCAACAGGTTCAAAGATCCTAGGACCACACCCCTACCGTCCGTCCACCTTTCCCTCCAAGTGGCACAACTCAAGCTTAATTCCAGATGTTCCTATCCAATGCCAGACTTTAAAAGAAGGGAATGAGGTTACACCATCAAAATAGTTTCCACTGGGAAAACCTAAGAACACCGGCGCGATGACTGAAGCCGTTGAGGGATGGGAGTCTTGAACCTGCTTTGGGTCCTTTGGGAGGAGAGGTGACAGAAAACTCCCAGAAGCGGTATCCTAAGACCTAGGACAACAGTAACATTAGGTGTCTAAGCCTGGCGCCCCCACCAGACCAGGCCTGGTTCGGACTAGGGTCAGATTAGAACCCGCTCGTGCAGTGAAGAGGCGACCTCCCAGATGTTCTCTGTACCCTTTCGGATCTGCGTCCACCTTGTTCTAGGAGTCTGTGCGGCTCACGGATTTCTCTCCGCCCTGTCCCTCTGCAGAGTTCCTGGGGCTGTCTTCCCACGTGCGATCCCTCCCCCGGCTCCGGCTGACTGCGAGTCTCGGCGGCCGGAGCCTGCCTGAGCTAAGCCGTTCGCGGGAAGG
Source organism: Lophiomys imhausi (assembly GCA_907164525.1). NCBI lineage: Eukaryota > Metazoa > Chordata > Mammalia > Rodentia > Muridae > Lophiomys > Lophiomys imhausi. The sequence continues at coordinate 652,751 of CAJQZJ010034397.1, forward strand.
ACAGTGGGAGGAGAGGAGGGAGAAAGGAGGCGGCGCGGGCGGGGAGCGGGTGGAAGGTAGCGATTGGAGCCCGGAAAGAAGGAGGGAGCCGGAGGGCGGGAGGAGACGGCGGGTACAGGGCGCGGCGGGAGGGAGCCAGCCGAGCGCCCGTCCCGCGGCCGCCTCCGAGTGTCGCGGCGCGGCCGGCCGGGATGGGCTGGCCCAGGGGCGCCCCCTGCTGCTGCCCCGGTCCGCCGCGCCCCCAACCCCCAGGGCGCCCCCCACAGGTGAGTGGCTGCGCCACGCCGGGCGGGAGCACGGGCGGCGGCTCTCTGCGGCACGGCGCGCGGTCCGAGCCCGGGGCGGGCGCCAGGGGGCGCGGAGCCACTCGGGGTCCCGGAACATCGGGCACGGAGGGAGCCCGCGGCTAGGCCTGCGGCCGGCGCCCTCCCGCACCGTGGGGAGCTAGGGGGCAGTTGGAGACCCTGGAGATGACCAGGGGGCGGGGCACGGCTGTGGTCCCAGCTCAGGGCGCCACGCCTTCCCGCGTCCCACGGCACTGCGCACTGCTGTATGGCGGGCCACTCTGCGTACATTCCCAGCTCCAGCGTCAAGAGCACTTTGAACACAAGGTGCCCACTGCAACTGGCAGCAGTGTTGCAGCCCTGGCCTGGCGGAGTGCATGCAGGCTTTTCCCTCTCATTTTCTATCTGGGACACTAATGCAGGCACAGATGAAGCTGATCCCTCCTATCAGCCTACTTCTGACCTGCCTAGATACCCTAGGTCCCTCTGGACACACCCTTGAATCCTACCTCCCTTTCCTGGGCCTCACTCCTCTGTGGCCCGGCTCCCAGCCTCTCATCCAACCACAGCTATTTCCAGGAAGGAGGGGTGTGTGGGTGGGTGGAGGGGTTTCTCCAAACAAATCCAAGGCTTCAGAGTGAGAAGGGGCCCTTGGGGGGGGGGGGCAAAAAAGCTCTGGAATATTCCAGGAAGGAGGTGGGAGGTGAGGATCCATGGGATCTGGTAATACCGTCTCAGCCATTCCTCGGGCATAGGTTGCCCTCATCTTTTCAGCAGTACTGCACTGCCCTTGATGGGGGACACCCAGAGCCTCGGGCCTCTTGATCAGCCAACACTGTGGGCTAACCCATAGCCCTCACTGCAGTCATTGAGTGGACACTTCTCTTCTAGATCTGGGTGGGCAGTGTAAATTCAGTGAAGCCAGAGGATGTATGGGGACCTGTTCCGGAGGAGGGGACTTTCATCCCCACCAGAGGCATCAGAAGTGCAGAGGAAAAAAAACTGGATGGGAAAGCCACACTCACCCAGCCACCACAGTGATCCATCTTCCCCAGCAGTGCTCGGTGCTGAATCAGGCCAGGCCCAGTTGCCCACCTGGCCATCAGCCTGGAATGTCCTGGGACAAAGCCAGGACTCCGATGGGGACTGCAGAGCCAGTGGCCCTCTCCAGTTTCAGGATGGGGGCCCTTGCCACTCAGATGCCACCTTCTAGCCAGACTACTCAGGCTACAGGCTTCCTGGAGAATTCGAGCATGCAGGAAGAGGCCCTAGGCTTCTCAGTCTGGCAGGTTTTCTGAAGTGTCCCAGAGAGGGTTAGAGCAGCCCTTCATCTGGATGGAAATGAGGCAGAGGAGGAACTCCTGTGGGACCCTGTGAGGAGCCAGAGCTAAATGAGTGCCCTGAACACTCCGTAAATACCGTGCAAATGAGGATGACAACAGTGTACATTGAAGTGACAGCTACAACATTCCAAAGGCTGCTGTCCAGGGCTTGGGCCGAGAACCCCCAGGCCATTGACCCTTGTTTTAGGAGGGTTGGTCCATCCTCTCCAAGGCCCCATCCACCTCCTTCCTTTGACTTCTGGGACAGGAAGTTGGCCCTATTCCCAGGAGGGAAGCAAGAGACCCTGGAGGGGGTGGAGTGTGTGTTGGGAGGGGCCTCCTGTCCAGTCCTCAGCCCTGTGACAGCCAGAGGAAGGAGAACCAGGCCCAGGAGAGCCATGAAGGTAGTGCGCAGGTTTGGGTGGGTGGATGAAATCCCCAGTAGAGCCTCAGGTGCAGGGTCTAATCCAGGAGCTGTGGGCTTTATCTGGAGGAGAGTAGCTGGGTTTGTCAGGAACCTCCAGGTGCTTTGGGTTACAGCAAGGTGTAACTGCCACTCCTGTGGGCAGTTAGGCCTTCTGGCTAGAATTTGGCATTGAGGAGGGCACTGCAAGATCTTTTCCTATCTGACAAGGAAGTTAGCCCTCATTCCTACTTTCTTTTACCCCATGATCTTGAGTCCCGGGCTACCAGGGATACTGGTTCCCAGTCCACTCCCTTCCCACAGGAAGTCCCAAGGGAGCGTGAGAGTTCAGGCTAGAGACTAGCTGGGGACACCGTGTTCTCCACTGGCCCTTCAGCCCTGCCCTGAAGCCTGAATTCCCACCCCGAGCCACTGGCTGATTCCAGGGTGGATCTACAGACCCCTGCCTAGGGTGGCCCACTGGGTGGGAGGCAGCTCCTGAGGAGATGGGAAAGCCAAAGATCTTAGGCTGACACTCTCAGCGGGTAGATCCTGGGAATCTGATATATTGGCCTCCCCCACATCCTCCCCCACCCCACTTCCTGGAGGAGCGACCTGCCCCCTTCCCGCCTGCACTTCCCTCCACTTCCAGGGCCAGGCTTCTCCACACACCAGCCAGACAGCCTCCCCTCCACCCAAGGGAAGCGGCTGCCTCAGCCAGGCGGCTTCCAGGAAGCCCCAGGCCAGGCCCCAGCATTGTTCAGGCCCTGCAGCCAAGAGCCCAGCCAGCCAGACACCATGAAGTCCAGCGGCCCTGTGGAAAGGTTGCTCAGAGCTCTGGGGAGGAGGGACAGCAGCCGGGCCACCAACAGGGTAGGAGTGCCCACCAGCTGGGCAAAGGTGGGGAAGGGTGGAGGTGTGGAGGTGCGGACAAGGGGGGAGAGCCAGGATTCAGACCAGACCCTCTTCCTAGTTTCAGCCCCTTCTCTTGCCCCTTCCTCTGGCCCAGCATCCCCCTATTCCTCTGGGCCCCTGAAGTAGCTAGGGTAGCAGTGTGATCCTACAATCTGTTTGGACTCCTCTATGCATTTCCTCACTTGAGCCTGAATAAGCCCTGAGGGTTCAGCTAAGAGCTCAAGCCCTGACCTCCCAGGGAAGTTTGAGGGAAGAGGCATGGGAAGAAGGGCAAAGGGAGGTAGGGAGGAGACCAGGTCTCTGTAAGGCACTGTAACCCTCCACTGAAGGGATGTCATCTACACATGTCCCAGTGTCCTGGTGGGTCTCACCTCCAGTCCAGAGGAGTTCTGGAACAGTTAAGAAACCAAAGCTGCCCAAATGTCGTCTTCTTCCCCCTCTTCTTTCCTTTCTCTGCCTTTCGAAGGTGTCAGCACATGGTGGGCAGATCTAGGGAGAGGAGGGGACAGCAGGAGCTTGAACACATGGATGAAAATTTTGCAGAAGAGATGGAGCATGGAGGGACACTGTCCACAGACCCTGGACAGGAGGGGTGGACTAGGACAGAAGACATAAGAATTGCCCTGAAAACTTTCAATGAGTAGGGACAAAAGGAGACCCTAACAACTGGTGGCAGCCCAAAGGCTGGCCTCACTCCCTCTGGGTGGGGAGGGGGCTACGGAGCACATGGCCCCCCCCAGTCATGACATACAGAGGCAGCTGCATGTCTGTCCCCACTGTCACCTCCTCCTCTTCCTCATACAATTGCTGTCTGCCGCCTCAATGCACAGAGTAAACATGTTGTTCTGACGCATGTCAGCTGCCTGGAGCTTGGGGACATTGAGACCTCAGGACTGGCTGCAGTCAGTCTGGGTGTTTTGACAATGTGCACGTGTGTCTGGGCCGTCAGTCAGCTCACAGCACACAAGCCTCATCTGGGGAGGGCAAGATGGGAGGGGAGTCAGACCTACACTGCCAAGATTCAGAAAGCCCTCGCATTTGAAGTGGCAGTGACAAGGACATCACATAGCAGGGCCACGTGAGGGGGCCTGAGTGATCCATTAGGGAGGAGTTGACCCAGCCAAGGTGACGCAAGGGGTCACATTCCAAGCCCTGTAGAGGACAGGCCCCATGACTACCCTGAAACAGCTGTGGCCAAGTGTGCCTTAGCGTTCAGAGACTTTTGGCTGGAACAGAGGGAAGCAGCGTTGCTCTGGGCAAGGTCCCTGCCCAGCCTTGGAGATGGGCCTACTAGGAACTCATACCTCTATTTGTCTGTTATCCCATCCGCAGCCTAGGAAAGTAGAACCACATAGCTTCCGGGAGAAGGTTTTCCGGAAGAAAACACCAGTGTGTGCGGTGTGTAAGGTGACCATCGATGGGACCGGTGTCTCATGCCGAGGTGAGGTGTTCTTCCTATCACAGAGCCCTCCACTCCACACTTGTGTGCTGCGTGGCTCCGGGGCAGGCAGATCCACGTAGCAGAAACAAATACCCTCAGTCCCTGTGACTCTCACCTTCCCACAGCCCAGGAGAGCGGCCACTCTACCACCTTCCCATCCTCACCTGTCACTAGGGGCTTTGCTCCCTCCCCACCTCCACCCATCCTAGACCACAACCTCTGGCCCTCTTCCATGACTGATACCCTGCCCTGCTCCCCAACTCCAGCAACTCAGTGTACCGGAGTCCCAGGATTGGCTTTCAGGGCCTGGGGAAGTGGGACACAGCCACTTCCACTACTCCCATAAGCCTCTGCTAACCTCTGTTCTCCCCTTTCTCTCTCTAGTCTGCAAGGTGGCCACACATAGAAAATGTGAAGCAAAGGTGGGTATCTGGTCCTGTCTAATGGGGGATGGTGTCCTTTCCCTGCCCAAAAAGGCTTCTTCAACCACACTGGAATGGGTCTTCACCCAGTCCCCTGTGATTCCTGGAGACCCCCCCCACCCTTAGGTGGCAGGGCCCTTTAAGAACCACCCTACTCCACCCCTGGAGGGTTGGCCCAGGAGGTTGGACAGTGAGTTTGTCTTGGTGCTGTGCCCAGGCTGCAGCTGGTGAGAGGATGGAGGTGGGGGGGTGGAGGAGGAGGAAGGGTGGGGTGGATAGAGAGGGAGCAGGATTTCAGAAACCAGGCACCCAGATGGGTTGTGCCTTCCCTCTGGGGAAGGGTCCTCAGGATGCTTGAGTTGTTTTTATCCTGGGTGCTTGAAGGGCTGAGCCTCTTCAGGTACATACCGTAGGTGGTACCCACTGTCCACTAAGAACCTGAGGCAGCCCCATCTCTGAGGAATGTTCCTGGTCTTCCTCCTTCAGTGCAGAGGGTAGTCCCAGGGCCTCAAGCTAGCTTAGGGGAGCTATGTGCCCATGGGTGGGGTCTCAACGGTGAAAGAAGCTAGTGTCCACCCCTGGCCATTGCCTGCCTGCCTGGCTCTATATATAACTCCTGTCCTGTAGCTAGATGAATGGGGGTCTGTGTGGGCAGGGGGCTGAGAGCCAAGAGCAACAAGCAGGGGGCCCGAGGGGTGGGGGACTGAGAGGCCAGAAGCAAGGCTCCCTTAAATAGAGGAACCTCAGCTAGAGCGTGCTCATCAGTTGACAGCCCCTCCACCTCCTGCTGAGGCCGGACACCCCATTCCACCAGCTCAGCCCTTTACTCCCATCCTCCTTCCAGGTGACTTCACCCTGCCAGGCCTTGCCCCCTGCGGAGCTGGTGAGTGTGCTCTAGGATGGGGTAGGGAAGGCCTGGAGCCTGAGTAGTGTCCACAGGTCTGGTGGCCTCAGAGTGGTCTCCAGGAGGTTGCCTAGAACTGGGTGCTGTGGTCATCGGTCAGTCGCCCTGAACAGATGACTGTCGAGTCCTTTGCCGTTCCTGTCTCCTAGGACCTGTTGGGGGTCAGAGTCCTGTCCCCAGGGAGCGGACGCTGCCCTCCCACCCTCATCCCCCAGGTCCAGCCAGACTGGTCCTTGCCCCTGCCCTAACCACTTCCATTTCCTCTCCCACCTCCTCCCTCTAGCGGAGAAACACCGCTCCAGTCCGGCGCATAGAACACCTGGTAAGGGATGCCAGGGGCCTGGGCGGGGAGGGGCACAGGGATAGTTCTTGGAGTAGGGACCTACATTTCCTAAAGACCATGGTTCGTGGAACTTTGTACCGGGAAGCCTAGAAGAGATGCATCCAAAGAGATGTCTGCATACGGTTTCTCATCTAGGGGTCCACCAAGTCTCTGAACCATTCAAAGCAACGCAGCACTCTACCCAGGTGAGTGAGGACGCCTGGCGATCCCACGTGGGCACTTTGCACGGAACCTTCACTCAACTCATGGCAGCGGCCCCCAATAAAACACCCCAGGCCAGAGCTCCCCCTCCGGAGCACCCACCCTCAGGACCTAGCGTTCCCCAGGACCCTTGCCATCATACTAGACACCCCCCCTCCGTGGGGCGCTGCGCCCTTCTGTTCTCTAAATCAGCTTTGCGGCTTCTCCCAGGAGCTTCAGCCTGGATCCGCTCATGGAGCGTCGCTGGGACTTGGACCTCACCTACGTGACCGAGCGGATCTTGGCCGCAGCTTTTCCTGCACGACCAGACGAGCAGCGACACCGGAGCCACCTGCGTGAGCTGGCCCATGTGCTGCAATCCAAGCATCGAGACAAGTACCTGGTGAGGGTCGACCAGATCCAACCAATGAGAGGGCTGGGAGGTCCAAATGGGGCTAGGCTATTGTTTGCCTTCAATCGTTGAGATGGGGCTGTCAGGGGGCGGTGCTAGAGTGCAGAGGCGGGGCGGGGGCGGAGCTCAGCCGGCGCAGCTTGCCTAGGATTCAGCGCCAGAGGTTAGCAATCTTCTTGTTTTAGCGCGAGATTCTCACTGAGAGTCCACTTCTTTTTTTTTTTTTTTTTGGTTTTTCGAGACAGGGTTTCTCTGTGTAGCCCTGGCTGTCCTGGACTCGCTTTGTAGACCAGGCTGGCCTCGAACTCACAGAGATCCGCCTGCCTCTGCCTTCCGAGTGCTGGGACTAAAGGCGTGCGCCACCACCGCCCGGCTGAGAGTCCACTTCTAGCGCCTGTGTCTGAAGTCACCTCATCTAACCCTTCGTTTATTTCAGCTCTTCAACCTTTCAGAGAAACGACATGACCTGACCCGCCTGAACCCTAAGGTAAGAGCGAAATGGTCTGTCTGACTTTTAAACTGAGCCAACCCTGTGAGAAGACTGCGCCCATGTTATTAGTAGTAGTAGTTGACGTCCACTTTACTAACATCACTTAAGATACCTAAAAACGTGGTGCAGGGAGTGTCAGCCCACAGTATGGCTGAAAAAGAGTGTCCAAGCTATTGTGGACTACGAACAAAGCCCCACCTTGCCCCCAGGACCCATGTATTGCCTCCATATCCTCCCCTGCTCTTTGTTCCTGCCCCCCCAACCACACACACACACACACACACACACACACACACACACACACACACAC
>CAJQZJ010034397.1:660186-685435 GCA_907164525.1 Lophiomys imhausi
CACACACACACACACACACACACACACACACACACACACACACACACACACAGAGAGAGAGAGAATTACCCCCTTGACCTTCTCCAGGTCCACGACTTTGGCTGGCCAGAGCTGCATGCCCCACCTCTGGACAAGCTGTGTTCCATCTGCAAAGCCATGGAAACATGGCTCAGTGCCGACCCCCAGCATGTGGTCGTGTTGTACTGCAAGGTAGGGTGGGCCCTTAGGGTCACAGAGCTGGGGACCCTCAGCCTAGAACGTGCAGGTTCCCAACACTATCTCTTTATCTCTTAGGGAAGCAAGGGCAAGCTCGGAGTCATCGTCTCTGCCTATATGCATTACAGCAAGATCTCTGCAGGGTGAGTCGCCCTGCCTCAGTGGCCCTTCCTCATCTGACCCTGTCTGAGCCTCCCTCGTTAGTCACAGAGTCCCACACTGTAAACTTGGGGCAGTTAACACCTGTCTCCTTTTGTGAGCCCAGCACTACAATAGATGAGTTGGGCTAGTTTCTTAGGACAGTCAGCAAAATGCCATAAACCGACATAAAAATATATAACTCAATTGTCTCGCAGTCCTACGATGTTCAAGGCCCAAAGCCAAAGGGTCAGAGGGGCCCTGTTCTCTCTGGAACTCTAGGCAGACACCTTCCTTACCTCTTTCCAGCTTCTGGTGGTGCCTGGCAATTCTTGGCAGTTCTTGGCTTCCAGCGGCATCACTCCAACCTCTGCCTCCTCTGTCGTCACGTGGTGCTCTCTCTGTGCATCTGTTTCTGTTTCTTCTCTTCTAAGGACCAATTACCCTATTAAGGACCCACCTTGCTCCTGCATCCTAACCTATCACATCTGCAAAGACCCTATTTCTAAATAAGGTCACGTTTGAGGTACATTTCTCTGGGAGGGGGACACAATTTAACCATCAGGCTGTCTAACTGCCCCTTTTGCAGGTGACAAAAGTCAGGTTCAGGGGACAATTGCCTGGGGCCCAACAACTGGGAAACTGACTATGATGTAGGGCTTCTAGCTCTTTTCTCCTTACCGGAAGTTCGCTCTGCACCAAGGGGAGCTCATGCTTTCTCCTTCCCTGGGGCTTAGGCATGGAAGGCCAGAACGCGACTGGTTCCTAAGTGCCCCCACCTACCCCTGCTGTCCCCAGGGCAGACCAGGCGCTGGCAACTCTCACCATGAGAAAATTCTGTGAGGACAAGGTGGCCATGGAACTGCAGCCCTCCCAGCGCCGGTAAGCAGCCCAGCGGGGGAGGGCTGGTTCTCCTGCTCAGACAGCACACCTGAATCCTATAGCACATGGGACCCAGGCACTGTGCCAAATACTGGAAAGTCAGAACAATCAAGGTCAAACCTCATGGCATTCATATGCTAGTGGAGTGGAAGTTGCCTTACATAAACAGACTAAGGCATAATTATTACGTAATCATTCTAGCTGATGATTAGGTCCGTGAAGAAAACAGAGCAGAGGCTTGTAAGAAAGACTCTACAGGACAAGCAGGGCTTACCTCCTTGAAGCTTAGAAGAGCATTCTAGTTCTCCCAGGGTCGGGGAGGGTCTGCATTGTTGAGCTGGTGTAAGGCGCCCTCTAGAGAAAGGCTCTCAGTGTTTTCCTCGGCATTCTCCCACCAGCTATGTCAGCTACTTCAGTGGGCTGCTGTCTGGCTCCATCAGAATGAACAGCAGCCCTCTCTTCCTGCACTATGTGCTTGCGCCCATGCTGCCAGCCTTTGAGCCCAACACAGGTGAGTTCCCCTGAGATGTATTCCATGGGGACAGCCACCTCCCACCCACTTCACCCCATGTCCTGTGTGTCCTTCTCCACCCCTCCAGGCTTCCAGCCCTTCCTCAAGATCTACCAGTCTATGCAACTGGTCTACACATCTGGAGTCTAGTGAGTGCTCTGTTCCCAGGCCTTGACACCTGTCTGCTGCTTTCCCAGCCTCCCCAGGCCTGGCATTCTGGCTCCATTGTAGCCTGACTATGCTTAGCTACCTGTGAGCCCTCCCTGGATACCTCTGACATCCTGCCTTCTCTCTGCTCAAAGTCGAATCGCAGGCCCAGGACCCCAGCAGCTTTGTATCAGCCTGGAGCCAGCCCTTCTCCTCAAAGGCGATGTCATGGTGAGGGGTCATAGCATCGAGGGGAGCCCTGAGGATAGGGATTGTGATGGAGTGGGGGGCTTCTAAGCATACAGTCAACTGACAAGTCATGAGTCCAAGCAGAACTGGAGGGCCAAAAGGGAAACACCCCACTGCTATCCCCAGAAGGAGAGCTCATGTTGAGGATTGGGCGAGACAGAAGCAGTGGCCAGGTACCCTTAGGGCGCAGGCACAGATAAGGCAAAGTGGATGTGAAGGCCTGACCCCAGCCTCCTGCCTTCCTTCAGGTAACCTGCTATCACAAGGGTGGCCAGGGAGCAGACCGGATCCTCGTGTTCCGAGTCCAGTTCCACACGTGTACCATCCATGGACCACGGCTCACCTTCCCCAAGGACCAGCTAGATGAGGCCTGGGCTGGTGAGTCAGAGGCCAGTGAAGTAACAGGTGGGTAGGGAAGGGGATGCCAGCAGGGCCTGGCTCCTCACAACCACCACCTCCACAGATGAGCGGTTCCCTTTCCAAGCCTTGGTGGAGTTTGTCTTCTCCTCCAGCCCTGAGAAGGTCAAAGGTAAGAGTAGGAGCCTGAGGGGTGGAGTACTGATGGTGTTGGGGTGTCCCCTGCTCCTCAGCACCCAGGTGGCTTTCCACAGGTAACACCCCACGGAATGATCCCTCTGTCTCTGTGGATTACAACACAACAGAGCCTGCTGTACGCTGGGACTCCTATGAGAACTTCAACCAGCACCATGAAGACAGTGTGGATGGTGGGTTGGGTGGTAGGGCAGACAGGAGGTATAGCTTTGTGTCCTGTGGGGAGAGACATCCTAAATATCAGTGCTGTCCCCACTCACAAATCCTTCTCCACTCAGGCTCCTTGGCCCACACAAGGGGGCCCCTGGATGGCAGCCCTTACGCCCAGGTGCAGCGGGTTCCCCGCCACACTCCACCAGCACCTTCTCCAGAGCTCCCTCCACCCCCAATGCTCTCCATCAGCAGTGACTCTGGCCATTCATCCACACTCACCACAGAACCCACAGCAGAATCCCCTGGCCGGCCACCCCCTACTGCTGCTGAACGGCAGGAGCTTGACCGTCTGTTGGGAGGCTGTGGTGTGGCCAGTGCCGGCCGTGGAGCTGGGCGTGAGACGGCCATCCTAGATGATGAAGAGCAACCATCCACAGGTGGAGGCCTGCACCTTGGGATGTATTCAGGCCACAGGCCTGGCCTCAGTCGTCACTGCTCCTGCCGTCAGGGCTACCGGGAGCCTTGTGGAGTCCCCAATGGGGGCTACTACCGGCCTGAGGGAACCCTTGAGAGACGAGGACTTCCCTATGGGGGCTATGAGGGACACCCCCAGGGCTACCCAGAAGCCTCTGTGGAGAAGAGGCGCCTCTGCAGGTCACTATCAGAAGGGCTGTACCCTTATGCTCCTGAGCTTGGGAAGCCAGCCAATGGGGACTTTGGCTACCGCTCAGCAGGCTACCGGGAGGTAGTGATCCTGGAGGACTCTGGGATGCCTGCTTTATGCTCATGCCCAGCCTGTGATGAGAAGTTGGCACTGCCCACAGCGGCCCTGTATGGACTGCGACTGGAGAGGGAGGCTGGAGAGGGGTGGGCCAGCGAGGCAGGCAAGCCTCTCCTCCACCCAGTGAGGCCTGGACACCCACTGCCTCTGCTGGTGCCTGCTTGTGGGCATCACCATACAACAGTGTCTGACTACAGCTGCCTGAAGCCACCTAAGGTGGGTGAGGAAGGTCATGAGGGCTGTTCATATGCCATGTGCCCTGAAGGCAGGTATGGGCATCCAGGGTACCCTGCCCTGGTAAGCTATGGCTATGGAGGAGCAGTTCCCAGCTACTGCCCAGCATATGGCCGGGTACCTCACCATTGTGGATCCCCAAGTGAGGGCAGAGGGTACCCCAGCCCTGGTGCCCACTCACCACGGGCTGGTTCTGTGTCCCCGGGAAGTCCACCCTACCTGCAATCCAGGAAGCTGGGTTATGAGATTCCTGCGGAGGATGGAAGAGACAAGAGCCCACTGCCTGGGCACCTGGCCTCAACAGAGCCCTTGGTATCTACAGGTGAGAACACTAGATTGGGAATGTCCAGGGTAGAGGTGGGTTCTCAACACTACTGGGGATACCATGGGTGGGAAGGAGCCGAGCCAGGCAGAAAAGCAGGCTGCTGTTCACAGAGCTCCTCCCTCCCGCCTCAGAGTCACCTGAGCCATCCTGGAGAGATGGCTCCGGTGGAAACAGCACACTGCCACGGTCTCCTGGGGATGCCCAGTGCAGTGCGTCTTCAGAGCTGTCTGGTCCCTCCACGCCCCTGCACACCAGCAGCCCAGTCCAAGGCAAGGAGAGGTACGCAGAGGGCCACGGCTACTGGGACAGGTGCTGTGGGTGTCAGCTGCCTAAAGCAGGGTCTGTTCCATCTTTTGCCCCTGCAGCACCCGACGGCAAGATACCAGGTCTCCCTCTTCAGCACCCACTCAGAGACTGAATCCTGGCGAGGCCTTGCCCCCTGTTGTCCAGGGAGACACTAAAAAGTCTCCTGAGCTGCTGGCTAGCAGCAGGCCTGAGCCCCTGGACTCTCGCCCCTTCTCCCAGACCTCCCCACCCAGCTCACCCAATGGCTGGCCTCAGGAAAGGAGCCCAGGGGGCCACTCCAACAGTGCCAGTCCCCGGGGCCCTGTGCCAACCACCCTGCCTGGACTCCGCCATGCTCCGTGGCAGGGCCCAAGGGGCCCCCCGGACAGCCCAGATGGCTCCCCCCTCACTCCTGTGCCTACCCAGATGCCCTGGCTTGTGGCCGGCCCAGAACCCCCCCAGAGCTCACCCACCCCTGCCTTCCCCCTGGCTGCCTCCTATGACACTAATGGTCCCATTCAGCCTCCACTTCCTGAAAAACGACACCTGCCTGGGTCTGGGCAACAGCTGTCACCACCAGCCAGAAGCACCAACCAACATGTCACCTTCGCACCTCCTCTCCCAGATGTCACTCAACCCCCAGGTATAAGGTCTAGGGGGATCAGATGTCTTTTAAAGAACCTCACCTCCCAGAGAAAGACCATGGGGAGCCCTGGGGACTAATCTCAATTCCTCCCTCTCCTAGAGCACCCTTTACAAGAGAACCAAAGCAATGTCAAGTTTGTCCAAGACACATCCAAGTTCTGGTACAAGCCACACCTTTCCCGCGACCAAGGTGAGAAGCCAGAAAAGGTATTATGGCCACTGTGTCCCACCTCCAAGGCCTGTCTTCATTGTTAAGTCTCTCATCAAAGTTGGGGCCTTTGGTTCCCTGTAACTCCACTCTTGGCTGGGTTGCTCACCAGCACTGATTCTAAGCTTTGCCTAGAATTTGTCCAAAGTCCGATGACCCCAGACTCCTCCCACCTCCACAGCTGTCAGTAAGACTTGGGAACCTGCTAGAGGGGTCTCTGGGGCTCCCAGCCACCTATAAACTTCTGCCCTGCAGCCATTGCCCTACTGAAAGACAAGGACCCTGGAGCCTTCCTGATCAGGGACAGCCATTCATTCCGAGGAGCCTATGGGTTAGCCCTCAAGGTGGCTGCACCCCCACCCAGTGCCCAGACCTGCAAAGGTACAGAATGCTCAAACTGGGGGAGCAGGTGTGGAGAGGGGAGAAGCTGCAGGACAAGGATTCTGGAAGTGGGGAGCCACACAGGGCACCTCCATGGAAGGGGCAAGGAAAACCGTCCACTGTTGCTTGGGAAAGAGTCTCAAGGGGAGAAACTGAGACCTTGGAATCCCATAAAGTGTTACTTCCACCACCCCTCCCTTCTCTCAGGGGACCCCTCAGAACAGCTAGTCCGCCATTTCCTCATTGAGACTGGACCCAAAGGCGTGAAGATCAAGGGTTGTCCCACTGAGCCCTATTTCGGTGAGAAGAGTCTGAGAGGGTTTTGGGCGCTGGTTAAGGGAGAGGCCTCCCTCAAGAGGGTGGAACAGAAAGCTATTTATCTATGGGTGCCCCCAAGATGGTTTTTTTCCCCCTCCCCTTGCAGGCAGCCTGTCAGCCCTGGTCTCTCAGCACTCCATCTCCGCCATCTCCCTACCCTGCTGTCTTCGAATTCCCAGTAAAGGTGGGTAATCTGACTCCTAAACTCTCACTGCCCCACAGCCAGAGGGTCCTCCTCCCCACCTTCCCTTAAGGTCGCTAGGAAAGTCCTCTAGCACCAGGGAAGACTCTCCCTCTTGACCTTCCTTCCTGGCCCTCATCTTCTCAGATCCTCTGGAAGAAACCCCAGAGGCCCCAGTGCCCACCAACATGAGCACAGCGGCAGACCTCCTTCGTCAGGGGGCAGGTAGAGTCCCCTCTCCTCCCTTCCTAGTGGTCAAGAGGACATTGCAGACTCCACACACACAGGGAGGGACATTGAAAGGCCTGTGGGTGGCAGAGCCAGCAGATACCTTTAACCCACAAAGGCAGAGGAGCCCCATATTTTTAGGAGGTGGGGAAGGGGGTCACAGGCTAAGCTCTCAGGGTTTAAATACAAGAATCACAGCTGCAGCAGAGGCAAAAACTTAAAATGTGTAGCCTCAGCACTACTCCCTCGGAGTCTGGGAGTTGCCCTTCTAACTTGTCAGTACTGAGTCCACTGCATACAGACAGTGCTGGTCAGGAAAGTTCATGATTAGTGGGACGAGAGGCTAATGGTTAACAGATCCGGGTCCTGGCCAAGCCATGCTAGCTTGTCAACTTACCTCCCCATTCAGCCTGTAGTGTGCTGTACCTGACCTCCGTGGAGACAGAGTCACTCACGGGCCCTCAAGCTGTGGCCAGAGCCAGCTCTGCAGCTCTGAGCTGCAGCCCCAACCCAGTTCCAGCCATTGTCCACTTCAAAGTCTCAGCCCAAGGCATCACACTGACAGACAACCAGAGGAAGTAAGCCCGGACACAGGCTCCAGCCTCTTTAGAGTCCCAAGGAAGGGCCTGGGGACTATAGAACCTTTGGGGGCCTGGGGTTTTGCTTTGTTTTTTCTTTTCTTTTCCTGTGCATGTGTGTATGGCATGTGTATATATATATTTGCATTTATGTGCAACAGTTTGATAATTAAGAATCTTCCAGCTGGGTGGCGGTGGTGGCACATGCCTTTAATCCCAGCACTCAGGAGGCAGAGGCAGGTGGATCCCTGTGAGTCTGACGCCAACCAACTCTACAAATCGAGTCCAAGACAGCCAGGGCTACACAGAGAAACCCCGTCTCAAAAGGGGGGAGGGGAATCTTTCTTGGTCAGTCTTTCACCTTATTAAGTCAGGGTCTCTCAGTCAAATCTAGAACTCAAGGGCTGGAGAGATGGCTCAGCGGTTAAGAGCACTGGCTGTTCTTCCAAAGGACCCAGGTTCAAATCCCAGCACCCACATGGCAGTTCACAGCTGTCTGTAATGGCAAGGCATGGTGGCACACACCTTTAATCCCAGCACTTGGGAGGCAGAGGCAGGAGGATCTCTGTGAGTTCAAGGGCAGCCTGGTCTACAAAGTGAGTCCAGGACAGTCAAGGATACAGAGAAACCCTGTCTTGAAGAAAAAACAGAACAAAAAAAAAAAAAAAACCCACCACTCAGATACAGCTATTCTTGCTAGGCAGCTTGCTCCTAGGATTCTGTTTCTGCCTTCTGAAGCTAGAATTGTAGGTGAGCCACCACACATACCCAACATTCATACAGATTCTGGGGATTCAAACTCGCCCTGTCACTCCCCAGCTCAGAAACCTGGCTTTCTTATCGTGACCTTCCTCCCCACCTCTCCTCACAGGCTCTTCTTTCGCCGCCATTACCCAGTGACCAGCATCACCTTCTCCAGTACTGACCCCCAGGACCGCAGGTGAGCCTTCCCCAGAGCCCTTTCCCAGCCTGTGGTCTGGCAGCTCCAGCTCCCCGTTCAGGAGCCTTACTCTGCGCTGCAACCCTTCATGGTTCTCTCTTTACAGATGGACCAACCCAGATGGAACCACCTCCAAGTAAGACTCCCTGCTGAGCCCATGAGCCACCCCACATGGCCTGCAATGTCCTCCTGTGAAGGGGATGCAAAGGCCCATCCTTGGCTTTGTCCCTGTAGGATCTTTGGTTTCGTGGCCAAGAAGCCAGGAAGTCCCTGGGAAAATGTGTGTCACCTCTTTGCTGAGCTTGACCCAGACCAACCAGCAAGTGCCATTGTCACGTTCATCACCAAAGTTCTACTGGGCCAGAGAAAATGAGGGAAAGAAAGCTACAAGCTCCAGGTCCATGTCAACACCGCACCCTGCCAGCACCCACACAACCCTCACTGCCCTGGCCTGGATCCAGGGGCCCCAGGAGCCAGTGCCCACCCTACGGAAGAGGGAGTGGCACCACCCTGGACTGCTGCCATTTCCCCGCCCTTGCCTGCTAAGCTGAGTGACGCATGAGAGGACTTGGCACGTAAGCAGATGGCAGAGGCAAGTGTGAACAGTGAGGAGGCAACAGGAGTGGACCTGAGGGACCTGCAGCTGTGTTCATGGAGCTAGAGAGGCCTGGGAGCTTCCTGCCTCCCTTCTAAACAGAGACCAGAGTGGGGTCACATAAACAGAGGGAAAAAGAGAGTCTATTTTTGTGTAATAATAAAGAGTTTCTATGAACTTTTGAGGAGTTGATTTCTTCATGGGAAGAGAAACTCACATCTCCCAGAGACACCCCCTGGTGGCCTAACTGTGGCACACAGCTGCCCTGCGCCATCCACCCTCAGCTGTCCCCACTCGCTCACCCTGGCCCTGTGCACTGGGAAGGATTCCCTTTCTGTGTGTCCTGATAAATATGGAGACTCCGTCTTTATTGGTCATATAAACATCTCTGATCTGTACATACATCTTATACATCATAGTGCAGGGCCTGAAAGGAGGGGCAAGGGGATCCCCAGCAGCACAAGAGAACACCCTCCCCGGCCCTCCCCACTGTGCAAACTGAGACCAAGAACTGGCTTCCTCCTCTTCCCCTGTTCATGGGGAGGAGCTTGGGAAACGGGGGGGTGGGGGGGTGGTTGGGGGAGGGGTCTATGTAGACACTAGAATCAAACACTGAAGCAAAAACAGTCAACTGGCACAAGCAGCAAGCTGGGACACCGGTGGGGGGAGGAGGTGGGCAGGAAAAGGGAAACGAGGGGCCAAGGTGCTGCTCTGGCCAACAGCCACAACAACACTTGCCCTAGTGCCTTGGCTCCACCTTGGGGAGCCTGGGCTACAGTACCTTGAGGAAGAATGCAGACAAGGAGAGGGGAACAAACATTGCAGCCCCATGCTACCACACAGCCCCTCATACATGTACTCAGCAGGGAGCCAGACTCAGGCTTCCTGTGGTGCTGGGGTGGGAGTTGGGGGAGAGCATCTCTCAGGAAAGAATGGAGACCCTAGATGTGATTTAGGACAGCAGCCAGTGAGAGATGACCAAGACAGGCCCCTAGCCCAGCCAGGGGGACACAGCAGCAACTAGATCACATGAAGACAGGGAGTGAGAAGAGAACTCGGGGACCATGTGGAAGGAGGGACAGGCTGCGTCTACTCTGCCCTCAGCAGAGCATCACACCCAGAGAAGCACGTGGGTAGACACCTCCCCACTTGCACAGAGCCAGGAGGTGAAAGGGCACACAGGTGCCACTAACCAAAGCAAGGGGACCCTCCCAAATGTGTCGGCACTTCTCTGGGTCCACTCCTACCACCAAAGGCTCAGGTCCAGAGACAGAAGGCGCCACAGGGTCAGAGAGGTACAGCCTGACGGGGCTCAGCTGGCAGGAGCAGAGTGATGCCCTCCCAGGGCCAGCTGGCAAGCCAATGCTGAGGGAGGACTGGAGGGAGGATGCAGAACGAGATGGGGAGGACATACAGGTGAAGTCTCAGCCACTCAAGGGGTGCAGGTCCACTTTCACTTTCTCCCCACAACTGAGCATTCCAATGGTGGGAAAGAAGCCTCCAGGAGGTACGACAGCATCCTTCTTCCCGATGATCTTGCCATTCCGGGTGAAGAACACCTAGTAGTGGAGGTGGAGAAGAGAGCATGGGCTCTGGCCCCCCCGTCCCTTGGGGACAACCACAACTGCCAGCAAGGGCTTTAGTACGCCCTTGGGTAATGTGGGAAGTGACCACAAGAGGGTGTGCTGAGGCTGGAGAATAGGCCAGAACTATAGCCTGGGCTCTTAAGCTCCTGTGAGCCCCGCAGCTGCAGACCTTGCCTTCCCCGACCCATGGGTTGTGGGTTCTGTCCCAGTGGCAGTCTGTCTGGGACCCCAGAATGAGCCCAGACCTCCTCACGTACCACCACCTTCTTGCCCTCATGCTCCTGCTCTATCTCTTCCCCATCTTCTTCCTCCTCTTCCTCCTCTTCTTCCTCTTCTCCTTCCTGGTGCAGGTACATGACGTTACGAACGTTTCGGACAGCCCGGGCCGTTGGGGACAAGATCACTGTGTCACAGCTGTCATCACTGTCCCCTAGGAGACAGGAAATGTGAGCTCCTGCTACCGTGCCCTGCCCTGAGCAGTCTGGCTGCTGCCCACCTCACTCACCCTCACTGTCCAGGATGTAGTCCCGGGGGAACATGATTCCACAGCCCATGATGTCCCCTTTGTAACAGCGTGGCCCAAAGGGGTCTCCCACACCACTGCCATGGAAGATCTTCCCATCATCTGTTGAAGGAAGGGGAAAGGACACACTTGAAGGGACTGACTCTACAGTCCTCAGGATGAGACAAAGGTGAGAGATGGACACATGAAGGACAGCAGGTTTTAAAAAGAATAAATGTCCATCTGAGTGAAGAACTGGTCAAAAGAAAGGAGAGGGTGCCTAGGGTGGATGAGTGAGCAGAGAAAGGGAGGGAGGGGTCTAGGCACCGAGGCTTCAATATTCAAGAAAGATCTACAGGAAAGCAGACCAAAAAAGGAAACTCTTCAGGAAGGCAGAGGGGAGCCAGGTCAGACGCCTGGAATGTCCACTCTGGTCCCACTTCTCCTGCCTCTCTTCTGTGCCTCTGGCTTTTGGGGCTGAGAGAAAAAAAACAACATGAAGAGAAAGCCTGAGCAGCCTGAAAAAGGAAAGAGAGGCCACACGTGAGTGAGCAGGAGAATGGTGGCCTATGTCCCTATCTCCGCACAGCCCCCACTCACCTGCATGATACGCCACAGACCCTCTGCTCCAGCCAGGGTGTCTGTTCTTGGGATAATCCTACAGCAGGAAGACAAAGGAAATCTCTGTCGTCACACACGGGAGGACAGAAGACAGCAGTATCTAACTCGGTGACAACCTGGCAGCCCACAGCCAGGGACCCAGGGATATGGGGACCAAGGACAGGAAGGGGCTCAGGTTCAGGATCAGGGTGAGTGATACACTCAGCACACTGTGTCACAAGGTCTGTCCACTAAACAGACCTTAGAACTATGCTGTCTCAGCTCAGAAATTTCCTCTACAGGCTCCTTGCCCAGGTTTTCCCGACCACCCCAAACTAAGCACCCCCCCCCCCAGGGAGAAACATAGCACTTGCGCCCACCTTGCGGGCCAGCCCCAAGGCAATGTAGCATTTCTCTCCAGGGTCCACGATCTCCACCTCGAAGTAATGGCTACGGGTGCTGAGTGGGTGCCGAGCCTGAGCCAGCCCCACATCCACGATGCTCTTGCCCTTCCCCAAGTACTCCAGCAGCTGTGTTGCAAGAGCCAGGGGTCAGATGGATAGTACCTTGGATACTGGGTCCAAAGTAGCACCAGTACTCGTTTTCTGGGTCTGACAATATCCCCTGGCTGAAAGGGAAAGGATTCTAAAGGCAAAGTGGACTCCAAGTTCTAGGCAGGCAGAAACAAGGTGGTTAGTGTAAGATGCCTCTGCCTTTCTACAGAGCCACTGGCTGGAAGACTGGAGAACCACATGAGGATCTACAGTTTCACTGCCAGGAGGTTCACTGGGGTCTCTATGCTGGAACACCCATTCCCTGAACAATCCCCAAGCCTGTCTTACCTCCTGGAACCCAGCAGCCTTGTCAGGAGGCCTAATGAGAACGGGGATATATAGAAGTCAAGAGCCAACCCCAGGTATGTGAGGGGAGGGGACAGGCTCAGAAGCCAATTCTGCACAGATGGGACTGACATAGTTTCTCAAGATCTGTTCTAGTTGGCTCTGAACAGAGCCATTCATTGCTGGGTCAGGGAGGTGTTCAAGGGAGCCAAAAACGCAGAGATAGCAACTCTACCCTTCATTTTACATGGGCAAAGGTCAAAATAAAGACAAATGGCAGGCCCTCCCATTCCTGACCCTAGGCTGGAGTGGGATGTGAAGGCAGGAGAAGGGAGAGGAGTGACAGGCCTCAGGCCCTTCAGCCCCACAGGGTCTTGTCTGCACACAAGCTAGCAACCCCCATTCTAGGTATTACCTATCAGATATCATGGCAATAGTGGGGCTATGACTCACCCATCTCCTCTCTCACCTACCTACCTAGGATTCCCTAATTCTCTCTTAATCAACCTAACTGCCCCTCAAGACTTTCCTCTACCCTCCCAGTCCTGCAGCCCCATAAAAAGCACTCTTCCTGGGGCCTCCTCCACTAATCCCTAGAAAACTTTAAAACAATGGCCTCACCTACTAACACTCCTCCTGAGCCAGCATGAAGGTCTGGGGCATCTGCAGAAGCCAGCCCTGCTCATCTCCCTTCACAGTAGAAGAAAGGCTCACTCTCACTGTGCTCAGCTTCAGAATCCCCAAGTCTACCCTCCCACACTCTAAAGACAAGTGAGGACAGATGGGGAAGAGCTGAGGTGCGTGGAGCCGCAGGTCCTCACTAGACCCACACCAGACCCAGCCACTGCGCACTCTGTAGCCGTCAATGCTCCCCTGCCTGAAGTGTGGCTTGGTGCTATTAACCTTATCTATCAAGCAGTTTGTGATCCACTTGCCACCCAGTACTCAGAGAGGGGTGAAAACCCACAGCTGCCCTTGACCCATTCTATCCAACTGGCCTCTGCATTGGAAACAGGGTGTTCTCTAGTTCCATGGTCAAAAGACAGCCCATCCAGATCCTGATTTTTGGGAAAAACCTGCCCAACTGTTCCCTCAGCCTTAGCCCACAGAAGGCAGCTGCTGCAGTTCTGACAGGGTGGGGATACTTCCTAAGGGCAAGAGGCCATGAGGGTGACCTGCTCTGACATGGAACTTCAATCCACACCCACTGGCTCCTGAAGAGCACTGTGGCAGTCTGCTGACAGCCTGGCCCTAAGCAACAGGCCCTCTTTAAGGGTGGAACTATCCCATCTTAGGGCAATCACCCCAAATCACAGGCTGCTCTCCTGGTCCCAGCAAGCCCTCTGAAGTCTTCAGCACTGAGGCCAGAGCAGGGTGTAATCACCTCCCTGTCAGATCCTTTCTGGGCGCCATGTTGGGAACCTGTAGTTTGGCTTTTAGAGTTCTGTAGACTTGGTCCTTCAGTCTATTATGCCTTGGTTGCCTCTTATTGAAAGACTCAATTCAAACCCTACCGAGTATTGCTTAGCTGTGCTAAGCCTGAACATTGTAGGTTCACCTCTGTATCTTAATTGCTCCATCAGTGAAATGGGGGTAATACTACCTGTAGCTTCAAAAATAGGTAAAAAGATAAAATGGAGCAAGTGATCAGGGTGTCAGTCTGATACCTCCAGTTGATGAAAACACACATTCTGCCAAGAAATGGGGGTTGGTTATAATGCAACTACCAATCACAACAGATATGACTTTTCAGCCTGTACCCCCACTAGAACAACCCTTAGGCCAACCAGGATGGATGTTGGTAGTGCTGGGTATCAAACCCAGGGAGTGTGCACAATAGTCGAAAGTTCTACCACCGAGCTAGCTTCAGCCCCAGTCCTCCCTCCTACACATCAGGCTAAGGGCAGAGGGAACTTCTCCTTGAAAGCCTCGAGTGCACACAAGCACCACCCCTGCTGCAGTGGGCTGCAGACCCCTGGGCCTCCCTGAAGCTGCACTCCACGCCCTCTCACACTCTCCTCTCCACTGATTCCACTTTCCTCCTTCTGTCCAGAACAGACCCTACTACTGCTTCTCAAAAGGAGGGACCCCAGAGGGCCCAGAAGTAGCTGAAATGGGAATCAAGTCCAAGCTCCCAGCTCAGGCCCCAGCATAGACTCCTGAGTTGGTCAAGGGAGGATCCCTCCTTTTTTACCAAAGCTGCCACTGTAAGGAGTGTCAGGGTCTATGAACAGTGAACAAGGACAGGATTAGTCTAACCCAAAAGCACACACAGCCCCACAACCCTGTCCACCCACCCTCACTCTGCAGGCCCTGGGGTAGCAGCAACTCTTCACCATCCTCACTTCTCTGGGGCAAGGAACCTGGGATTTTTCTAAAAGGAGGGCAAACTGGGGTCCCAGAAGATAGGGGAAGAAGCCGGGCGTGGTGGTGCACATGTTTAATCCCAGCACTCGAGATGCAGAAGAAGGTAGATCTCTGTGAGTTCAAGGCCAGCCTGGTCTACAGAGTGAGTCCAGGACATCCAGGGCTGTTACACAGAGAAACCCTGTCTCAAAGAAAAAAAAAAAAAGAGTATTGCCTACACCTGGCCAACAGCACTCCATGCCATGTACTGCGTGATGACTCCTCCTGGGTGAGCAGTGGACAGGAAGCTGCAGCTTGCTGTCAATGCCTTAATGCCACTACCTTGGGAAACATCAAAATCCAAAACCTATTTTTTTTTCTCTTTGTAGTAGTAGGGATTAAATGAACTTAGGGCTTCCTTCATGTAAGGCAAGTCTTTGACCACTGAGCTACCTCAAAATTCAAAATCTAGGGGACAGCCTGGCATCACACACCTTTAATCCCAGCATTAAGGAGACAGAGGCTGGAGGGTGCTTGTGAGTTCAAAGACATCCTGGTCTGCATAAAGAGTTCCAGGCCAGCCAGGGTTACAAAGTGAGACTCTGTCTAATAATAATTAATAATAATAATAATAATAATAATAATAATAATAAAATCTGAAGTATGGCTTCTACTGAAATTCATATAGTTCTTATATGATCATAACTAAAAAATCTTAAGTCAGGGACCATTAGTATTAAACTGCCAAAAGCTCATATAAATAGGTCAAGGAATGACCACCTGGCCTACTTTTCCTACTCATTGGTCGTCTGACAGTTGAACCAAGTGCCTTCTCTTTTCTCTGATACTGTTCTTTATAGAACAAGAGAATGTTTGAAAATGTGGGTGCATATGCTGGGCTGTCATACTACTAATAACTTGTATCTGGAACCTAAAGATGCTAATTGTCCTGCACATGAACAGATTGTCCTAGGCTGGCAAGATAACGCAGCAGGAAAGGCACTTGCTGCCAAGTCTGATGACCTGAGCTGGACCCTCCAAGACCCACATGGTAGTAGAAGGAACTGATTCCTCCAAATTAATGCCTGATCTCTACAGGCATGCACACAAATGAATACATAAATGTTATAAATAAATAAACAACAGTCCCAACTGAAACACCACTTATGTCCTTGTGAGAAACCTTAGATTAAGTCAGATTTGAGACCTTCCCAAGTCTCTAAAGTTCTCGGACACACTACTGAGACCACCATTCAGGCTGGAAGAAGGTCTTGGATCCAAGGACGGGTCTCTAACAGCAAGGGATGTAAAAACCAACAAGGACAAAGAATAAAATGTGTGCTAGTCATCTCTAGAGGAATGAACTCTCCTGGCTTTTGGGACAACACGGTTGCGATTATAAATACAGTGGAGCCGGTGGTGGTGGCTCACGCCTTTAATCCCAGAACTTGGGAGGCAGAGGCCAGCCTGGTCTACAAAGTGAGTCCAGGACAGCCAAGGCTGTTATACAGAGAAACTCTGTCTTAAAAAAAATTAAAAAAAAAAATACAGTGGATAGTACAAAAGAACAGAAGAGGAAGGGAATGGGGAAGTCATCTTCATTTGAAAGATGGGACAGTTGAAAACCTAAAAGGACATATGTCCTTCAAGAGATTCATCCCTCAGGCTGCAGAGGGCTCTCTGGGTATGGGCACTTGCTGCCAAGCCTGACCAGCAAAGTTCAGTCCCTAGGGCCCACATGATAGAGGGAGAGAACCAGCTCCCACGTCTGTCCTCTGACTTCCACATGCACACACTCATACAGTCACAATAATTAAATAAATAAATGTAATGAACTAATAAAAGATACACTAGAGAACTGGAGAGAGAAAGAGACTGACTCGTCTAGCACAGTAGGTCACACCTGTCATCTCAGCACTCAGGAGCTAAAGTGGGATTACCACAATCTCAAGGCCAGCTTGGGGGAAACGGTAACTTCCAGGGTAGACTGACCACAGTATGAGACTGTCTTCAAACAAAGAGCTACCCCAAGAGCAGTGAAGAAGAGCCATGCTCACAGTGCAGTGAACCTGCTCTGTCAGCTGTCCTAGGCTGAGATGAGGGCTTGAAGACAGCCAGACTCCGCTGTCTTCAAGCCCTCACCTCAGCCTAGGACAGCTAGGGGTCCTAGGGGAAAATCCTAAACAAGTGGACGGAGGACGCCGCCGAGGGGAGGGAAGGAAGGAAGGCTATTTATAGTGTCTACAGGATTCCATCTCAATGAGAAAAGATGCCCGGGAGGGGCTGGGAGTAGAGTGGGGACGGGTCCAGGCAGGGAAAGGATGCCAGGAAAACAATTGGGGAGAGGTCAGAGATGAGAGCTGGAACATGGCCCTGACTCAGGCCCAAGTTCAACTCTGTGGATGTTGTCAAAATGATGGTAGAAGGGGAAGAAAAGGAGCAATGAGTCAGGGGTAGGCATCTGTGCCTTGGCTCACAACCACTGCAGCCCTGGCACCTAAGGGCACCTCAGAAAAGAAGCAGAGCAACAGAACAGGAGGGAGCACTTTCTGCCATTCTCTGAGCTCAATTTATCTTGAACTCCACAAGGAAAGGCCTTGCTCATAAACCCATTTCCACCTCCCACTGCTTTTGTTTTCCCATCACAGGCTAATTTGGAAAGGCCTGCTTGAGGTGAGAAGGCCAAAGAGGGAGAAAAGGGCCAGGCAAGGAGGGGCAGAGAAGAATTCTAAGTGGGAGACTGAGGATCGCACAAGAGGTCAGTTAGGCTCCTAAGTGCATCCACGCACAGCAACACAGCAGCGGGTACAGAGGACAGACTGCAGAACTCCCCTCTCTCAAGCTTCCCAAAGAAGCTCAAACCCCAGACAGATTCTCCAGCAGGTCTGAAGAGAAGGGGTTGAAAGCAGCTAGGAGGCTTCTGGGTCCTCCCTGACTCTACCATCCATCTGTTTTGTCACCTTCTACAAAAAAAGTCAGACCTGCCTGGATTACAAACTGAGTTCAGAACCAGCATGGCGGCTTAGTAAGACTCTATCTCAAAAGAATAATAAAAGAGCTAGAGGTCGATCTCAGTGATAGGGCACTTGTTTAACAAGTCAAAGGCTCAAGACCTAGCAGCACACACATACCAACCACAATCACCACCACCAACTCCTAGAACCCTCCCCCACATCTGTCCCTCAGTTCTGTGACTAGGGCCCAGCTGAGTCAAGCCAAAACAGAAGTAGTGGTCTTCCAAATTGATCCTCAGACACTAAAGAAGGAAAAACCTGCAGAAGAGAGTGTCTGTTTATTGAGGGAGTCAACAGCTGGTTGATTCCCAAGTGAAGGGAAAAGAAGGAATTTTGCTCAGAACACAGCTCTGAACTCCAAGAACTGTGTCAAGGCTACTCTACCTAAGCTCCTACTTCCCAAAGCCACACCCAGTACAGTAGTGCAGGATGGCTACTCCAAGCCAAGGTGGAAAGAATGAAAACTCAATGCCAGCCTAAGCAACATTCCTGAGATACAGCAAGATAAAGAAAAGAAAGAAGCTGGGCGGTGGTGGCGCACGCCTTTAATCCCAGCACTTGGGAGGCAGAGGCAGGCAGATCTTTGTGAGTTCGAGGCCAGCCTGGTCTACAAAGTGAGTCCAGGACAGCCAGGGCTACACAGAGAAACCTTGTCTTGAAAAACCAAAAAAAAAAAAAAAGAAAGAGCCAGGCTTGGTGATACACTTTTAATCCCAGCACTCAGGAGGCAGAGGCAGGTTTGAGTTCCAGGGCAGCCTGGGCTACACAACAAGATCCTGTCTCAAAGAAAGAAAGGGTAGGGGACGACACACTGCCCTTCCTCCTCATTCTAAGCAGCTCCCATGTGCTCAGAGCCCACGTGCTGTTCCCAGCCCATGTGTCCCACTGCCTTGGACTTACAGTCCCACAGACTCTGACGTCATGCAGCCGGCCCCATTCATCTTCGTAACTGTCCACCATCATGATGCTGTCGTCCTCACGGCCCAGCTCAGCATTGAGGTGCAGCCTCACCTCCTCACCCAGGGAGTGCATACCAACGGCTGGGAAGAGTCCATCTGGGGACATGGGCATGATGGTGGAGCCCACCTGCAACACAGGGAAGGAGGAAGAGCTACCATGTGGCTCCCTTTTCCATAGCTCATCCAGCTCTCAAAAGGGCACTTCCAAGATGATGCAACCCACACCTGACACACACACACACACTCACAGGCCTAAGGAAACAGAGGTACAGCGGAGCTTTATGATTTGCTAAGTACTCATTGACAAGCAAGGCAAGCTGCAACGCCCGGAATTGCTGCCAGGCACTCTGCAAGCCCCGTGTGAGCACCACAGCAGCACCAGTGCACATCTACACATCTATCTGCTCAGGCTCTCAGGGAGCGGACCTCTTGCCTGGTTGGAGAAGCTATCTACCCCCAGCAGAGTGGGAGAAGGTAAAGAGAGGGAGAGAGTTTCGAGTTTCTGTCTCATCACTACCACCATCTCTGAAAAGGGTTCAAGAAGTAAAAGAAAGAAAATAAAACCAAAGGACATATTTTCAAAAAATATTCAGTCAAACCCTTGAGACCCTACACAACGCAGCTGCACAATTTCCTCTCTTTTTTTTTTGGGGGGGGGGGGGAGGGTTTCGAGACAGGGTTTCTCTGTGTAGCTCTGGCTGTCCTGGACTCTCTCTGTAAACCAGGCCGGCCTTGAATTCAGAGATCTGCCTGCCTCTGCCTCTCGAGTGCTGGGATTAAAGGCGTGTGCCACCATGCCTAGCTTTATCTTTCCCTTCTTACATTTAAAAAAATTATGTTTTATTTTAATTTCATGTGCATTGGTGTTTGTCTGTGTGTATGTCTGTGTGAGGGTGTCAGATCCCCCTGGAACTAGACATACAGACAGCTGTGAGCTGTCATGTGGGTGGTGAGAACCAAACCTGGGTCCTCTGGATGAGCAGCCGTGCTCTTAACCAATGAGCCACCTCTCCATCCTGCTTTTTAAATTTTTAGTTTGAGAATCTCATGCACGATATAATGTGCTTTGACTAAACCCACCCCATTTCCTCCACTCCAATCCCTTCCCTACACCCTCCACCACTATGTATCCCTCCAAATTTCATGTGCTTCTTTTTTTTTTTTTTTGGTTTTTCGAGACAGGGTTTCTCTGTTTAACAGCTCTGGTTGTCCTGGACTTGCTTTGTAGACCAGGCTGGCCTCGAACTTGCAAAGATCCGCCTGCCTCTGCCTCCCAAGTGCTGGGATTAAAGGCGTGCGCCACCACCGCCCGGCTCATGTGCTTCTTTTTTAAACTCACCGAGTCAACTTAGTGTTGCCTATACATGCGTGAGTGTAGGGTTATCTACTGGGCATGAGTAGCCTCTCAGGCCACATCTTGAAAGAACTTTTTTAAGATATTGCCTCATGTAACACAAACTGCCCTTGAACTCATTATGTAGCAAGAATGACTTTGAACTTCCTCTCCTCCTGCCTCCATCTCCTGAGTGCCTGAGCACCCTGTGTATGTGGTGCTGGGAATTGAACACAGAGCCTCCAGCATGATGGTCAGACATGCTTGCTACCACCTCAGCTACATTCAAAAACCCTTTCCCCCTTTCTTTTGTTCAAAGTCTCCCTCCGAGCCCTGTTTCAGCCACTGCTGGCTGTAGTCACTTGCTCCTATGAGCCTATGATATAGACCATGTCCCAGCCACCCTGGGCATGTGTCTAGACAGGAAATAGGAACAAACCCACCAGCTCTTCCTGGTCTCTCTCACAGAGATTCTGAGGCCGGTCCCGGCCACTTGAACCCTTCTGGGGTTGCCCGCTCACCCGTTTCCCATTTTTGGTGAAGAAGATCTGGGCAGTCTGCACATCAAAGGACACAGGCTCAATGCCACAGCCGATCCGGTCACCAGAGTTGCACTTTGACCCAAACTGGCGCCCCTTGGCTCGGCCATTGTACAGCCTGTGGAGAGAGCACAGGGCCCAGGGCCGTGGGAGCTGCTCCACCCCTCCTAGCACCTTCTCAGCAGCTCCAGTCTTGACAGCAGCCACCTCTGTCCTGGACTTCATGTCACGTTCTCTGATGTGTCACCCAGCAGGTGTGACTTATCTACTTAAGTTTATGAAAAACCCAAGTCAGGAAGCAGTGGAGAAAACCACCCAGAGGTAGCTAGCTTATCTTTCCACCCAGACTTCTACCCACAGCGAAGGACCACTCACTTGCCGTCGTCAGCGTGGTAGGCTACAGAGTCAGGCAGCCAGCCAGGCTGGTGGTCCAAGCTGTAGTACTGCGGGACCAGCCCCACAGCAATGGTGCCCCTGACGCCGCTGTCCACAATAGATACCTGGAGAAAAAAACAGGACACAGTTCACAGGGACAGAAATTGAGTGAACCTGTGGAGGAGAAGGGCGGAAAGGGGGTGATCAAAGGGGGTTATGCTCAAAGAGCCCTGCCCTGGGGATGAGACGGTAGGACCTGACAGGGAGGACGGGGTGGGGACCTTTGCTGTCTTTACTATGGTGACTCAGGAAATCATTCTTGAGCTTCAGCTAAGCATGATGGCTCACATTTTAATGCCAGCACTCCAGAGGAAGAGACTGGTGACAGCTCTAGGCCAGCCTGGTATACACAGACAGACAGAGAGTTCTAGACCACCCAGGGCTACACGGCAAGACCTTGTCTCAAAAAAAAAAAAAAAAAGTACAGGTAGGGAGCTGAGACGTGGCTCCATGGTTAACAGCACATGTGCACCCAAGTTTAGTTCCGTTGATCACATCAGGTAACTCACAACCACCAGGAACCCCAGCTCCTTGGTGATCTCATACTTCTAATTTCTAGTCTCCATGGGCACTAAACTCACACACTCACACACAGGCATTTATAACAAATAATAATAAAAAGTTAGGCACAGAATCAATTCTGGGCTTCTATTAGGACAGCAGTTCTCAATTTATGGGTCACAACCCCTTTGTGGAAAACACAGATATTCATTTACATTACAAATCATTGCAATATAAAAATTACAACTATGAAGTAGCAACAAAAATGATTTTATGGTTGGGGTCACCACAAGATGTATTAAAGGGTCCCAGCATTAGGAAGGTTGAGAAATGTGGTAGAAGTCAGGGCTCTTTTTTTTTTTTGGTTTTTCGAGACAGGGTTTCTCTGTGTATCTCTGGCTGTCCTGGACTCGCTTTGTAGACCAGGCTGGCCTCGAACTCACAAAGATCCGCCTGCCTCTGCCTCCCAAGTGCTGGGATTAAAGGCATGCGCCACCACCGCCCGGCGAAGTCAGGGCTCTTTAGTGAATTAGTACACAGTTCAGTTTAGCATCTGGCAATACATAAGGAGGAGCCTGGTGTCCCTTGAACTTGCGGGGATGGACAGAGCCCAGAGGCCACAGCTCTGTGAGAAGCATGGATTGTTGAGGGGGCGTGGCTAAGAAACCACTCAAGTCACAGATGACATCAGTTGCCATGAGAACAACAGGACTGCTGGACATTGTGAGAAATCCTGTGGGCCCTGGAGACCACCAAGGATCGCAAGATGATGCGACATATAAGCCAGAGAGCTCTACGCTCTTCCTCCTGCCCTCACGAGCTGAGAAGACACAATGGAGAAGTGCACAGCATGGTGTGGCGTACTCAAGCCATTAGGCTGCAATGGTCATAAACTGAAAGGCGGAGTCCAAGAGAGAAAGACTTTTCACTGCAAGTTAGCCCAAGAAAGACCCTTTGCTGTAATTCAGTCTATTAAGGCTGGCAGGAAAGGAGGTCAGAGTTCAGAAGCTGCCCACAGAAGCTTTAGGCTGTGAAGCCTATGGAAAAAGCCAACCTCAAGCTAGCGGTAGGAACGGACTGAACTTTATAAGTAAGTCACAATCTAGCAGTTGAAACAAACTGGCCATACAAACTGGCAAAGTTAGGCCCAACGGTCATCAAGCTTGAAAGGGACTGTCTGCTGGGACTGCAGTATCCACATTGCTAAAATCAGGTTATCCCGCAAGGACCTACACTAAGACTATTAATATCCTTTTAAGAAAGTTAAAATAGCCAGGCATGGTGGTGCACGCCTTTAATCCCAGTACTTGGGAGGCAGAGGCAGGCGGATCTCTGTGAGTTCAAGGCCAGCCTGGTCTACAAAGCAAGTCCAGGACAGCCAAGGATACACAGAGAAACCCTGTCTCAAAAAAAAAAAAAAAAAAAAAAAAAAGAAAGAAAGTTAAAATAGTGTTCTTAGATAAGTATTAGGGTGTTCTTAGATAATTATTAGGTTTTAGGTATTAGGTTATAGAATATAGGTGTTTGCTAAGTACTAATAAATTTAAGTGTTTAAAATAAAAATTTTCTGTTACACTGAACCACTGTATTAGGAGCTAGGAAAGTGACACATGTGTCAAAGTCTACCTAGGCAAGGGGACAGCAGAGCTGACAGCCAAGGGTGATGAGACTCCAAGGCACCTGCCTCTCAGACCAATAGTCATGCTTCCCTGCACCCTCCTCCCAAAAGAACCTTGATGGAAACTTCCACAGGCCAGGCCATAAATCAAAGAGAAGAGCTACTTGGAGCTCGATGTACTCAGTCCTCACTGCCAGCCCCATCACCACACCCTGGCTCCCCAACTCTGCCCACCTAACACTTGATCACCTCAAAATAATTGCTGTCCTTGGTCAGGGGTCGAGACGCCACGTAGCAGCCAACTTCGCCAGAGTTCCCATGGTAACTAAAGGGATACAGAAAAGTTCTATTAACGGCCGGGCGTAGAGGCGCACGCCTTTCATCCCAGCACTCGGGAGGCAGAGGCAGGCGGATCTCTGTGAGTTCAAGGCCAGCCTGGTCTACAGAGTAAGTCCAGGAAAGTCAAGGATACACAGAGAAACCCTGTCAAAAAAAAAAACTAGAAAAGTTCTATTAGCAGGCAGGTCCAGATGTTGGGGAAAGCCCTAATAGTGCGCATCCCAACCTTGTGAGGGATAGCACAGAGAAGTCACCAAGGGACACTTCAGGAAATCTGCACAGAGTCAGGCATAGTGGCAAGCACCTTTAATCCCAGCCAGCACTTGGGAGGGAGGGACAGGAGGATCTCTGAGTTTGAGGCCAACCTGGTCTATAGAGTGAGTTCCAAGGCAGCCAAAATTACACAGAGAATCCTGTCTTGAAAAAAAGAAAGAAAGAAAAATCTCACACATGTGTGCACACATACACACCATAAGGTACTTAAGGTCACCCACCTTACCCTGAGTTACTTAAGTTACACACTTAAGGCCTCACTGCTTCTAGCCATGGTCCAGCCCACACTAGATCAATACAGCCTCGTGTCTTCATTTTCAGGAGGAAAATTAACCCTTCCTTAATTGCTTCTTAGGGTCCCACAGTGTTGTTCAACCTCAATCCCTGCTGCTGCAGCTTTGGCCCTCACCTTCAGCCCTGTCCTCAGTGAAGCTGGAGAATGGATGATCTCTACCCTTTGTCAATCCACATGGCTCAGCTTTCTGCCCCTCAGGCTGAACAATGCTAGTTCCTTCCCGCTTTAGATGATAGCTAGCTGATGTATGCAGGATGAGTCAGGGAAGGTTCAAGACAAAAAAAGAGAGAAATACAAAGCAAAGGACTGGAGAGACATGGAGTGGGTGATCACGTACTACAGGCCTAGCCCTCCCAAGACAGGGCCTGCTGCCTTATAGAAGGGCCCTTCCTGAAGAGCCCCATCTTTGAAATGCAGACAGATGGGAGCTCAGGCCACAGACCCACTGTCCTGGCAGATCTTGGGAGCCTCCTATACCTGCCATGGGAAATTCCAGATCACAACAGGGCCTTTCTGGATGGCTGAGGCAGTACTTGCCTGAAATCTCAGCTCTCGGAAGGTAGAGGAGGACTGCAAACTTTAGGACAGCCTAGCTGTCCCAAAACAAAACAAAGGCCAGTGAGATGGCTCACTGTGTAAAAGCACCTGCTTAGTGACCTGAGTTGGATCCCTGGGTTCCACCTGATCTACAGGGAACTAACCTCCGTCATGTTGTCCTTTAACAGTCACCCCCTCATATACACACTAAATAAATAAATTAAAACAAAAACAGCAATCTGAATGACCCAATGACAAGAGGCAGAAAAGAACACAAAGACCAGTGAGACGCCCTTGCTGTGCAGCATAAATAGTCCTCTCCCACTAAGACACCCTGAGTTTCCCTGTCTAAGGATAACCATTTCCCTACACTCACCTCAAAGTGTCACCATCTACAAGGATATGTTTGAACCTCTCCTGATATCGGAAAGCCCGGACCTCTCGAATCTCCCGAATCCTCCTTCGCCAATTCAGAAAGCGATAGTGCAAGTTGAGGTCATCCATCTTGTTCATGAGAACAAACCTGTGAGAAGAGAGATGACAGAGAAGGAAGTGGGGCTTGGCACAGCGCACCTCAGCCTGCTCAAGTTGGAATGCGCAGAGTGCCCCGGACTTGAGGCCGATGTCCAAATGCAAAAACTCCAGCCTCAGCCACTCAGCCTACTAAATACATAGATACTTTACTGGGCTTTTACCGTGTGCACTATCATCAAAGCTAGGAACAAAGCAATGAGCAAAGTAGATGGGATTCTTATTCTCACAGTTTCCATTCTCATGGGCATGAGGGAGCAAGAACAAGCACAAATGGCCATTTTAACCAGGGGAAGAAAAAAAAACCACAGAGATGTAACAAAGAGTAGACAGTGACAGTCTCTGAGGTTCTGCATGTGAGCTGAAAGGGAGGCAGGCGACATGACAGCATCACAGAAAGCATTTCAGGCAGAGGGCGCAGTCAAGGCGCAGATCTGCGGGTACAAGAAAGGTGC
>CAJQZJ010034397.1:685445-711696 GCA_907164525.1 Lophiomys imhausi
AAGAAAGGTGCTGTGCAGAGGGCGCAGTCAAGGCGCAGATCTGCGGGTAGAAGAAAGGTGCTGTGCAGAGGGCGCAGTCAAGGCGCAGATCTGTGGGTACAAGAAAGGTGCTGTGCTAGAGAAAGACGAGGGGGTAGAAGAAAGGTGCTGTGCTAGAGAAAGACGAGGGGGTAGAAGAAAGGTGCTGTGCTAGAGAAAGACGAGGGCCAGCTGATGGTTTACAGGGAAGAATAAGAAGGTGCTATGCTAGAGAAAGACGAGGGCCAGCTGATGGTTTACAGGGAAGAATAAGAAGAAAGGTGCTGTGCTAGAGAAAGACGAGGGGGTAGAAGAAAGGTGCTGTGCTAGAGAAAGACGAAGGCCAGCTGATGGTTTACAGGGAAGAATAAGAATAGCATAAGAGGCTGCTAGGTGTGGTGGCGGCACGCCTTTACTCCCAGCACTTGGGAGGCAGAGGCAGGTCTATATGAGTTCGAGGCCAGCCTGGTCCTCAAAGCAAGTTCCATGATAGCCAGGGCGGTTACACAGAGAAACCCTGCCTCGAAAAACAAAACAAAAAGAATAAGATAAGGCAAGAGGATATCCATAGTAAGGAGTTGTTTAAATTTACTTCAAGGGCAGTGAGAAAACTCTAGGGTATTTTAAACAAGTGATTTTTTGTTTAACAACCCTGGCTGTCCTGGAACTCTGTAGACCAGACTGGCTTCGAGTTTAGAGATCCTCCTGCATCTGCCTCCTGAGTACTGAGTACTGTGATTAAAGGCTTGTGCCTCCACCCTGCCTGAAGCCCATGCTCTTAATCACTGAGCCTTCTCTCCTACCCATAATCCCAGCACTTTCTTTCCTTTTTGTTGTTTTTTTTTTTTTGGTTTTTGGAGACAGGATTTCTCTGTGTAAAAACAGCCCTGGTTGTCCTGAAACTCACTCTGTAGACCAGGCTGGTCTGGAAATCAGAGACGTGTCTGCCTCTGCCTCCCGAGTGCTGGGATTAAAGGTGTCTGCCACCACACCTGGCAAACTCAGCACTTTTAATCCGCAGAGGCAAATGGAGCATAGTCTGAGCATAGTCTGGCCTGGTCTACACAGTGTGTGCCAGGCCAGCCAAGGAAGGCTACACAGTGAGGCCCTGTCTCAAAAGAAAAAACAACTTAGCAGATCTTAACTCTCTTCCCTGGTGCAGAGAATGTGACAGCCCTTCAGAGGGGTGGCAGCCACTAAAACCAAAGTAATGAGGGAGAAAGGGGGTGGGATTCTCTTGGTATTTAGACAACCCTCAAGGCCCAGCAAATGAATGAATGAATAAAATTTTTCAGTGAGCCAAAAGTGGGGAAACGATGGCGAACTCTTTTCTTCTTCCCGTTCTCCAATACACCTGGCACAGCGCCCTACACACAGTAGGCGCTCTGCGAACCTAGGCTGCGCTGAGTTCGATTCCAGTGTGCGCATCAGGACACTCTTCTGCAGGAGCTGCCGACCCACAGGCTCCACCGAGTGGACACCAGTGGCGCAGCCCCGGGAGGGCCCTCCTGGGCCCGGGGCCAGGACTTGAACCCAGGTAGATGCCGGGCTCCCAGACTTGAAGGCGTCTGGTCTTCGGGAACCCGATGGCCTCAGCAGCCAGCAGGGCAGCAGCCGCGCCGGATGCCGGCGCTGCCTCGGCGCCGTCGGGTCACGCACTCAGGTGAGACCCGGGGGCCGCCGGCCTTAAGCTGTCAAGGCGGCCACGCCCGGTCTCCTCCGGCCTGGCTCCAGGGGCGGGTGCGCGGCGGGAGCCACGCCGGCGACCTGAGCCCGGAGCCGTCGCCCTGGACCCCCGCCTGGAGGTCTGGCGAAACCGAGGCCTCCGGGACCCCGCCCCCGATCTCCGCCTACCGGGGCCGCCGCGTCCTCCTCATCCATAGGCCTCTCAGCTCCGCGCTGTAGCTCCTCCGCCGCCGCCACCACACACATCCGGGTCCCCGCCCTTCCTATGCTCCGAGAGGCCCGCCCCTCGCCGCCAAATCCGACCAATCTGCAGCGGTCTCTGGAGACGGGCACCCACCGAAGCCAATCGCAGGGCTCGTGCGGCGTGGGGCGCGGCCCGGTGAGCCGGGTACCTAACACTCGGCGGCGGCGGAGGAACCCTGGTGTCGGGAGGGTGGGGGAGGCAACGTGGCGGCGCGGACGCCACCTTGGGCGCCCGGAGCTCAGGGAGGCGGTCAAGGGGCGGCTCCCTTGGGGCGGAGCAGGTCACTGTACCCGCGCGAGCGTTGCATTTCTGGAGCCAGAAGTGATGCTAATAGCTTTACCGGAATGTCCTGTTGAGCCACCTAACAGCCCTGGGGCCCGGGGGTGGGGTGGGGGAGGATCCTTAAAATTATCTCTTTTTACACGTGAGGAGCGAGCTGAGGCCGATCTCCACAGCGGCAGCACTCAGCTGATAGCATACGCTTCCTTCTCTCCTGAGCCCCGCTTTGCACCACGTTCGTTCATTTCCAGAACAGACGTTCCAGAACAGGAGAGAACTTCAGATGCAAAAAACACCGTGGGGAACGGAGAGCTTGGTGGGAAAGTTAGGTCAAGTCAGAATGTACTGGGAAGGACCCTAACGTTTATCATGTACCTCCTATGAAGGGTGTGATTGACCCGGGAAGGAACTGGGATCCTTGGATGACTTCCATGTTTTGCTCCAGAGACTGAATATTCTCTCCAGAAAGACTCACTCAGTCTTGAGTGCCCTGTGTCAGAACATATTTGTGTCATATCAATAAATTAACAAACTCTGCCGGTTTCATTGGCGGCAATGTGCCAGTTAGTCCTGATTTACACTGATAATGGGCCGATAGCAAGCACAGTTCCGTTACTTCAATATTAATTACTAACTCTTGGATCACACATTACACATCATGTGTGTACTTATGTAGGTCACACCGTGGTTACGAAAGGGTTAAAGAAGCCACAGCACGGTGGGCCTGGTGGTGCAGGCTTTTAGCCTTCCAGACTAGTCCATATTATTCTAACTAGATACTTCAAAGTGCTGGACAGGCAGAACACTAGGATGTAGCTCACTTTGTAGAGTGTTCACCAGGTGTGGGCAAGGACTCAGGTTCATTCCCCATATTGACCAAAAAAAAAAAAAAGAAGAAAAAAAATAAGCTAAATTTTGAAGTTAGAGATAGAGAGCTTACTAGTAGAGTGTTCTTGCCTAGCAAGCTCAAACTCAAGGCTCTGGGTTCAATTCCCAACACAGGGAAAAAAATTGAGACAGGTCCTCACGAGTAGCCCTGGCTGGCTTGGAACTCACTGTGTAGACCAGGATGATCTCAAACTCACAGAGCTCTTGCCTGCCTTTCCCTCCCAGGTGCCGAGATTACGGGTTTACACCATTTGCCTGGCTAATTCTTTCACTACCCTTCAGAGATCCCTACTGAGATCAGCTAGCCTGTCTCCTGGTACATCTGTATGTAATAAACCGCCTGGTGGCTCAGCTGTATATGGTAACTGCGCTAAATTTCCAGT
The DNA here is from genome assembly GCA_907164525.1 of Lophiomys imhausi. NCBI lineage: Eukaryota > Metazoa > Chordata > Mammalia > Rodentia > Muridae > Lophiomys > Lophiomys imhausi. The sequence goes on from CAJQZJ010034397.1 coordinate 688,944, forward strand.
TGCTGGTCCATCTTCGAAAGAGCTCATCGCCCACTTGATTCCCCATTTTTCTGTAGGTGACCATTTCTTCCCTCCCCATCACCCAATCAGGTCAACCCCAAAGTCCTGTGGGTTCAGGCAGGTGGGGGTGGAGAACTCAGTGTTCCTATATTTTTGGTTGTGAGCCTACCCTTTAATGGCTAAGCCATCTCTCCAGCCCAAACTCAGTATTCTTTAAAAGCTTTGGAGACTGGTTATTGAATGAAGTCAGGAAGTTGCACGCCCCATACCCTGGTGGGGGGGTGTGTGTGTGCACACCTTTAATCCCACCATTCCGGAGGCAGAGGCAGGCAGATCTCTGTGAGTTCAAGGCTAGTGTGGTCTACAGAGTGAGTCCAGGAAAGACAGGGCTACACATAGAAACCCTGTCAAGAAGAGGAGGAGGAAGGAGAGGAGGAAGAGGAGGAGGAAGAAGAAAGCAGCTTTCCCCAAAGGACATTGAAATCAAGTCCCCAGCCTTGCAGGAATGGTTGTAGTACACATGGGCTAATGACTCCATCCCTGCTTCAAAGAAAACTTTTAATAAAAGAGAAGACTATAAGAGCTGAAGATGGGGAGGGACGATGTGAAATGCTGCTTGGCTGTGACAGTCATGAGTTCCCTGTAGCTATGGTTGCCTGCACAAGACCCACACAAGATCAAGCCAGTGTAACCAGTCAGTTCCAGGAGGCAGCACCAACTAGACGCCAAGGGCATGAAAGTGGGAGGGAGATTTCTTGAGAGGTGTATAGGAGGAGTGAGAGGGGGAGTCAGGGGATGATCAATGTATGTATGTACAAAATTGTCAAAAAGTAACTAAAGGGGCTGGACAGGTGGCTCAGTGGCTAAGAACACCTATTGCTCTTGCAGAGTACCCAGGTTCGATTCCCAGCACCCACATAGTGGTTTACAACTACCCATAACTCCAGTTCCAGACCTGAGACACCCTCTTCTGACCTCTTCAGACACCAAGCACATACATAGTACATAGGTGTACATGCAGGCAGAACACTTATACATAAAACAAAACAAATAAATTAATTAATTAAAAGATGAAAAAATATGTGGATTTCTAAACGTAGTATGAAGATGATTTCTAAGTCATTCATCACAAACACAGATTCCTAAGGAGAATGAACAAGTTGAGAGAGAAGGAGGAAGAGGAGCCAGACCCTTGACCCCTTTTGATATGGGCTCATGTTCTAGGCTTAGGACCTCTGCATCCCTGACCACCTAGACAGGTGATGTCACCATGCTCACCTGTAGTTCTTCCTGCCTACAACACACACCACACACAAACACACACACACTCACACACAAATGAAGTAATACTTAGCTGCACAGACAGTAATTTTGAGCTAAAGCATAAGAATTGAGAAGCCCAGCACTGGCCTTCTCTAATTTTAAAATATATATGTATATATATTTTTTTTTTCAAGATTGGGTCTCTCTGTGTAGCTCTTACTGTCCTGGAACTTTCTCTGTAGACCAGGCTGGCCTTGAACTCACAGAGATTCACCTGCCTCTGCCTCCCAAGTGCTGGGGTTAAAGGTGTGTGCCACCACCATGTAGAAGGGAATATTAATATCTGTAATTGATACTTATGATTATGAGGGTGGCTAAGTTATCCCTTAGCCCACCACTTATGAATAAACACCCAAACACCTGTTACATTTTAATAATGCCTTGCAGCACTGAGACTAGACAAATCTTAATTCTCTAAGTCCCAGAGCCTGCTGGTAAGACCAGGGCATCATCGACCATGGGTGCGAGGATTAAGAAATAAGGAAATTAAGAAAGTAAGGCTAGACGGGTGTGGTGGCACATGCCTTTAATCTCAGCACTTGGAGAGGCAGAGGCAGGCGGATCTCTGTGTGTTCGAGTTCGAGGCCAGCCTGATCTACAAAGCAACTCCAGGACAGCCAGGGCTATTACATAAAGAAATCCTGTCTCAAAAAAAAAAAAAAACAAAACAAAACAGAACAAAAGAAAGAAATTAAGGCTGAGATAAGAATAAATGAAGACGAAGCATGGGATCAGGAGGACTGCTGTTAACTCTTGCAACAACAGCAACAGCAACCTCATTTATTATGCCGCAGTTTTTATAAGTTCAGCGAACAGGTTGTGTTCAGTACAGAGAAGTTTGATTCAGTTTCCATAGCAACACCATCACAAAGGCAGGGCAAACTGTTCTATTGATTACAATTAACAATCAATCAGCTAGAATATGATATTCTCCCCTTCTGTTCCCAGAGGACTCAGTGGTCTGAGATACAATAGACACAAGGAACTTGGCATGTAAAAATGCATTTACAGCCGGGCGGTGGTGGCGCACGCCTTTAATCCCAGCACTCGGGAGGCAGAGGCAGGCGGATCTCTGAGTTTGAGGCCAGCCTGGTCTACAAAGTGAGTCCAGGACAGCTAGAGCTACACAGAGAAACCCTGTCTAGAAAAAAAAAAAAATGCATTTACGTCAAAGGGCTCAGGGAAGCATGTTATCTGAACATACTGACGTTGCATAGAGAATGTGAAGTCTACCAAGCAAGTCAGGCTGGGAAAGTGAAGCCAGCCGTTACCAGCCTGAGAAGGTGAAGTCAGCCAAGCCAGTCAGCCATTACCAGGCTGGGAAAAGTTCTCTCAAGGCAACCTTTCTAAAATCCACATGGCTACCCACAGGTCCCCCTTCTTTAATAAATTTTTTAAGAAACATGGTTTAATAACCATGGAGCAGGAGATTGTGCCTGTCTTAGGTTGCCTCTCATGAAAAGTAATACTCTTACCAGTCTTTGGTACATGAATATCACTATTCATGCCCTGTCTTAGGTTGACTATCTCCCTGAGATACCCATCATTGACTACCAATCCCTGCTAGGGTAGATGTTGTAGTTTATCTTGTGTAACTCAACTCTCACATTACTAATAGTTGGCATTATAACTTTGGCCAAAAAAGATAAAAAACAAAAAATCATTAAAATCAAAATGCCAAGTCCAACAGCACTCCAAAGAAGAAAATGAGGCCCAGGAAGGAAGGACATCATGCAACTGCTTCAAAATATCATATGCTTTTAAGGCTGCATCAAAATTCAGTGGTTTAGCATACTTTAAATTTACTATTTTCTGATGCAAAGTCAGCAAGTCCAAAGACATATTTGTTTTGTGCCAAATGCCTTGTAAATGTCTCTTCACTTTACTCCAATCATGCAAGGTGCCATTATATTTCATACAAGTAACACAGATTCATTGGTAAACAGCATGACATTCTAAATGATTTCTGACTCTTAATCCTTGTACTTCATCTCCAATGAATTGTACAATATCATAAACAGCACCAATCCTGTGTTCAATTATTTTTTTGGTTTTTCGAAACAGGGTTTCTCTGTGTAGCCCCCCTGGCTGTCCTGGACTCACTTTGTAGACCAGGCTGGCCTCAAACTCACAGAGATCCGCCTGCCTCTGCCTCCCAAGTGCTGGGATTAAAGGCGTGCGCCACCCCACCCCCCAATTGTTCAATTCTTTTATCTATATCCTCCTGTGTGCCTGAAGCCATGGTAACATTTTGCATTAAGGAATTAACATAATCAGCAGTTTGAACCTCCTGGGTTAAAGCTATAGCAGCAGGAGTAGCTGTAGCAATCAAAGTAATTAAAGCTGCAACTCCAGCAACAATCAACCCGACCAAAGGTAACTTCTTGCTAAAGCTGTTTCCAATTCTTTTTTTTTTTTTTTTTTTTTTTTTTTTTTTGAGACAGGGTTTTTTTTAATATCTCTGGCTGTCCTGGACTTGCTTTGTAGACCAGGCTGGCCTCGAACTCACAAAGATCCGCCTGCCTCTGCCTCCCAAGTGCTGGGATTAAAGGCGTGCGCCACCACCGCCCGGCTGTTTCCAATTCTTACTAGTACTTGCAAACCTTTATCTGAATACCATTGATCAGTTATTTTTACAGTGTCATGATAAAAGCAGGTTGATGTAATACAACTACAGATATTACATTTTCTACAACAGAAACACAATTAGAAATATAACAATTGCCGGGCATGGTGGTGCACGCCTTTAATCCCAGCACTCAGGAGGCAGAGGCAGGCGGATCTCTGTGAGTTCGAGGCCAGCCTGGTCTACAAAGTGAGTCCAGGAGAGTCAGGGCTATAGAGAGAAACCCTGTCTCAAAACCTCCCACCCCCCCCCCAAAAAAAAGAACTATAACAATCATAACAAGTAATGTTAAATTCTTTTTCATGAATAGTAAAGTTAACATCTCTGATAAGCAGAACATATGGAAATGTAACACAAGCAGAAACTTTTCTATGAAACCCTGACCCAAAACGTGAATTTGACCGTGCATCATGACTCTCTGTACCAAACATGACCTCTTCCAAAGATGCTGCCAACTTTCAGAGATGTCTCTGTGAATGTCCTGATTGAGTTATCCTATAGCCAGTTCTTTTTGGCCTATGTTATATTGATCTCCAGCCCAACTTATAATTTTCTCATGAAAGCCAGTCACATTAAATAACACTGGAGGATCTTATAACATGTTCTCCCTCTAACAGATCTGTCAATGGTTTATTGCACAGTCTCCACTTCTTCCCTTCCATATGTTCTATATGTCAGAGGTGGCTTAGCATGTCCAGGCTCTGTCAGAGGCATACCCATTGGGATACTCTGCATAACTGTTGGAGATACATTTCTTGTCCATGACAAAGAAAAAACACCTACATAACCATCTATGCAAGTTCTTTTCATAAGACAAATTAGTATCCCTCGTCCCATGCCAGTATAGTTTATCTGGCCTGTGTTGGTAACTTTTCTGACCAGGGTTGGCCCAATAAGTGTGTGTCATTAGTGGATACTAGCACCGCAGGGTTACTTCACACCGTGGGATGAAGAAATGGAGGATCAGGAGCATAGATCCAATACACTTCGCCTGTCGTCATCAGCATCAGCCACTGCACGTTTCCCTTCAGCAAACCACACAAGCCTTTCCAGAATCCACCTTGCATTTTCAGCATCCTGTGAAAAAACATATACATGACCTCGCCCCCAAATTAATACGGGGTCACGTCCCTGCTGTGAGCCACTCAAAGGATCCTTCCATCTTACTAATACAAAATTATTCTTAGTTTGAGGATACCAAAATCTTTCAGCAGCAGATTTACCTGCTGCATCCAAGGTCAAGAAATTCAAAACAAAAAGAGTATGAGAGAGATAATTATTTGGAATCAGGGGATATAACTCGCCTGTAGAAAAAAATGGCTAATTAAATTATTTACTAGTATTTATATTATATTAATTGGTTTGGCGGTGTTAATCCTTAATTCACCATTATAAATGAATACACACACACACACACACACACACACACACACACACACAATTGATTTTAACAAGCCTTGGCCTGAATTGTGCAATCCTAGCCCATCTAAGCTAGCTCATAATTCTATTACTCAAAGATGACCCCATATATACATATGTCCCTTTGGACTGTTATTCTCCACGCTATGCTGATGTTCCAGGCCATGTGGAATAATCTTCTTTAATCTACCCCATGGCATGTGTCCTCTTTCTTCCTGCTCTTGGCTTCTCTCCTCCCAAGATGCTCTCTGTCTCAGAAGTCCACATACCTTAGTCCTACCTATCTCTGTCTTTGCCCAATCTCAGGCCTCAGAATTTTATTCAACCAATCAGAGAGAATCTAAGTAACATACAGCAAGCAGGACCAATTAATTAACATTTAAAATGCTTAACATCACCCCATGACTCCCCCTTTTTTATTTTTTGAAGTTGATTTTTAAGTGCACCATGTGCTCTTTCTACAATTCCCTGTCCTTTTGGATTATTAAGACTGGTATACCAGTCTTATGCACAATATTATATTGTTGACAAAAAATAGAGAAAGCTTTACTAGTATATCCTGTACCATTATTAGTCTTAATAATTTTAGGAATGCCCAATATGGCAAAGCACTTTAGACAATGACTAATAACATGTTTCATGGCTTCTCAGGTTAACACGGAAGCAATGATAAATCCTGAAAAACTATCAATAGTAACATGCACAAATTTCAACTTACCAAATTCAGATATATGAGTTACATCCATTTGCCATAACTGATTAGGTACTAATGATGAGATGGTGTTAAGCATTGTAAATGTTGATTAATCCTGTTTTCTGTCTGTTACTTACTTTGTCTCTGATTGGTTAAATAAATGCTGAGCCTGGAGATTGGGCAAAGACAGGAGTAGGCAGGACTAAGGTGCACGGGCTTTTTGAGAGACAGAAAGCATTTTGGGAAGAAGAAGCCGGAGAGAAGCCAGGAGCAGGCAAGGAGGACACATGGGGTAGATATCACCCAATAACTTTTGAAAATCATTTAAAGTCTGCAAATTATCTTTTCCAATTTGAATTTTTGTGGCAAAATAGTCTTAGGTAAAAATTGATGTCCCAAGTATGTGTAAGGCGGTTCCCTCTGTACCTTTTCTGGAGCAATGATTAATCCATTACTTCTTTTTTTTTTTTTTTTTTTGGTTTTTCGAGACAGGGTTTCTCTGTGTATCCTTGGCTGTCCTGGACTCACTTTGTAGACCAGGCTGGCCTCGAACTCACAAAGATCCGCCTGCCTCTGCCTCCCAAGTGCTGGAATTAAAGGCGTGCGCCACCACCGCCCGGCTAATCCATTACTTCTTAAATCTCCTTGCAATTGTGCATAATCCTGCAGGAGCTTGCTCTCATTTTTATCAGCCAATAAAATATCATCCATGTAATGAACAATATACATTTGAGGAAACTTGGCATTAACCCCACTAATAGCTCGAGACACAAACTTTTGACACAATGTTGGAGTATTTGCCATCCTCTGCGGTAAAACTTTCCAGTGATAATGCCTCACAGGCTCCTTGAAATTAGTGGATGATACACTGAAAGCAAATCTTACAGTCTTCAGGATGTAGAGGTATAGTATAAAAACAATCTTTCAAATCTAATATTATTTTAAAAGTATTATCTGGAATAGCTGATGGAGTGGGTAAGCCAGGTTGCAAGGGTCCCATTAATTCCATGGTCTCATTAACTTTTCTGAGATCCTGGAGTAGTCTCCATTTACCTGATTTCTTTGTAACTACAAATATCAGAGAATTCCAAGGAGAATTAAAAACTTCCATATGACTGCTAGCAAGTTGCTCCTGCTCTAGCTGAACTGCAGCTATAAATTTTCCATTACTTAGAGGCCATTGATCCACCCATACAGAGGAATCATTTTTCCAGGTGATATTGTGTGCATGGAGTGCAGGCTTGTCAATGACCTCTGTCAAATATATCCCAGTCCTTTCCTAGAATTTCAAAACTCAGGAATTATAGGTTCCTTTCTCCCCTGACCAGAAACTCCAAATCCCTGAGTAGGTAAATAACCTTGATTAAGCATTTGGTTAGTAATTGTATCATTAGGGCTAAAGAACAGCACATCCATATCTTTTATAACATCCCTTCCCCATAGGTTCACAGGCAAATTGTCAACCACATATTGTGGAAAGTGACCCTTATGTCCTTCTTCATCTTCCCGAGTTAAAAGCTTACTGTTTTGTTCAGGACTCTGGCTTTGACGTGGTCCTTGGAATTGATTAATAGTGGTCTGTTTGGGCCATGAATCTGGCCACTGTTCCAAGGTAAGAACAGAAACATCCGCTCCAGTGTCCAAAATGCCAATACTTTTTTTTACCATTGATATTTAACTGTAATTCAGGGTGATTGTCTGAAATAGCCTGCACCCAATAGGCAACAGAAGAACCAAATCCTGCAGCATTGCGGTTGGAACTCTTACTTTTTAAAAGTGTTTTTATTAAAGGGAGCAAAATAACTTGAGCTATGCATTGTCCCGGTCGAAAAACTCAAATATCGTGTGGAGATGATGTCATTATTTTAATTTCTCCTGTATAATCAGAGTCAATTACTCCTGGGGCTACTGAAATCCCTTTCATGGTGGCATTACTTCTTACTTTTTTTTAATTTTAATTTTTATGTATGTATTTATTTATTTATTTTGAGGCAGGGTTTCTCTGTGTAACAGCTCTGGCTGTCCTGGACTCGCTTTGTAGACCAGGCTGGCCTCGAACTCACAATGATCCGCCTGCCTCTGCCTCCCAAGTGCTGGGATTAAAGGCGTGCGCCACCACGCCCGGCTGGCATTACTTCTTCCTAGTAACAGTCCCATTGTTTGTTTAGGCAATGGACCATAAACACCTGTGGGTAGGGCCTGCATGCCCACATCTGGGGTCAACACGGTGTAGGAGGAGGGACTGAGGTCCAGTCCTGCACTCCCTGAAGTGGCTCTCCAGAGGTCTTGAGTGGATTTCCCTGTTGTGGAATGAATTGTATTGCCCCATAACATTGTTTTCGGGCCTGGGGTTGCCCCTCCCCGTTTCTGAAGAGGGTGTTGCCTGAACAATCCTGTTTAGATTGACATTCACTAGCCCAGTGCTTTCCTGTTTTACATCTTGGGCACAGCCCAGGAACTCTTTTCTTACTAAAGTTGCCTTGTTTGCCAGGGCATTGTATGAAGTGATGTCCTAGTTGTCTACCTCCAAAACAGCTTCCTGGAGGACCAGACTGCCATCTAATCTTCAGTGATTTTTCTCTGCTGAAAAAGAATTTGTTTCACAGCTTCTCCCTGCAATGCTACAGCCATTGCCAGTCCTTGAGTATAAGAAGGACCTATATCCGAACAAAGGTGAATATATTCAGAAATATTCCCTCTCTTTCTATATGGTCATATAGGAGCTTGACATGCAGCATTTGCATTCTCAAATGCCAATTGTTTCGCTAACATCAGAATCTCCAAAGACTCTACCTGCAGCTTTTAATAATCTATCCACAAATTCTTGGACTGTCTCATCAGGTCCCCGTCTAGTTTTAGAGATCTCTTCATGCAAGCTGCCCTTAGTGGGTAGAGTGGTCCATGCCCTGCGAGCAGCAGTGCTGACCTGAGCATACACTCCTGGGTTATACAACAATTCATTATTTAAGCATTGATATTGTCCTTCCCTGCCAACATGTCATAATTCACTGCAGCACTGTTAGCTCTCATGGTTAATTCAGCAGTTCATTGGCACTGTTCAGCAAATTCATTTCTCCATAGTAAGTTGTCCCCCACACACACACACATTCAAGCAAGCTTGTGGCAATTTTTTCCAATCCTCAGGAGGGAGGGCATCAGAGGCAATATTTTCTAATATGCCCAAAGTAAAAGGTGTGGTTGGATCATATTGTGCACAAGCCTCTTTCAACTCTTTAATTTGTTTAAATGGAATTGGACGATGAACCCTGACAACACTGTCCTGTTGATCTTGGTGATCAAAACTGAACACAACAGATGAAAGCTTTGAACATCCTCTCCTTGTAGACAAAGCTTTTTACTTATCCAATATATACATTCTGCTTTATTTTACTATCCTTAATTTACTGTCCTTAATACCTCTACCTCCCTTCCACCCCTCGTTCCCTTCAACTCCCCCAACCCTAGGTAGGAGAGAAAGAAGGTTAGAGGGAGAAGGGACATAGGTCTCTTTGAACTACTTCCTGCAGATTAGGGTCGTTGGATTCTTTGGGGGTAACACCAGTCTCAGTAGAAGCCCAGCAAACCAGGAGACAGCAGCAGGAAGAACAAGCAGCAGTTTGGGGGAGCACCAGCAGCTGGGAGAGCAGCAACCGCTTTCTACCTTGTAGCCCTTTCTCTTCCTTGTAGAGCTTTCTCCTACTTCTCTGTAAAGCCTCTTTACTCTTATTTCTTTGTAAAGCCCATTCTCTTTTACTTCTTTGTGGAGCTCCTTCTCTTTCTTTTCTCTTTGTAGCCCCCTTCTCCTTAGAACTCTGGCTTTTTACTCCCTCATTTGTAGAGTCCCCCTTCTCTTCTTGGGGGCTCTGGCTTTTTATTTCTTGCTCCCAAGTCCTCTGAGTTAAACTTGCTCAGCTGGCTAAGCCACGCCCCTGCTAGCTCAGGAGACAGTTAATACTTTACACTTGTGATTTAATCAGCCTACCTGGGATTAAACAAAAACGTTCTCATGATTGGTTTTAATAAACTACCACATCTCCTCATTCTAAAGCTGTCTTTACTCCAGTTTATAACAGAGATAAAGGTTGACTATTTATTAAGAGAGGTCTGCCCCTTTCTTAGCATCAAGGCAGCCAAAGGATAAGAAGGCCTGCTGGTGGAGGATCTAAACCTGCAACAATGCTAGGAGTTAATATTTTTCTTTCCTTATCTTCACCAGATTCTGAAATATGAACATTTTTACCCATTAACTGTGCTAAGCTTTCAATACATTGTTGCAAATGTATAAATGTTTTTTCATCATCTTTTTTCTTTTTCCAGACTACAAAAGCTTGTGGATTTGGAGGCCAGTCCTCATTATATTTTGCAGCCTCCTCCTCCAAATCAGCCTCTTCTTCAGGGCTCAGAATATTTCCGGCTCTGGTGGCGCATGCCTTTAATCCCAGCACTTGGGAGACAGAGGCAGGCGGATCTCTGTGAGTTCAAGGCCAGCCTGGTCTACAAAGTGAGTCCAGGACAGTCAAAGATACACAGAGAAACCCTGTCTTGAAAAACCTAAAACAAAACAAAACAAAAACCCAGAATATTATCATCCCCAGCTACTTCAACCAAGGAGTTAACATCCACATGAAGCCGAGGAATGCTTTATGGATTTTCACTTACTTTCTGTTTGTCACAACCCTCACTGCATGACTGCAATGTGCATTGGGCTTTTTCTCTTTCATGCCTTGGATCCAGACTATCTTTAATCAATCAAAGTCCAAAACCAAGGACATCCACTGGAACCTTTTCAGGTCCAAAAAACATCATAATGATCCTGTAATTTAACTCCTACTTTTTCCAAGTCTCTAGATTAATTGTTCCCTCCTGCGGAAACCACAGAAAGAGTTTTTCAACAAAGTCTAAGAAACCAAGCAATTGCTGTTGACTCACTTTTGGTCCTCTACCTTTGAGCATATTTTGTTTTGTTTTGTTTTGGTTTGGTTTTTGGTTTTGGTTTTTTGAGACAGGGTTTTTCTGTGTAATAGTCCTGGCTGTCCTGGACTCACTTTGTAGACCAGGCTGGCCTCGAACTCACAGAGATCCACCTGCCTCTGCCTCCCAAGTGCTGGGATTAAAGGCGTGAGCCACCTTGCTGGGCCTCAAGGGAGCTTTTCTAAAATCCACATGGCTATCCACATCTAAGCTAACTTTGTAGCTCCTCAGATAAACCTCCATGGTACTTACACATATGTGTGTGTGTGTGTGTGTGTGTGTGTGTGTGTGTGTGTGTGTGTGTATTCCATGTCATGCAGATCCTCCAGGCCTCATAGAGTTCCAATCCACCCAACCCAAGGTGGCCGTCCTCTCTTCCTCCCTCTCTCTGCGCTTCTCTCCTAGAAGCCTATGAGCCTTTTCCCTGCCTACCTCTCTTGCCTAGCCCAGGCTACAGGCTGTTTTATTCAATCAATTAGAGTTGACTTAGTAGTCGAGGTCACACAGCACCACATTTGCCCACACCCATCACGCCATTACGGAAGGCAATTAACATTTGAATACAATCTCTTCAGATCATCCTAACACTACCACTTGGCTAAAGTTTTTTTTTTTTTTTTTTTTTTGGTTTTTCGAGACAGGGTTTCTCTGAATATCTCTGGCTGTCCTGGACTCGCTTTGTAGACCAGGCTGGCCTCGAACTCGCAAAGATCCGCCTGCCTCTGCCTCCCAAGTGCTGGGATTAAAGGCGTGCGCCACCACCGCCCGGCTTGGCTAAAGTTTTTTGTTTTTTGTTTTTTGTTTTTTAAAGAAAAGGGAAAATAAATAAAGTGTTGGTGTAATCGTGGCGGTGACCTTGTCATCAGTTCCAACTGTGTCCCAGTGCTCCTGTATAGTCTTCCCTTCCATCAGCAGCCCCTCATCTGCTTAAATATTACTACATGTTCATTCATTCTGTGTGTGTGTATATGTGTGTGTGTCAGACGACAATTTGTAGCAGTCAGATCACTCCTTCAAACGTTGGGTCCCTGGGATAGAACACGAGTCATTAGGATTGGCAGCAAGTGCATTCACCTGCTGAGCCATCTTGGTGGCCCTGCATTTTCTTTTCTTTCTTTTTTTTTTTCTTTTGATTTTTCAAGACAGGGTTTCTCTGTGTAACCCTGGCTGTCCTGGACTCACTTTGTAGACCAGGCTGGCCTCGAACTCCCAGAGGTCTGCCTGTCTCTGCCTCCTGAGTGCTGGGATTAAAGGCATGCTTGCATTTTATTTTCTAAAGTTGTATATAAGAGAACTCAAACACTAAATGCTATTTTTGGTGCATTGTGCCTGTCTTCTTTCATTAAGCACAATTGCCTTGAGATTTATGTGTGTTTTACAAGTCTTTGTACTAATACAAACAGTTTCAGTGACTTTAAATATAACAGATAAATCAATTTAAGAAGAGGAAAATGGGGCTGGAGAGATAGCTCAGAGGTTAAGAGCACTGGCTTGTTCTTCCAAAGGTCCTGAGTTCAATTCCCAGCACCCACATGGTGGCTCACAACCATCTACATTGAGATCTGGTGCCCAGGCATATATGTAGACCAAATACTGTATACATAATAAATAAATAAATAAATAAATAAATGTTTAAAAAAAAAAAAAGAAGAGGAAAATGTGTCCACAAGATGGCTTAGTGGGTAAGGGTTCTTGCAGCCAAGTCTATTGATCTGATTTTGAGTCCTGGAACTCACATAGTGGAAGGAGAGAACAAACTCCCACAAGTTGTCCTCTTCCTGCCTCAAAAATGTAGCACATATGTGCGCATGTGTACACACATACATGCTAAATAAATGTAATTGTTTAAGTTTTTTTTAATTTAGGGGGCTGAAGAGATGGCTCAGAGGTTAAGAGCACTGGCTGCTCTTCCAGAGGTCATGGTTCAAGTCTCAGCATCCACACGGTGGTGGCTCACAACCACCTATAATGAGATCTGGCGCCCTCTTCTGGCTGTATATGTGCAGGGCAAATATCATATACATAATAAATCTTTAGGAAAAAAAATTTAGTGTATGGATGTTCAGTCGACATGTGTGGACCACATGCATGCCTGATGCTTTTGAAAACTCTGGGATTGGAGTTACAGATGGTTGTGAGCCACCGTGAAGTTTAATTTGGTAGTCTATCATGGCAGGGAGGGCTTGGCTCCAGGAGTGCCTCGAGCAGTCAGAGTGTGGGGCTGTGTTTCTCACATCTTGGGGATGAGGAAGCAGAAAGCTGGAGCTAGCAGCAGAATCAGAAAACATCTTTAGGGATTGTGCCTGCCTAGTGACCCACTCCTGATAGGTAGGTCCTAAAGGATCTACAACCTCCCCAAACCTCCCACCACCTGGGAATCAAGTGTTCAAACATTTGAGCCTGTGGGAGACACTTCACATTCAAACCATAACAACATGTGAGACATGTAAAGAACTTTAAAAACAAATTAACCCAGTGCTGGAGAGATGCTCAGTGGTTAAGAGCCCTGGCTGCTCTTCAAGAGGACCCAGCACCCACACAGCAGCTAACAACCAACTGTAACTCCAGTCTCAGGGGGATTTGATACCATCTTCAGGCTCCTAGGTGCATGGTCACAGACACACCCGCAGGCACTCACACATACACACAAATTAGTAAATAAATATAATTTTAAAAATTTAACCCAGCTGGGAGGTGATGGCGCACACCTTTAATCCCAGCACTTGGGAGGTAGAGGCAGATAAATCTCTGTGAGTTCCAAGTCGGTCTGATGTACATACTGAGTTCTAGGCCAGCCAGAGCTAGATCATATATAGTGGGACCCAAAAGAGGAGTGGTGAGCTCAACCTGGTCTACACAGGGAGTTTCAGGACAGCCAAGGCTACATAGTAAGACCCTGAATCAAAATCAATCAATCAAAATAAAAGCAACCAAAATAATAAAAAGAATACAATTTAGCTGGACAGTGCTGGCCCACGCCTGTAATCCCAGCACTCGGGAGGCAGAGTCAGGCAGTTTAAGGCCAGCCTGGTCTACAGAGTGAATTCCAGGACAGCCAAGGCTACACAGAGAAACCCTGTCTTAAAGAAGAAGAAGATTTTTAAAATAATACATTCAAGATATAAAATGGCCACACTATAAGAAAGAGGTGGCAGAATCCAGGAAGTGCTTAGCTCTCCGGAGCCTACTAAAGCTTGGAGAGTTGGGAAAGAAATTACCTCTGGAAAGCCAATTATGGCCACCTTCACATCCCCCATCTCAAATCAAGCACTGATGAGAAACTGTCAGAGGGTTCTGGGGAAAGGAGCTGACTGACCTGGTGTGCAATTACAGGGCTCCACACTCAGGGTTAAGAATGCCAAATGAGGGGCTGGAGAGATGGCTCAGCAGTTAAGAGCACTGGCTGCTCTTCCAAAGGTCCTGAGTTCAATTCCCAGCAACCACATGGTGGCTCACAACCATCTATAATGTGATTGGATGCCCTCTTGTGGAATGCAGGTGTACATGCAGACAGAATACCCATATACATAAAAATAAATAAATCTTTATTTAAAAAAAACAATGCCAATTGAGAGCTGAGCTCTACAGTGTGAGGATATGTATGGATCCCTCCTGCCCAAGGCTTTTGAGGAAGAGACCATTACTCAACCAAGGACAGCTTTGAAGGATGTGGGAGGCCAGGTGGCAAAAATAGGCTGGACATCACAAGGGGCCTCCTACAGACCTACGTTCTCTCATTGGACTTCATCTCTGAGCCTTCCTACCTCAGATATGCAGCCTTCTTGTCAAACTCAAAGCTGAAAATACTCCAGGCAGTCCTCTCCTTCTACCCCTTGTTATCAAAAGGATCTCAGTGCCTGAGGATGCCATGGAAGTCAAAACCCAAGGGTACACAGGACATGTGAGCTTCAGCGGTGAGAAGAGTGTGGCAGGTGACAGAATTCCCTACAAGTTTGTGGACAAACCTACATCATAGCCCAAGGCTAATCTACCAAACCCTTGGCACCAGCTTCTCAGCAAAAGTTCTCATGCAGACTTTCAACCCAGCCCAAGCACCAGCTACATGACCATGTGCTCCAAATCTCTTTTTCTGGAGGCTAAGGCAGATGGCGTTCCACAAGAGAGAAAAGCAGAACTCAAGGACCTCAGTCAGCAAGAAGAGTTGTGCCCAGGCAGGGATGGGCATGAATCTCTGGGCATTCATATTGGAAGAATGAGGAAAGAGCAGTGTCCTGCTAAGATAATCGTGGTCCTGCATTGCTAACCCTAACCCTAACCCTGACCCTGACCCCGACCTTAGAGAGAGAGAGAGCCCTGGGAGCCCAAGAGCGGTAGGGAAGGGAAACAGGGAGGAACAGGAAAGGGTGGTAAATGTTATAGCAGAGTGTTGGGATTTCTCTCAAAGGTGGAGTACAACTTCTTCAAAAGACCCACTGAGACGCCAGCAAGGGGTCACCTTCCTCCTTCCCATCTTCCCATAGGCTTTTCCTTCATATTTATAAGCAGCAAACACAAGTCCATAGGGAAGGCGCTAGCTAGGAGCATGTGCAGTGAAAAGTAAATAAATAATAGGGATAAAGGTTTGGACAGGAACCATGAGCCCCACTCCCCGCTCTGGGATCAGAACAGAGAGGAGGCTCCAGGACCTCAATGGAAGATACTGTCACTTTTTCCTTCCTGTTCAATCAGCATCCAAATCTCATGGCAACGGGGAAAACCTCACTTTACAAACTGCTAAATCCTAAAATCTCTGAGTAGCCATGGGCG
The DNA here is from genome assembly GCA_907164525.1 of Lophiomys imhausi. NCBI lineage: Eukaryota > Metazoa > Chordata > Mammalia > Rodentia > Muridae > Lophiomys > Lophiomys imhausi. Next base: position 704,744 of record CAJQZJ010034397.1, read on the forward strand.
GGCGGCTCTTTTTATTTTGTATTTGTTTAAAAGTTCAGGAACCTCTTGCTGACATTCTTGCTTGGGGGCCCAGAATTTAAACTTAGTCACTGTCTGCAGCCCTTGTTTTAGGAAAGAATGAGATTGTTGTTGCATAACTCAGAATTGCGCTGGCAGGGTGGTCCAGTGTAGCAATCCCACTTCTTTCTTGAGAGTCCAGGGAGTGCTGGGAATCCTTGCACTCCAGCCTAGGGGTGAGCAGAGCAGCAAGAGGCTGACCAATCTCCATTGGTCAGGCAAATGAACAAACCAGTCCCTTCTCAAACCTCATGGGTACAGACCAATCCAAGAAGTCCAGAAAACCCAAGGAGCGACTAGAGGAAGGAGACAGGCCTTAGGAAAGCAGAGTAAGAAGAGGGACAAGCTAATCTGAAGGTTAGAGATGAGAGTGAGACGGCTGTCCCTAAAAGCATCTAGAATATGGCCCCTACTTTTACCCCCACCCCCAGGAGTTCAGCTGGGGGGGGGGCTGCCTTTAGGCTCAGTGGCTCTCAGATCTCGCAGTCCATTGTGAGGGATCCTACAACTGACTCAAGGTCTATGTCTCAGCCTGTCCTCACTATGGCTCCTCCATCCTTTTCTATCATCTTCCCTAAGGGTCCTCTGGGGTTTCTTGTTTTTTGTTTTCACAGACATGGGGCCTGGAGATTATTTCTTTATTTATTTTCAAGGCAGGGTTTCTCTGTATAACAGCCCTGGTTGTCCTAGAACTCACTTTGTAGACCAAGCTGGCCTTGAACTCACAGAGATCTGCTGTGAACTGCCATGTGGGTGCTGGGATTTGATCCCTGGTCCTCTGGAACATCAGCCAGTGCTCTTAACCACTGAGCCACCTCTCCAGCCCCAGCAGACCTTATTTTTCTCCCTTCTTTCACCTTCTCTCTTTCCTCTCTCTGGGTCTGCTTCTTGCCCTCTGTAGGAGCTTCTGTCCAGGCACCTGGCATCTTTCCTAGCATTATCCACACCACTTTCACAATGCACTGCTCCCCCCCACACACACACTCACTATCCCTTCTCGGTTCACCTTTAGCCCCCTCTCTCCCATCTTCTCACCCCCATGAGTACCCACAGGCCCTCCATCTTCCTGTACATACAGGCGTGCTAACTGGATTTCAGGGTTCACCTTCACCATCCTCCCCTTCACTCCTCCCTACCCCACAGTCCCTTTAGCCAGATGTACAGCTCCCAAATTCCGGGCTAGATTCCCAGGAACAAAGCAAGAAAAAAACATCAGAACAATTTGGCAAGTGAACAGCGGCTGGGGAGGGGGAGGGAGGGAAAAGCCGGGTGGACCCAGGTGGGTGGCCCTCCAGTCCACCCAGTTTAGGGAATGCCCTGGCCTTCTTCCTCTCCCCCTTCACCTGGCTTTTAAGGGGCCGGGCGACCCGCTGCTTCTTAAAGCCGAGGAGCAGCAGCTGCACTAGCCTCTCCCTGGAAGGAGCGCACAGAGCAAAATCTCTGGCCATGACCCGGGACGGGCTTCCCGCGCGGCGGCTGCTGATGCTGCTAATATTGTTGCTCGCTCAGGGCTCAGGATCCGCCTTGCCCGGGTGCTCCGGGTGCGGGCCCGGGGTGCAGACTGGCTGTCGCGGGGGCTGCGTGGAGGAGGAAGACGCGGGGTCGCACGCGGACGGATGCGCAGAGGCCGAGGGCTGTCTCAGGAGAGAGGGGCAACCGTGCGGGGTCTACGCCCCTAAGTGCGCCCCAGGACTGCAGTGCCAACCGCGAGAGAACGAAGAGGCACCTCTGAGGGCGCTGCTGATCGGCCAGGGCCGCTGTCAGCGCGCCAGGGGGCCGTCGGGTGAGTCCACTCGCAGGCCGGCCTCTCCCCTACCCGCCCGAGGTGGACGGAGCTAGCCTATGCTGGTAGGAGTCTGCACAGATGCAGGTGGGCAGCCTCTTCTAGCCTCTGGGACCGACGCCTTGGCTCCTCATGGGCCTTGAGTGGACTGTAAAGCGGAAAGATCAGGGAACAGTTATGAGGCTGCGCGTGGCTAGGGTCACCTGAGAATAAAGGACTGAGATGTCTAGACTCTCCCCTCTCCCCTTCCCCTATTTATTTTCTACTGAGGGAAGGGGGCGTGTGTAGGAGGAGGCTGCAGACTTAGTTTTAGCTGTACCCTGTTCGCCGCCGCAGGCTGGGCTCCATCACTCTAGTGACCCACGCTGGAGACCGGACTAGATTCCGTGTGGAGAAGGAAAGGGAACCCCAGACTCCGGCTCTACACACTGAGAAATATCCCCTGCTCCTCTTTCAACGCCACTGTGAAGTCTAGAAGAGATGCTGAGTAGTGTCAGGCTAGACCGGGGACAGTGGGCAGGCCTGAAGGGCCCGGGGAGGGCAAAAGAAAGAATCTGCCAAATCAGGCTTATGATTTAAACCTGATTGGAACTAGATGCCCTCCCTGCCCCACCCTACCCTAGGGATGGACAGGAGACTGAGTCATTGGGTGGGAGGGACCAGAGTGAGTCAGCACCCAAAAGGCAGGGGTGGGGAGCAGCTGGAAGATGGAAGACAGCGAGTCCCTGGTTTTTCTGTGGAAAGGGATGAGAAATGAATTTGGATCCCTTGGCATGCTGTTGCATTCCTGTAATTCCAGCACCTAGGAGGAGGTGACAGGAAGGCAAAGTCAACATCGTCGTTGGCTACTATATAATATCTACTAATATCTAATATCTAAACTAACTGATGTCAATCTCTCAATCGCCCTTGTGCGCATGTACAGAGAAACCCTATCTCAAAAAAAAAAAAAAAAAGACTGCAGAGGAAACAAAATTTAAAAAAAATTATGCAAGCTTATCTTTTGGCATGCTGCTGTCATTTCAGCCTTTTCTTAGCCCTGGCTTATTTTCTGGTCCCAGGGCCCCCCAAAACTCTCCAGAGCCAGGTGTAACCTGCAGTTTGGGAACCTCTCATTTTCTACCCCTTTGCAGCCTGCAATGCATCCTGGTTAAGGGCCGAATTCAGTTGTTCTTGAGCCAGTAGGGTGGAGCTGGGACCAAAAGGAAGAGGTTCCCATGCAAGGCCCTCAAAGTAACAACATCTCAGGCCTGGGAGGGGCAGACTGAGTCACCAGAGGGGGTCACAACAGGGACACACATTCCACTGGGCCCCTACTGACACCCCCACCCCCTCCACTGCTCTTCTGCCGGGCTCCCTGGCTTGGTGGTGTGCCCTCTTCTGGCCTCTAGGGGAAGAGGCAGGTCTTTTTTTGTTGTTTTGGTTTGGTTTTTTTCGAGACAGGGTTTCTCTGTGTAGCCCTGGATGTCCTGGACTCACTTTGTAGACCAGGCTGGCCTCGAACTCGCAGAGATCCGCCTGCCTCTGCCTGAGTGCTGGGATTAAAGATGTGCGCCACCACCGCCCGGCTGAGGCAGTTCTTTTTATAGGAAGCCTGAGACTGGAAATAACCAACAGTGCTTTGTATTTGTTCTGAGGTTTTGCTTTCTGAAATTCTGTCTTATAAGACTTAAAATTGCTCTGGGAAATATTATCAGGAAAAGTAATATAACTGTGTTTTGTAGGATTTTTTTTTCTATCTGTTCATTTATTTATTTATTTTGGATTTTCAAGACAGGGTTTCTCTGTGTAGTCCTGTCTTGGAACAAGCTCTGTAGATCAGGCTGGCCTAAAGCTCACACATCTGACTGGCTGTGCCTCTTCAGTGCTGGGATTAAAGGTGTGCCAGGATTTTATTTTTATTTTACACATGTGGGTGTTTTACCTGCATGTATATCTGTGTTACCGCGTGGTTGCCAGAAGTGGGGTTGGATCCCGAGTAACTGAGGTCACAGACAGCTGCTGCGGAACACCAGGAGGATGCTAGAGGTTGAACTCTGGTCCTCTGGAAGAGCAGCCAGTGCTCTTAACTGCTGAGCCACCTCTCCAGCCCACGTTGAGTAGACCAGACTGGCCTTGAGCATATGGTAATCCTCTTGCCTAAGCCTCCCATATGCTGGGATTATAGGAACACATCACCATACCCAACAGTATAATTATTTGTTAGAGGAAGAAACTTCAGTCAGGATAAGGCTAGGAGAAAAACTGACTACTTTTAGTTTATAAAGCCCTCAGTTGCTCCCACTTTAGCCAGTAGAAGTGGACCAAATCTCACGTGGGGCTGGTCTTTGGCCCGAATGATTTCACCTCTCATTCTTCCTGTGGCCACAGAGGAGACTACAAAGGAGAGTAAACCTCATGGAGGTGCCTCTCGCCCACGGTACACAAGCCACAGAGACCGCCAGAAGAATCCGGGGACCTCCACCACCCCTACAAAGCCCAATCCAGGGGGCATTCAAGACACTGAGATGGTGCGTGCAGGGCTGGTAGGGGGACAGAGGGCTGGAGATTTCCATCAGAGACCTCTCCATGGACTTGAGGAAGTCTCAAGGACCATGGAGAACTCTAGGACCAGGCAGGCTCCTAGAATTCTCAGCACCGCCCCCACCTACCCTGTCCCTCTCCAGGGCCCCTGCCGCAAACACTTGGATTCAGTCCTGCAGCATCTCCAGACTGAGATCTTCCGAGGCGGGGCACCCGGGCTCTATGTGCCAAACTGTGACCTCAGAGGCTTCTACAGAAAGCAGCAGGTGAGACAGTCCCTTCTCTGTGTAAGCTTCCTGCCAGGGAGGGAGGAAGGGTACCTACAAAGCTGCAAAAAGGATATGCTGGAGCATAAGAGGAGGAAAGGAATGAGGCCCTGTCTCAAAAAGCAAACAGCTGGGCGGTAGAGGCAGAGGCAGGTGGATCTCTGTGAGTTCAAGGCCAGCCTGCTCTACAGAGTGAGTTCCAGGGATAGCCAGGGATACACAGAGAGACCTTGTCTCAAAAAACCCAAACCAAAAAAACAATAAAAGGACACAGAAACCGACCGTGCTAGCACACGCCTTTAATCCCGGCACTCAGGAGGCAGAGGCAAGCAGATCTCTGTGAGTTTAAGGTCAACCTGGTCTACAAAGCGAGTGCAGGACAGGCAGACAGCCAGAGCTGTTACAGAGAAATCTTGTCTCGGAAAAAAAAAAAAAAGACATAAACACACACAGCTTTTCAGGATCTTCCAACTTTAAGACCCATACAAATAAGAAAAGAGTCAGGGAGATTGTAAGTTCAAGGACTGCCAGGCCTACAGAGTGAGTTCAAGTCCAGTCTGGGAAACTTCGTGAGCCTCTGTATTAAAGTAAAAAGTAACACTAAAAGAAGCTTATAGTTCCCTAGTAAAGCTCTACTTAGCAATGCCCTGGGCTCAATCTCTAGTATGATCTGAAAGAAAAAAACAAGGACCAACCATTGCAGTAGAGGACTTGAAGCCGCCTTTAGGAAAGGGTCTTGCAGTGGCTGTTAAAGCAGAGCCCTCAAGATCATTTGCAGCTGCCAGAGCCCAATCTGTACTTTCTGACTCAGTAGGTCTGGGCTAGGCTGAGCACACGTTCCTAACATGTAAATGGTGCTGGTACTGTTGACTGGGAGCTGCTTCTTGAAAACCATTGTTCTGGCCTAGCAGAGTGGGTCCTATTCAGTCGATAAAGGGACTAAGATCTCTCAGGTGTTTCTCCTGCTTCAAAGCCTGGGACCTCACTCCGATGTCTGCCTCTCTCCCCAGTGTCGTTCCTCCCAGGGGAGTCGCCGTGGTCCCTGCTGGTGTGTGGATCCGATGGGCCAGCCCTTGCCAGTGTCTCTCGATGGCCAGGGAAGCTCTCACTGCTCAGCCAGAGGCAGTGGCTAGAGTAGGGTGGGACTCTCCAGGACCCTGCCAGGAGCACAGGGATGTTGCTTGAGCTGTGTTCATTTTGAGTGATGGGTAACGCAGGGGCTCTGTGCCCCCCCGACCTACCTTCGGGCCCTGTCCCATTGTCCCCCTTGCCCTTGGGCCTTTACACATCTAGTTAAAGATTGTTGTTGGCTTGGGGTTCTAATAAAGCTGTGTTGGGGTCTCTGGCTTATGTCTCTGTGTCCACCTCACGCTCTCTTTCTACCATTACTCATCGCCATTGACCTTCCCACTGCCGGTCTCTCCCACTGCCCTTGGAATGCCGTTGATGGCCACTGCACAGGCCTCAAGCCCTCTAGCCTCACCCAGACACCCACCTGGAGTGCCCTTGTGCAGACTGAGATCAGTGGCCTCTGTCTGAGATCCCGGTAACTGCAACCTTGTTTCTGTTGCTGGTCTTTAGACTGATGGAGAAGGGTTAATGGTTAATCCCTGGCAGGAATTTGCCAAAGAGGAAGTCCCAAAGCACTTACCTGCCCTACTTCCTACCAAAAAGCAAGGAATCTATCTCATTCTATCTCTCAGGCTCTATATGGTTTTACCCAGACTTCTTTATTTGTGCTGCTGGCAATCACCTGATGAGGTAGGGACTTTTTACCCCATATTTTTTCAGAAGAAGCTTTAAACATTTGGGGTGCTTTCCTGAAGTTACATAGGTAGGGGATGACAAAAGGGGGCATAGGAACCCCTGGCACTATTTAGTGGTGAATAAGTGCGTGTCTGGCCTTTCTGCTTATGTGCTAACCCAAGGTGTAGGAAAGAGCTGACTTTCAGGGGCCCTGCTGCCTAGAATTCCTTGAGGGACCTCAAAATCACACACATTACAAATATAGCCCCCAACAAAATACTGTTGCACACATGTAACTCCAGGCCTCATTATGTGCCCCCAGAAAGCTGAATGCAAGGTTCATGAAGATGTTGCTGGTCTCTCCCCGACCTTCAGTCTCTGTAGAGAGAGCCAGGAGGAGCCATGCAATGTGATAAGCCTCAGGGAGGCAAAGTCCCTCTCCAACCTTATGTACAGAGTCACTCCTGAAAGTGAGATAACAAGCATGAAGCTAACCACAGTGGCTGGGGGTAGAGTAGCCGTGACGACATGCAGCACACAGAGCACAGCCAGGATCTCAGCACACAGAGCACAGCCAG
>CAJQZJ010034397.1:728469-754777 GCA_907164525.1 Lophiomys imhausi
GTGTGTGTGTGTGTGTGTGTGTGTGTGTGTGTGTGTGTGTGTGTGTTATGGGTGAAGTTGAAGTCTTCACATACACTAGACAAACACTCTAGTTATTAGTCTAGTATGTCTAAATTATTTTAGTGGATTTTCTACACATGTTATATATAAACAGAAATAGTTTTGATTTTCCTTTTCCAATATGCCCTGGCTAGGACCTTGAGCTTTGTGCTGAGCAGTAGTGGGGGAAGAAAGTAGGCATTATTATTAACTTGTTCCTAATCTTAAGGCAACACAGACTTTCAAATTAAGTGTGATGTTAAAAGTCAATAAACACAAACAACAGAGAGGCACTGAGAACCAAGTTGTTTTTTGGAAAACTGCAATTAATCAGAGTCCATGAACGGCACCACCAGTAAGACATACAGCTGTAAGAGGAAACTCACTATGGGAACTGACTCGTATGTGTGAAGGCCAAGAATCTCCATAATGTGCTATCTATCTATGACCTAGAGGACCAGGAAGGCCAGCTGTGAAACTCAGCCTAGGTTCAAGGGCATGGGAACCAGTGGCCTGAACTCCACTGCAGAGATCACCTACAACGGAAAGTCAAATTCTTCATTCAGTCCCCTGGTTCAAACGCTCACTCTTCAGAAACCTCCTCAGAAACAGTACTTTACCAGCCATCTAGACATCTCTAGCCCAAGCAAGTTGCTAACCACACAACAATAAACCTGTAACTACAACAAACAGGAAAAAGACAACACAGTCATCGGTGTCAGAAATGAAGAAGGTGGCCATACACAGACCCTGAAAGGACAGTAAAGAAACAAGTCTATGTCAGCCTAGTTGAAGTAAGAAAGGTTTCTTTTTACGTTTTTTAAATGTCATTTATTTATTTTACATATGTGTGAGAGTGTACATACATGCACATCAGAGGACAACTTACGGGAATTGGGTCTTGTTGATTCAACTCAAGTCATCGGGCTGGGCAGCAGGCACCGTTAGGAGCTAAGCCATCTCACTGGTGTGATAAATTTATTTTTTTATTTTTTTGAGTAGGGTCTCACTACTTGGGCTTGGCTGGCTTAGAGCTAGCTAGCTAGGTGGACCGGGCTGTCCAAGAACTCATAGAGATCTACCTGCCTCTGCCTGAGTCATTGATTATTTTTTTCTTTTGGTTTTTCGAGACAGGGTCTCTGTGTATCCTTGGCTGTCTGGACTCACTTTGTAGACCAGGCTGGCCTTGAACTCAAGAGAGATGCCCCTGCCTCTACCTCCTGAGTGCTAAGGCATGAGCTATCATGCCTGGATTTTTTGTTTTGTTTTGTTTTTTTTCAAGACAGGGTTTCTCTGTGTAGCCCTGGCTGTCCTGGACTCACTCAGCATCGAACTCACTGATATCTGCCTGCCTCTGTCTCCCGAGTGTTGGGATCAAAGGCGTGTGCCACCCTGCCTGGCCTGGATTTTTTTTTTTTTTTTAAAGATTTATTTATTGTGTATACAGTGTTCTGTCTGCAGGTATATCTACAGGCCAGAAGAGGGCACCAGATTTCATTATGGATAGTTGTGAGTCACCATGTGGTTGCTGGGAATTGAACTCATGACCTCTGGAAGAGCAGCCAGTGCTCTTAACCACTGAGCCATCTCTCCAGCCCCTGGATTTTTTTTTTATGTGCATTCATGTACACAAGCATACACACACATCTTTTTTGTTTGTTGTTTTTTTTTTTTTTTTCAAGATAGGGTTTCTCTGTGTAACAGACTGTCCTGGACTCACTCTGTAGACTAGGCTGGCCTCACAGAGATCCACCTGCCTCTCCCTCCTAAGCGCTGAGATTAAAGATGTGCGCCACCACATCAGGCAATTAGACAGCTGTGAACTGCCATGTGGGTGCTGAGATTTGAACCTAGGTCCTTTGGAAGAGCAGCCAGTGATCTTAACTGCTATCTCTCCAGCCCTCTTTTTCTATTTTTCAAGACAGGGTCATCATGTATCCAGGCTGACCTTGAAAATGGTAAGTAGCGAAGGACTCTTGATCCTCTGCCTCCATTTCTAGAGTTCTGGGATTACAGGCATACTCCAGCACACCTGGAGCTCAGCACGGAGACGGCAGCAGCGCCAGGCAAACATTCTGCCAAGTGGACTGCATCCAGCACTGTTCTGCTTTTGTGAGAATTTTTTCAAAGAAAGGTAAATAGCAGAGCTGCACATGGAAGCCCTAATCTGTAATCCTGGCAGGAGGATCAGGAGTTCAAGGACACCCTAGGTTAAAAGAGACCTTACCTCAAAAAACAAACAAACAAAAACAAACCCCACAAATCAATTATCCAGCCATAATGATGTGTGCCTGTAATCCCAGGAGAGGTGAAGGTAGGAGGGTCAGAAGTCCTATATAGCTAGTTCAAAACAAAACCATATAAAAAAAAACTTTTTTTAAAAAGCAGGGATATGGTGGCTCATGCCTCTAATAACAGCTTTTAGGAAGCTACTGAGGCAGGAGAATAACTAAAGGTGTGAGGCTAGCTAGCCTGGGCTACACAGTGAGTTAAGGACTGTCTGAGCTACAGCATGAGACAGTTTGAAAACACTAGGGGAGGTAAGTATATGGGGCTCTTAATATACAATGTGGGCCTGTCTTCTTCCTTTCCACTAGGTCTCTCTGTGTAGCTCTGGCTGCCTCAGCCTCTCAGTGCTGGGATTAGAGGTGCCATGCCTACATGCCTGTTTTGTTTCTCATACCCTAAAGTGCTATTAATTGTGGCTGATTCCACTTTAGGGTATTTCTCTCCCACTAACGATTCTGAGTGGAGAACATAGCTCTCTATTTTCTTTCTCATGTTGTTTCTGTTTACCTGCTTGCCTCAAGTCCTCCATTCTTTAGTTAGAAATAAATAAACTTTAAAACATACCAGAATATAATTGAAACTGTGCTTTATTGTCCTATTTCAAAAGCATGTACTATTTGTCACATAACAAAATGGGGAAGCACAAAAGACCCAAGAGATTTGATTTAGAAACAGTCTATTATCCCATTCCAATGAAACAGCTATCCTTTGGCACGGCTCCTTCATCAGCTTTTTCCTATGTAACTTTTAGTATAACCCAGACACCATGACATAGAAACAAAACTCTTATACAGCCTTTTCAATATATCATACCATTTCTCTCATATTAAAAAATCCTTTGTAAACATAATTTTATGAAATAGTATTTCCTTTTTTTGTTTTTTGAGACAGGGTTTCTCTCTGTAGCCCAGCTCTGTAGACCAGGTTAGCCTCCAACTCAGAGATCTGCTTGCCTCTGCCTCCCTAGTGCTGATGTTAAAGGTGTGCCAGCATGCCCAGCTTAATAAATGAGTACTTCATAAAAACATATGTAGTGTGCTTAGACACCCTCCTGATAGCTAGTACTTAGCTAGGAGAGTTAGTGTGTGGGAGCACACACAGTTACGGCCACTGTTTCCTAGAAAGGTTGCTTCTGAGAACCCAGGAGACTATGCAGAGCTTGGGTGGGGCAGAGAGAGGGCAGCTCACAGGTCTTGGCCCAGACGCTCCAGCTCGCCCAGAAGGAAGTCTATATCCGCCCGTGTCAGTACCGGGTTGGCCACCACCATTCGGAAGAAGTTGGCCCGGGTCCCATGCGGCTGGTAGCCAATCATCATGGAGCCCTTTTTCACCATGCGCTCTTTGAGCACAGGTGCGACCTGTGGGCAGTGGGGGACATTCTGAGCAGCTGCCCTGCTGCCATAGCGGCCTGGCTCTGTCCTCCCCACACACTCACTCCTCACACCCATTGCCACTGTACACAACTTCCTTCCACCCTCTCCTCTCTTCTAACCAGACTTGTCTCTGACTCCAAGCACTGTCCCCCCACCCCCAATCTCAAGCCTTCATCCTCAATACCTCTGCCCTGTCTTAGTTCCTGACATTTTTGACCTGAACCAGGTGTTTAGAGGTAACTTACAAAACCACCTTGAACACATATGTGTGTTCACCCCTCTTCTGCAGTAACAGCCCCAGAAGGGCAAGGCACTGATGTTCCTTCAGGTTACTAAGGCAGCTAGCACTAATCCATTCTTAGGAATAAGGACATAACATATCTCCCTACCTCAAACAAACTCAGAACAGCACGTCTGGGATGATGTTTCTGGGTCGTTCTGTCCCCAGCATCAGCAGCAAAGCTGTTCCTGATTTGTCTTTGGCCTTAGTTCCAGCACAGACATCTGTATGCTGCACACTGGTGACTTCCTCTGGTAACCCCCATCTGTCTCCTTACTTTCCAGAAACATCATTCGCCCCACCTGCACCCCATTAAAGAGGAGAGCAAGAGGGTGCTCTCCTGCACTTGCCCCCTCAAGAGCCAGAGGTAGGGACATGCCATACCAGGCATAGCCAGCAGAGGGCAGAAACACACCTGCTGCTTAGTGCCCTGAGTTGTGTTACCCAGAGGACAAAGACAAGACTACCTGAGACAGCCTTTGGTTGTAATCTGGACTCTCTCTCCTCCCCCGCAGGCTGGGAGGCACAAACCAGAAGCACACATTGAGGAACTCGGGCTGAGGGGAGGGATGAGGGAAGCATGAGTTGAGGCAGGCAGGGGTTGTTTCCCTGTCTCTGTTCCTGGTCCTGTATGAGGCTTCATATATGGAGCAAAGTAGGGTTGGGGGGAGAGTCATCCAAAGGAACCAGGAGTCCTACCTCCATGACCAACTCAAATCCTTCCCGCTTTTTTATCTCCTCCACCAGGTACCTAGGGAAAAAAGGTGAGAAAGCACACATGGAGAAAAGGTAGAGGCAGGGGAAAGAGAAGAGACCCATGCAGGCACCAAGAAAGCAATGCAGAGCAGAAGATGGCAAGATCAGGGACCCTCCTACACCTACCGGGTGAGAGCAAAGGCCTGGTCAATGCGGCGCTCCAGCCCTTGCCCGCCCTGTGCCTTCCACATGAGCCACAGCTTCAGACAGTCCACTCGGCGGCCACACTGCACCACCTTGTCTCCCGTGTCCAGAGCCACATCGTAGAATTTGTCCTGCTGGAAGAGGTAGCTGGCCTGGGACCCATGACAGCGCTTGAGAAGGTTCTATGGGGAGGGAGGAGGAAGCCGCTCAGAGCAGGCCTTCCTACACTGCCACACGGAGGGGTCTCCACTTAGCCCACCCTTCCTCGCCCTGGAGTCAGGTGGCACAGAGGGCAGCAGCCAGCCAACTCAGTCCTCTCCGGGAGCTCCAACACCTGTTATAGTCAGGATCCTTCTGACCCTAACACAAGATAGAAACCCTTTCATGTTTTCACATGAAAACAAGCCACTGGGCCTATGGCAGCTCAGCACAGGGTCAGGGTGTCATAGAGACATGGCTTCAGTTGGAAGGGTAAAGGGAGCACGTTAAGGCCTGGATCCCTCTGGTGAGACATAGAAGCTAGGGCTCTAGGGAGAAAGGAGAGCTGGAGTCTGGGACTAGGGCAGACCCACTGAGGTGTCCCGGAGAAGAAGGGCAGAGCATTGCAGGCCTGCGGCAAGAAGCTTGTGGGGGTTCCAGGCCACAGAGTCAGCCCTGGGTGAGACAGGGAAAGCTGTGTCAGTGGTTCCTCCTCCCTCCCCTTCCCCAGCATCCAGGAAGAATACCCAGATCTACCCCTCTAATCCTCAGCCAATCATCTTGCCAGTTCCCAGCTCACCCACTCCATTTCTGCCCTCCCCAGGCTCTCTAATTTGTGACTACTGTGAGGACCAAGGACTTGAAGGGAGGGATACAGGAAGGAGGCACCTCTGGATCCCATCCAGGAGATGCCTGTGTGTCCGAGACAGCAGGACGCTCCCACCCCAGGCGGCCTGTGGAGCAGGAGGAACAGCGTGGGTCTTGGCCTCAGTGTAGCCCACCCTACCCCCTTGCCCCAAGTCTCACTCACATCCACGTGTAACCACAGTCCATGACGCTGGCAAACATCAGCAACTGCATCCAGGGGGTCAAAGGCCCCTAGCACGGTGGTACCAGAGGTGGCACTGACCAGAAATGGCACAGAGCCCTGTTGCCAAAAGGTAGGGGACAAAGAAGCCACAGTCATTTCAAAGAGGCTGGCACTGGGCCCTAAGCCCCTGCACACCTGTCCCAACACTGTGTCAGCCTCCTCTGGAGTCTGTAGGACGAACACTAGGAGTCACAGATCTCAGCAGAACCTAGATTTACCTATTTCCATGGTTTACACTCTTTTGAAAACATTTAATGCTGGGCTGGAGAGACAGCTCTGTGACTGAAGTGACTATCCTGCAAACATATGGACCTAAGTTCAGTCCCCAGAAACTATGTATGAAGAAGCCGGGGCTTGGGGGCATGTGTCTGTAAACCCAGCTCTGGGGGACAGAGGTACACAGGCCCTGGGGCTCACTGGCCGGCCACGAAAAGATCACCGCAAAAAGCATGGTGGGTGGGTCCTGAGAGCAATGCCAGAGGCTGATGGGAGGGTTCCACACACACACACCACAACACAGGTGGAGACACACACACACACACACGCACGCACGCACGCACGCACGCACGCACGCACGCACACACATGATCACAGACATAAGCAGGAAATGTCCTACTGAAGGGTTAAACAATATTGAAAAGCCCCAAAACTACAACAGTTCATACCAACATTCAATTAGTACTTAAAAAAATTTAAACTACCATAAAGAAAAGCCAAGCACAGATGGGCTTCACTAATGAAGTCTGTCCAGCATTTTAACAAATAAACAGTGCTGGGCGTGGTGGCACATGCTTTTGATCCAAGCACAAGGCAGAGGCAGGTGGATCTCTGTGAGTTCAAGGCCAGCCTCATCTACAAAGTGAGTCCAGGACAGTCAAGGATAAACAGAGAAACCCTGTCTCGAAAAACCAAAATAAATAAACAAACACTACTGGGTTGGAGAGATGGCTCAGCAGTTAAGAGCACTAGATGTTCTTCCAGAGGACCCGGGTTCAAGCTCCATATGACAGCTCAGAACTGTCAGTAAATTCAGTCTCAGGGGATTCAACACCCTCATTTAGCCTCCTGGGCACCAGGCACACACATGACACACATACATATTTACAGACAAACCACACACACATATGTAAATAAAACTAAAATTAAAAACCAGTAAATAGTGCCAGTTCATCAATATTTCCTCCCCCAAAACAGAATACATAAAACCAACTAGAGCCAGAGATCGACCGCTCAGTGCCGGAGTGCTTGCCCAGCACACCTGGGGCCTTAAGAAGAATCTCCAATATTAAACGAAAAGTAAACAGCAACCACAAAACACATTAGTCAACTGTGTGTGTACACACTGAAACATGAACACAAAAACGAAACCAAGAGGCTTAACATAACAGTGCCCACTTTTGATCCCAGCACTTGGGAAGCAGAAGCAGGCGGATCTCTAGGAGTTCAAGGCCAGCCTGGTCTATATGGAGAACTCCAGGACAGCCAGAGCTACATGCTGAAACCCTGTCTCAAAAAAAGAAAAGAAACTAAGAAAATAATCTCCTGCAGCAAGGTCTGGTGGTACTGGCCTATAATCCCAGTTATTCAAACAGCTGAGGAGGACTCCCAAGTTTAAAACCAGCCAGGGACACATAGAGAAACCCATCTCAAAAAACATCTATCAATCAATTCGTTAATTAAAGCCCCCCAAAGATTGCCGGAGAAGAGAGCTGGAGATAGTTCGATGATGCAGCTTAGATCGCTCAAGGCCCCGGGTTCAATCCCCACCACCACACAGACACAACAAAGCTACAGAATGTGAAAGCCCTGGCAGGTATGGTAACACACTTTGTAATCCTGGCATTTGGGATTAAGAGGCACAAGGATCAGGAGTTCAAGTCCAGCCTGGGTTACACAGGACAAAGAAAGAAAGAGAGAGAGAGAGAGAGAGAGAGAAAGAAAACCTCAATGAAGAATTTAAATTATGCTGTGTGTGGTGGCGCATGCCTTTAATCTCAGCACTTGAGAGGCAGAGGCAGGTGGGTCTCTTTTAGTTCAAGGCCAGCCTGATGAGAGTTCCAGGCCATTGAGGGCTATATAAAAAACTAAAAAAATTAAAACAAAAATAATGTAAATTGTAAGAACCTGGGCAGGTGGCTCAGCAGTTACAGTACTTGCTGCTTCCGAGACCTTGAATCTGACCCCAGTTACAGTTATAACTACCTGTAACTCCAGTTCCAGGGGGTCCAACAACCCTCTTCTGGTCTTCATGGGCACTGTGGTCACATGCACATACACATAATTAAAAGTAAAAATGAACCTTTAGGGGCTGGAGTGATGGCTCAGTGGTTAAGAGCACTGGCTGTTCTTCCAGAGGACCTGGGTTCGATTCCTGGAACCTACATGGCAGCTCAGAACTGTAACTCCAGTTCCAGATGATCTGACAGCCTCACACAAACATACATGTATGCCCAACACCAAATGTACATAAAAATAAAATGTTAAAAATGAACCTTTAAAATTTTTAAATAATTAAAAGTATAAAATATTTAAAATATAAAAAGAAACTTTGTGCTCTTGGGTTAGACTAGGTAACACATCCAAAGCATAGGTAACCAAGGCAGGGTTGCGGTAAGGAAGGCAGCAGGATGGCCGGAAGTAATGGTGTTTGCCTCCATGTCTGACGATCTGTGTTTGCCTCCTGGCGGATGTGGTGGAAGGAGTGAACTAAACCTCAAAAGTTACCCTCTGACCACCGTGTGCATACTGTGCCACACGTGTGCTCAAGACACTGAGGCAGGAGAATCGCTCCAAGTCTGAGGTCATGTTAGGCTACATAGCAAGACCCTAACTCAAAAAAAAAAAAAATCAGTAGTTCTACTTCTGGGTATGAAGTCTCCAAAACTGAACACACAGCGCATGGTTTTAGAGAGTCCCCAGGGTCCATGTCCTGAAATTCAATCCCCACTGTAAAGTATCAAGAGAACAGAAATGGGGCTGGAGAGATGGCTCAGCGGTTAAGAGCACTGGCTGCTCTTCCAGAGGTCATGAGTTCAATTCCCAGCAACCACATGGTAGCTCACAACCATCCATAATGAAATCTGGTGCCCTCTTCTGGCCTGCAGATATACCTGCAGACAGAACACTGTATACATAATAAATAAATCTTTAAAAAAAAAAAAGAGAGAACAGAAATGTAATCCAGCTGTGACGATGAGCCTTAGTTAAGGTCATCACAGTGAGCCCTATGGCTGACCACTGGTCATTAGATAAGAGGGAGACAGACTAGAGGAGACACCCACTCTGGTCCCTGTCCCTTGTCATGTGACACCTTGTACTGACTTGGTGCTTGGCCAGCAAGAAGGCTGACACCAGATTTAAGCCTTGAACCTTGGACTAGAACAAACCTCTTATCTTTATTAAGTTACCCAGCCTCAGGTATTTCACTGTAGTAATTAAAAGTAGGCTGGTCACCGGGTCTTAAAGAGGTAATTTCCCAAAACAGCATTATTCAGAAATGCAAAGTGTAGAAGCAACTCAAAGCTTATTGCTGGATGAATGGATAATCAAAATGACAAATACATATAATAGAAATTAAGGCTGGGCATGGTGGCGCACACCTCTAATCCCAGCACTCCAGAGACAGAGGCAGGCGGGTCTACAAAGCAAGTCCAGGATAGCCAGGGCTAACAGAGAAACCCTGTTTCAAAAAAATCAGAAAAAAAAAGAGAGAAAGAAATTAAGTTATGACTTTCAGACATACTCAAACCATATCCAAGCCACAGTAATTTGGATTGCTCTTGGCAAATACAGTCACGGCCCCAGGCCACTGCCACAAAACAAAGTGAAAAACAGATGTGCACACTCCCATGCCTTCCCGTGTCTGAGAGTGTGAAGTATTAGGCAGCACCAGTCCCAAGAAAGCCCACCACGATGGGGAAGCCTATGTGGAGAGTGGACACATTCTAGGCAAGGAAAGGAGGCTGCCTCCACTCTTCAGCTTTTCTGCTCCAGACACCCAGTGCCTCTTCAGGCTCAGGATGCTCTTTTCTGGCCACAACACCCCCACCTCACCTCGTAATCCCTCTTCTCCCCGCAGTCTCACCTCAACCATTGTCTCTGAGGTGTCCTGCCCAATTCCTCTCTCACACCCTGATTTGATTAACGTTCCTGTCTACCTCCCAGCACAGCCTGTGTACAGTTGTTTTATATGAATTTAGGAATGTCAGTCTGCCTTACACTAATAAAAATATCTATCAAAATAAAGTGAGAGGAGGGGAGAGATGGTTCAATGGTTAGGCGAGCTTCCTGCTCTCACAGTGCCCAGGTTTGGTTCCCAGCTCCCAGCTGCAACTCTAGTTCCAGGGGATCTGATACCCTCTTCTGATCTCTGTGGGCTCATGAACACACATGTGCATATGCACACACACACTCTCTCCCCCACTCTCTCTCTCTCTCTTTCTCTCCCACACACACACTCTCTCCCTCTCCCACATACACACACACACTCTCTCTCCCACACACACATACTCTCTCTCCCCCTCTTTCACACACACACACACCCCCCCCCCCCCCCACACACACACATACACTCTAAATAAATATTTTAAAGGATGAGCAAGAGATCTGAACAGGGATTTCTCCAAAGGTGACAAGACACATGTCTGATAAGCGCATGACAAGATTCTCAACATTATTGATCAATAAGGAAATGAAATCAAACTGCAGTGAGATCACTTGACACCCACTGAGAGGATATAACCATAAAGACCTTGTGTCACAGGCCTTGTGTCCGTAACTACATGGAAGGTGGAGGCAGGAGGATCCCAGGGTCAAAGATTTCCTGAGCTCCAGTGTGAGACCGCATTCCAAGAACTCATCTGAGAGACTACTTGCCTAACATGCATGAAGCCCTGGGTTTGATCCTCAGCACAACTAAACCAGCTATGAGAGTGTGCACCTGTAATCCCAGGGCTCAGAGGTAGAGACAGGAGGATCAAAAGTTCAAGGTCATCTTGGGGTAGACCAGTATGGGGTACATGAGATACTTCCCAAAAAAATTTGTAGTTAAAATAGTTAACAGAAAGGTAGTTATGTGGTGTGTGTGTGTATATGTGACATGTGTGTTTGTGTGGTATATGTGTGGTGTATGTGGTGTGTGTGTGTATATGTGACATGTGTGTTTGTGTGTGTGGTGTGTATGTGGTGTATGTGATGTGTGTGCGCCTGTCTGTGGTGTGTGAGGTGTATGTGTGTGTGTGTGTGTATGTGTGTGGTGTGTGCATGTCTGTGGTATGCTGTGCTGGGGATGCACTTCTGTTAGTAGAGTTCCTGCCCAGCACTCATGAAGCCCTGGGTTAATCACCAACACAGCTTGAAGCAGGCGGTGGTGCGTGCTCATAACCTCAGCACTCAGAAACAGGAGGCTCAGGACTGACAGTGTCCTTGGCTACATAGAGGACTCAAAGCCCACCTGAGTTACAGGAGACCCTTTCTCAAAAAACCAAACAAAACAAAGAAAACACCAAGTGTTGGTGAGCACAAGAGAAACTGAACATCGTGTCCTACTGGGACTGTAAAATGGTACAGCTGCTTTAGAAAGAAGGTTAGGAAACCCCACCCCTAGCAGGGACTGAACAGTTGATGGCTTCTGAGAGGAGAGTCAGTTTTCTTGAGGGGTGTGGCACTTGGGACCACACTCCGATGGACAGCATAAGCTGGAATCAGTAGGCTACTGTATAATGATGGTGATGATAGTAAGAAGAAGATGTAGGTTAGAGATGCCGCCCTCCTGGAGGACTGAGTTCAATTCCCGGCACCCATGTCAGCTCACAACTGCCTGTAGCTCTAACTCCAGGGTATTCTGATGCCTCTGGACTCTACAAGTGCCTACACTTACATACACATACCCACACACAAACACATCATTTCACTAGAAAACTATCAGTGCTGGAGAGATGGCTCAGTGGGTAAGAGCACTGGCTGCTCTTCCAAAGGACCTGGGTTCAAATCCCAGCACCCACATGGCAGCTCACACCTGTCTATAGTTCCAGTTCAAAGAGATCTGGTCTCTGCATGTAGTACTTGCACATGCTACACCAACATAAATGCAGGCAAAATACATGTACATATAAAATTAAGTTAATTCACTAACTATAAAAATAGATCTTTTCAAAAGGAGAACTGGACTGGAGAGATGGCTAGCAGTTAAAGAGCACTGGCTGCTCTTGCAGAGAACCCGGGTTCAAATCCCAGCACTTACGTGGCAGCTCACAACCACCTGTAACTACAGTTCCAAGGGATCTGATGCCTTCCTTCTTCTGGCCTCTGTGTGCACTATGGACTATGGATCACAGACATACACGCAGGCAAAACACCCATACACATAAAAGCATAATGAACTAGTTTTTAAAATAGGCTGTTCATTCTGTTCAGTGACTTGAAATACACATCTTGTGTGTAGTGAGGACATCTTCAACTCCTCACATATACACTCCTGTCACACTTGGCTACATTGTACCCTAGCGGTGGTGATGGTAGTCGTGAAAATGACATTTGATGTGGTGGCCCACACCTGCAATCACAGCACCACGTAAGCTAGAGCAGGAAGGTCAAGTTTAAGGACAACATGAGCCACATACTGAGTTCAAAGCCAACACATGCTGCACAGCAAGAACTGATCTCACATAAAAGCAGCAGCAGCAACAGCAGACAGCTGTTGGCCTCAAGCCTGTCGCTGCAGTGCACGCACTTCCACAGACCACTCTAAGCACTTTACACACTAATTAACTTAATCCTTATACAGTGACTTTGGCAGCACATCCGTTTCACAGAGGAAGAAACTAAGCAAAGAAATCAGAATTCATCTTATCTACCAATCGGTATTACACTTTTTCACTTCATGTTGTTCTAGTGAATATCCTCCTTATGCCCAGAGTTCTGTGAACCTGTGATAATTTACAGCAGTTCTTTGAGCAGTGGGCTCTGACTCTGCAGACATATTTAAAAATTGCACGGTTCCAAACGTGCCCCACTTGCGAAGGCCAACAGTGATCACTGCTGTCTCACATTCTCCTCAGTGTCTCCCTGGGCCGACTCTCGATCCACGGAAACCTACACGATGTATGTATGCTTCAGGCCCCTACGACCGACCCTCCCACAGGATTGCTTGGGACTCCTTTGGAAATTCAGAACCTAACCCACTTGAATGTCTCTGCAGAGCCCCCGACCCTGACAGGTATGGAAACAGGAGAGACATGAGAGTGTCTCAGCCCAAACCACCCTTCCTGAGGGACAGAGGGGCCCCACCCTCACTCACCTCAGCCTCCGCCAGCCTGATCTGCCTCTCCAGATCCTCAGGGATCATCTTCCCTCTGAAAAAGAAAACTGGGTGAGTGGAGAAAGTGCAGGTACTCCAGACCAGGAGAGGTCACCTGACAGAGCTGGGAATGGAGAAGGAACAATGCAGAGGCCATGTTGAGGACTAAGACCTCAGAGCACAGCGTGCGGATGCTAGCGGGCACTGAGAGGCAGGAGCGGCAATTCTGAAAGAACAGTAGGTAGGAGAGGGGAAGCAGAGGTGAGGGCCTGAGGCCAGAGCATTTTGGCAAGTAGGTGACACACTGTGCCAAGCTGGGGCAGAAGGACTTTCACCTCTCATCAGCCTTGACCACTCGGACACTGTCAGTGCCAAGTCCCAGAAAAGCAGCTCCCTTACTGATGGAGTAGTGACACTGTGGAAGAATGCAGAGGGCGCGTTAGCATGAGCTGAGCTGGGCCCGGAAGGTGCTGAGGATGAGGAGGGCAGAGATTGATAAAAAACTGTAAAAGCTGCACTTGGTGGGATCCTGTGGCCCTGGCTGTCCTAGAACTCACTCTGTAGACCAGGCTGGCCTCGGACTCAGAAATCCACCTGCCTCTGCCTCCTGAGAGCTATGATTAAAGGCGTGAGCTGCCCGCCTCATGTTCTTATGAGGGAAATGTGTTGGATTCTAGCTAAATGAAGACTTAGAGTTGGTAGGACCTGAGATTCTGCATTGCTAATAACCTCCCAGGTGATGTTAATGCTGTTGGACTATGAACTATCCTCAGAAGTGGAACCTGTATCTACTGAACTTGTCTGCCCTTCCTCCAAGAAGGCAAAATGAGCATGGGCAGGCATCTGGCCTCCTTGGAAGGAAGCATGCTCGTTGGGGGGCTGGGGAGAGCAGGAGGAAGACTTAAGGGTCCCTGATTGAGTTGGCTGAAGATCAGACTCAGGAGTTCAGGGTTAGGCCTATGACTCTTCCCTACCTCCTTTGAAGTGAAGAGGGCCAAGGGTGGCAGTGCCCGGAGGCCCTTCTGCTTGCAGTCTGGGTAGCGCTGAAAACGGGCCAGGTTCATGGCATACATGTTGGAGATGGAGCCACCTGCCACAAGAAGAGAGTGGAAGCAAGAGGGAGAGGAGGTGAGTCAAAACTCCAGTTTTCTTCCCCTGACCTTTCCACCCAGAAATGACCAAAGCAGCAGGCATTACATTAGCTCCGAAGCCATGAATCCCCAGGGTTCACAAACAGCACACAAAGCAGAACAGTCCCAGGGTCAGAAGACACCCCCTCTGTACCCTGAGCTGCCCGATACAGACACTTTCCCATGACAGCCTCCAGAGCATTTCTGGACAACACCAGTATAAATGGGCCTGGGAAGCCTCTCCATGGTCCAGTCCAGTGGAGCCAGAAAGGAAACAGACATTGCCCTTCCACACTAGTTACATAGAACAGAGAAAGTACAGGAGGCAGACCCTTTACAAAGACCTAAAGGAAGCCCCTTTCTCACATACCAGGACAGAAGACCCCATCCCCGGAGTTCCAGCCCACCAGGGCACGGAGTTTCTTCAGCACCACCTCCTCCATGAGCACAAACACAGGGGCTATCTCGTACGTGTACCTGCCAGACAATATTGGTGACAAAGGCCCAGCTAAGTCTTTAAGCTAGGGGAGACAGAGGGATAAGGATCCCAAGAGAGAATTCGGTGAGTGTCAAAGAACCAGACAGCTCACAGGAGAAAAGTGGGCTTAGGAGGCATAAGGAGGTTGGCAAATAGGAACCCACAGGACAGACAGGAGGGAAAATGTTCTGACAAGAGGCTTGGATAGAACACAGTGGTGAGAGGCAGACACCATTCTCCTCTCCTACCCAGGTGACTCTTCCCCAGCAAACCCAAGTCCTTTGTGGACACAAGGGCCCAAATGGCTCACTGGCTGGTGTTGAGGCATTCTGTGATGATGCGCCCAGCCAGGGCATGGGGATCTAACCCTGAGAAGAGCTGGTTGAAGAACCGGGGATGACCTGGAGAAGGGCAGCAGGCAGGGGTCTCAGGGTGGAGCTGGGCACTGGGGCCAGAAACCTCTCCCACCAGGTTCCCAGACACACCAGTCTTGACGCTGTAGCGAATCACAGCCCGACAGCGCTCCAGGATCTTCTCCCGAGACTCGCCCTGGCTCTGCAGCTCTAAATCCAGCAGCTGCTTGAGTTCTGCGGGCTCCTTCCATTCACAGACCTAGGGGATAAGCCAAGATGCAGGGATCCGAGATCCTGCTAAGAACCGCCCATAATTACAGATGCAAGGCATCACCAACTTGCAATTAAAATAGGTCAAGGATGTTTTCATAAGTGCATACAAGCAAGAGGAAACAAACACATAAGATCTAGTGGGCAGGGCTGGAGAGATGGCTCAGCAGTTAAGAGCACTGACTGTTCTTCCAAAGGACCCCGGGTTCGATTCCCAGCACCCACAGGGCAGTTCACAACTGTCTGTAACTTCAAGCAAGATCTGGCACCCACACAGACATACATGCAGGTGAAACACCAATGCATATAAAAATAAAAATAAGCCGGGCGGTGGTGGCGCACGCCTTTAATCCCAGCACTTGGGAGGCAGAGGCAGGCGGATCTTTGCGAGTTCAAGGCCAGCCTGGTCTACAAAGTGAGTTCAGGACAGCCAGGGCTACATAGAGAAACCTTGTCTCAAAAAACCAAAAAAAAAAATAATAATAAAATAAAAATAAATTATTAAAAAATAATAATTCAGAGGGTGATCCTGAGGCACACAGGGGCATAGGTGAACTCACTGAAGTCTATGAAATGGTGGGCAGGAGGAAGAAGGAGAAAGAGCCCACCTTCTCAGAGGCACTGGTCCCTTTCCGAACGGCCTCATCTACAACAATCCCAAACACGTCCTGGAGCAAGGCCTCCACAGTCACAGGGTTCCCATCCAGGGTGACGAGTGGCTTTGAGTCAGCCATCAGGATGCAATCTGCAAGGAGGTGGAGCCCTTCCTCACTGTGCTTGTGTCCTCACCTGACAACAAGCAAGGCCTTCTCCCTGGTACGGGGCCTGAGGTCCTGGCTAAGCTCAGATGGAGACAAGTGGCAGCATCCCAGGAAAAAGCCAGTGGGGACAGGGAGGAGGGGGAAAGCCAGTGCTGGGCAGCTGGGACTGGTGGCCACTGTCCACCTAGGGATGAGACACAACACTTACCTTTCGGCTCAGGTCTCTGTTCAGATGAGCTGGTGGCAAGGTACACAATGGACTTATCAGAATAACAGAGCCAAGACAGCAGAGGGAGTAGGGTAAAGCCAGAAGTCACATGGTAATGGCATTATCCTTCATGACCCTTGCCCGAAAGAGAACTTTTACAGATTTGGGACAGGGACAGCTGGTTAAGTTCCCGGAGTAATCATTAGCCGACAGAAGAAGGGCAGGGGCACGAAAAGCAAGTGGCACTTTCACCTCAAGGAGGGGTGCAAGTGCAGAAGGAATTCTCATGTGACTCTAAGTGACCAGGGAATGCAGAAAGGCTGGACGGCTGCCTGAGATATGCAAGTGAAACACTGCACCTCGAGACAGGATTTCTCCATGTAGCCCTGGATGTCCTGAAACTTGCTCTGTAGACCAACTTGGCCCTGAACTGCCTCTGCCTCCAGAGGGCTGGGATTAAGGCATGGGCCACCACTACCTGGCTCCTCCTTTTTTTTTTTGAAGGTTGCATGTATCCCTGACTTCTAATGCATCATGCAGCCAACAATGATATCTGAAGGCCTCATCTTCCCGTATCTACCTCTCAAGGGCTTGGATTATAGGAATGAGCCACCAAGTTCAGTTTGTCATCCTGGGACTCAGACCCAGGGCTCTGTACATGCTAGGCAAGCACGCACCACAGAGCTACATCCATACCCTAGCATCCCCCACACCCTTCTCTTTAGACAGAGACTTAGACACAGCCCAGGCTTGCCTTAAAACTAAAATCCACCTGCTTTCCTGTGATTAACAGGCCTATGTTGTCAAGCCCCCTGTCCTGGTTTCTGAAGTCCTCTCACGGAGGTCATGCTGAGGAAGTACCGTGTTACACAAGCATGATCCTTTGCTGTCCATGCTAGGAAAGACACAGGCCCTGCCCTGCTGGATGACAGACAACAACAGCCCACAGCATGATGGATTCTCACCCTAAGTGTCCTCTGAATTTGGAAAAGGAACCCCAGAAGGCTGAAGTCTGGGGAGACCTGCACTAGAATGGAAGCTAAGACTTGAGACTGGGCAGGAGAAACAGAACGGGTAAACAGGAGATGAGAAGCATCTGGGCTTAGAAGGAAGAGGCCATGAGCCCTCATGGGGATGAGCAAGGCTGGTCCTGACTCACACACGAATTGACCAGCAGGGATACAGGAGCAAAGGTGAGTGAGTTATGGCAAGTCTTAAGCATCAGCCAAACCCAGGAATCTAATTTTACCCTGCAGAAAGTCACCAAAGGACTCTGTAGCAAGTCACATAATTAAATTGATGCTGAGAGCTAGGTGTGTTGGTTCAAGCCTGCAAACACAACTGGGAACAGGCAGCAGGATCAAATCAAGTTCCAGGCCAGTTACCACTACATACAAAGACCCTAACGTGAAAAGACAAAAACAAAACAAGAATTAGAATGGGTATGGGAAAGATGAGCCGGGCATGGTGGCACACACCTTTAATCACAACACTCAAGAGGCAGAGACAGGCGGATCTCTGAATTCAAGCCCAGCCTGGTCTACAGAGTAAATCCAGGATAGCAGGACAGCCAGAGTTAGAGAAACCCTGAGGAAGGGAGGGAGGGAGAGAGAGAGGAAGGGAGGGAGAAAGGGAGAATGGAGGAAGGGAGGGAGGGAGGGAAGGAGGAGAAAATTTTGAAAATTATCATTATTATTTTTAATGTTTTATGGCAGTACACATTTTAAGATTTATTTATTTATTATATATACAGTAGTCTGCCTGCAGGCCAGAAGAGAACACCAGATCTCATTATACATGGTTATGAGCCACCATGTGGGTGCTGGGAATTGAACTCAGGACCTCTGGAAGAACAGTCAGTGCTCTTAACCTCTGAGCCATCTCTCCAGCTCAAAAAATATTTTTTTAAAGCCGGGCGTTGGTGGCGCACGCCTTTAATCCCAGCACTTGGGAGGCAGAGGCAGGCGGATCTCTGTGAGTTCGAGGCCAGCCTGGTCTACAAAGCGAGTCCAGAACAGCCAGAGATATTCAGAGAAACCCTGTCTCGAAAAACTAAAAAAAAAAAAAAAAAATATTTTTTTAAATCAATGCTTTCAGCTGGATGTGTGTGAGTCCACTACTATGATCCCAGTACTTAGGAAGTTCAGGCAGGAGGATCACTACAAGTCTGAGGCTAGCTCGGGCAACATAGTGAGTTTCAGGTCAGCCTAAACTACATAGAATGCCCCTGTCTTTAAAAAAAAAAAGAAAAGAAAAAGAAAGAAAAGCTGATGATCAAGAGGCTGGACTTTACCAGCAGGATGCAGGAAGATTGACAGGCCAGGGTGGACAGCGACGGGCGGACAGAAGAAAGCTCGTTTGGTCATTCTCTGGGTTACACCAATTCTTACAAAAATGGAAGAATCAAAGTTGACCCTGGAATTTCATACTTGGGCGACTGGAAGAATTATATGAGTGCAAGAGAGAGAAGCTTGAATGAAAGTGAATGAGGGACTTCTGGACATGCATTCAAATGGAGGATGTGAGTGGGTGGGACACCATCTGCTAGTGGGGTAGGCCTGGCTCGAGCAACAGTGAGGTGCTGCAGAAGCTGAATCTTTGTAATACTCAGAGGGATGGGTGGGGAGAGAGGGCCATACTGAGGTCTGAGGAAGCCCCAGGAGACCGCAAGTGGAACTGGAACAAAATCACCTTTCTGAGAGGGACGGCTCAAACATACTCACTCACTGGACCTCACTAGCTGGAAACACTGATCCAAGGGATGCTGAGACATTTTAGGAGTGTATGCAGTCTGGGGATGCGGGAGCACTAGCAGGGTGGGAGACGGAAGGGTCAGTCTTCAGAGGCAAACATGAGTACGAAGGTCAAGAGACTAAACAGGCAACTGGGCTTGGGTGGAGATCAGAGCTCGCCTACCACATAAGACCCTGGGTTCCATCCCCAGCCCTACAAAGGCAAACAAGAAAGTGGGTCCTATTTCATGACTGACCATACACCACCTATTTTACTTAAAATACACTGTGCTAACCTTCACACTTGTTCAGGGTGAGCCTATGAGCCACATTTTAAAAAAGGAACTAAGTTTCTGGGGCTGAAGAGATGGTTCAGAGGTTAAGAGCACTGGCTGTTCTTCCAGATGTCCTGAGTTCAATTCCCAGCACCTACATGGTGGCTCACAACCATCTATAATGGGATCTGATGCCCTCTTCTGGCCTGCAGGCATACATGCAGACAGAACACTGTATACATAATAAATAAATAAAATCTTAAAAAAAAAAAAAAAAAAAGGAACTAAGCTTCAAAGATACTCTGACACCTGCCGAAGTTGCACAGCTGGTATGTGGGTGCACGGCCTGCTTCGGGCCCTGAGGTACTTGTGCATGGCCCACGTGTCCATTCCTGTGTCCTATACTGCATAATTACTGAGAGCTGTCTTCTCATCTTCTCCCCATTTGCCTTATTTTTCCAGATTAAAATTCCACTGGTGTGATTTCAGTGGAGGAAGACGTGTCGAATGTATGTATTAGTCTGCTGTGTCTAATGGAATGAACTCAGGGACCACGATTTTACAGTGATGACTTTTTCATTGGCAGAACTGCATCAGGCACAGTGATTTGGGGCAGAAGTGCAGGCTGCTGGGCAGGATTTTTTTTCCCCAGGTGGATTCTGTGAACGGAGATCACAGCTAGGGAAGAGAGAATATTAGAAAGAGAGTGGTTGAAACGAGGGACTGTGTAATTGAAGCTGGATAAATAGTTAAGAAAAATAAGAAACTGTTCTAAGAAACTTTAGGACTGGAGATGCCATGCAGACTTGGCCCTGCCACACCGCACCGGCATTCTCCTAATTCTGCTCTCATTTCTCTGCTCGCTGTCTCAGGAAGATTGGATGAAAATTTTCATGGGGACAGTGACACCATGACTCTTTCTCACCCCCCACTCTACCAGGCAGCAGCCATTAAACCCCTCTTCTAAAGCAGCCGAAAGCGTGTTCTCAAGAGAAATGGGAACACAGGAGCCATTTCTGGGACATAAGGACATCTGAACTAGGCACAGGAAGATTAGGAAAAAGTGGCACACCTAATCAAACCCTTGCCCCTAGTTGCCAGAGATCAACTTTCCAGGGCCAGAACCTGGAGACCATCTCTCTGAAGAAACAAAATCCAGAGAAAAGACTCACTGAGGCTATTCGCATCAGCCCTCAGGGTTGGAGGTGGAGCGTGCTGGCACTGTTTTCTTGCTTAAACAGGCCCTCTGTTTGCCAACAAAACAAAACACAGGCCTTACCTCAGTGCCTTACTCTCACACCTGACAGAGGGAGCACTTAACCACCTGGAGGGTTGAAACAGAGAGGCTAAGAAAAACCACGAGTTCAGGGATGTCCTTAGCTGCACTGTGAGAGCCAAGTCAGTCTGGGAGGACACTCTGCCTTAGAAAACCTGAAAAATAACGAAACTAAAAGAATAAAAACCCTACACAATAAATGTATGTATATGTGTATATATGTGTATACATGCATGTAAGACAACTGAAGAAAGACCCTAACAAGAACCAGAGTTGCAGGATTATACATCTATGTAATCCCAGAACTTGGGGCTCTGAGACAAGAGATCACGTCAAGTTGGAAGCCACTCTGGGCTACACAGCAAGAACACATGAAGCTGGAAGGGAAAGTGGGAGAGATGGGGGGAAACTGGAGGGAAGAAATGGGAAGTGGGTTGAATCCAAACACATTGTATGCATGTATGAATAGTAAATGGTTTTGTTTGTTGTTTTGTTTTTGAAGCAGGGTTTCTCTGTGCAGCCCTGGCTGTCCTGGAACTCCCTCTGTAGACCAGGCTGACCTTGAACTCAGAAACCCACCTGCCTCTGCCTCCTGAGTGCTGGGATTAAAGGCGTGCACCACCACCTCCCGGTTTAAATGTTTAATTTTTAAAAGTCAAAACAAAAGAAACACAGAGCTAAAAACAGATAAGCTGGTCTAGAAAGATGGTTCAGCAAGTAAAGGCATCAGCCACCAAGTCTGCCCACCTGAGTTGGATCCCAGGGGCTTAAAAGGTAGAAGGAGAGAACCAACTCCCCAAGACTGTCTTCTGACATCCATATATCCCACAAATCTACACCCACATACACACATGCATTCACATATACACACATGTGCTCACATGCATTCATATGCACACACACGTTCACATACACATGCACACGTGCACACAAATACATTCACACACATGCATTCACATATACATGCAAATGTGCACATGCATTCACATGTGCACACATGCATTCACATGCGCAAGCACATGTGCTCACATCCACTCACATGCACATGAATACAAGACACACTTAAAAGTATAATGTAATAAAAAAAGGAGGATCTGCAATGACCAGTGTGTCAAATGAGGTTAGGCTGCCTGACAAGACTTCACTGACCTGAACGTTCTGAGCTCAGGGACATCTGGCAGCTGTGAGCCCTACAGGGAACTCCACCCCATGGGAAGGGACCTAGACAGGACCAAGACCCTGTGCAGTTGCTCAGTGGCTTCCCCAGATGGCTTTTTCAGAGATTAACATGGAGCTGCCTCTGCAGGAACTGGACTAGCTCTACTGTCCTCACTGTGGCCAAGAAGTGTCACAGATGAGGGTCCTCCATCTCACTGTGATCTCTCTCTGACCTCTTCACTTTTGATAAAGCACCGACATCTCGCTCCTAATAACCAGACTATCTGAGTTCTATTTTTAAAAGGGGGGGGCATGCAATAGAGCCGACACCCCTGAGGGCAGCAAGCCTCTGTGTGGTGCACGCATATGTCCATGTGTGTGTGTGCGCGCACACGCGCACACACACACTCACACAGACTACATGCAGACAAAACATCCATAAAAATGAGGAAAAGAGAAATTTAAAAGGGAGGGCTGGAGAGATGGCTCAGTAGTTAAGAGTGCTGGCTGCTCTTTCGGAGAATAGGTGCCACATGTCCTTAGGATCCACACTGAGTAGCTCACAACTACTTAGCTCCAGACACCTACCAGCAGCAGCCATATAAACATGCACATACACACACAGAAATATATTCCTACACATAAATAAATAATTAAAAATTTAAACAAAAAAAGTATATATAAACCAGATGAGAACTGGGGTCACATCTCTGAGGTTAGAGTGACTGCCTGCATTGCATGTGTGATCCTGGCATGATGGTGCACCTGTACTCCCATACTCAGGAAATGAAGGTGGAAATATCAGAAGGTCAGGGTTACCCTCAGTTACACATGCAGTTCAAGATCACCCTGGAATACATGAGACCCTGCCCCACCTTCACCAAAAAAAGGGTAAACAAGAAAGAAAAGCATTTGGTTTAAGCAGCAAACCACATGACTGCTTAAATCAAGAGTCTATATGGACCTGCGCATGCCTTTAATCCCAGCACTCGGGAGGCAGAGGCAGGCATATCTCTGTGAGTTAGAGGCCAGCCTAGTCTACAGAGTCCAGGCCACCCAGGGATACAGAGAGAAACCCTGTGTTGAAAAAAAAAATGGAAGACTGTCTTTTCTTTTTTTTTTTTCTCTGAGACAGGGTTTCTCTGTGTAGCCCTGGCTGATCTGGACTCACTTTGTAGACCAGGCTGGCCTCGAACTCACAGAGATCCACCTGCCTCTGCCTCCTGAGTGCTGGGATTAAAGGTGTGCGCCACCATTCCGGCTCTGTACAGATCTTAAAATGAAGCACACATTGGAAGCCTGTGAGCTGGCTCAATGGTTAGGAGCCTGCAGGGTCTTCCTAGCACCCATGTCAGTCACCTGCTCTCGGATCCAATATCCTCTTCTGTCACATACTGTCTGTGCATGCACCTACCATCTTTTTTTTTTTTTAGATTTTTTTTTTAATGTGCATTGGTGTTTTGTCTGCATGTATGTCTGTGTGAGTATGCCACACATACTCGGATTTCTGGAACTGGAGTTACAGACAGTTGTGAGCTGCCATGTGAGTGCTAGAAATTGAACCCAGGTTGTCTGGAAGAGCAGCCAGTGCTCTTGACTGATGAGCCATCTCTCCAGCCCCACCCTTTTTAAAAGAAGGGTGCAATATATGGGCTTTGTGACTGACTGCTTTCCCTTAGCACACACTCTTTTTTTTTTTTTTTTTTTTTGGTTTTTCGAGACAGGGTTTCTCTGAATATCTCTGGCTGTCCTGGACTCGCTTTTGTAGACCAGGCTGGCCTCGAACTCACAGAGATCCGCCTGCCTCTGCCTCCCAAGTGCTGGGATTAAAGGCGTGCGCCACCACCGCCCGGCTAGCACACACTCTTAAAGGTCCATCCATATTGCAGCGTGAACTAGCATTTCACTTCTTTTCACAACTGGATCGCACTTTTGTAGGTATATACTGCTCTTCATTTGGCCATTGATAAGTTCCAAAATAGTTCACTCACTTCTGACATTTGGCTATGATTAATAATGCTGCTATGAACGTTTGTGTACAAGTTTTTCTATGGGTATGTGTTTTTAATTCCCCTGAGGACATTCCTGGCAACAAAACTGCTGAGTCACAGAGATCTGCCTCCCAAGTGCGGGGATTAAAGGCGTGGCCCACCACCATCTGGCTATAAATTACCTTTCTTAAATATCTAAATGTCCATGTTCTTAGTTTTAGCAAGACAGAATGACACCCAACTTTTGAAATTGAGGAGTAAAAATATCTCAGGGACTGAGTGTGTAGCCCAGTCCTACAGAGTGGTTTCCTACTGTGTGAGGTACTGATTTGACTCCCAGCACACCATACACACAAACACACACACATAAATAAATACACATCTCAGTATTTTTTTTTTTTTGGTTTTTCGAGACAGGGTTTCTCTATATAATAGCTCTGGCTGTCCTAGACTCACATTGTAGACCAGGCTGGCCTCGAACTCACAGAGATCCGCCTACCTCTGCCTCCCAAGTGCTGGGATTAAAGGCGTGCGCCACCAACGCCTGGCTTCAGTATTTTATATAAGCGGATTGTTCAGTTTTCTGAAGCAACGACACACTTCACAATCCCACTATCTGTCTGTCATATGAATCCGGGTTCTGCTGTGCTGCCCTGCACTCACTAGTTTAAACAGTCTTCTTGCCCCACCCTTGGGCACTCTGGACTTTAGGTACACACTCCTGTGTTTCATTTTTGCACTGCTGGGAATAGAACATAGGGCTTCTGAATGCCTGACAAGCATCCTACAACCACAGCACAGACAGCTTAATGGAGACTTATGACTGCAGTATTTGTGGCTGAGGCAGGAAGATTGCCTTAAATCTCAGGCTAGGCCAGACCAAAGGCTGAGTTCTAAGCCAGCCTGGTTTATATAGTGACACTTTTTTCTAAAAAACAAAACAATTAAAAAGTATTCCTCTATATGGTTTACACTAATGATGGTGTCCACTAAAGCTCTGAGGCACACACCTGTGGCCCAAGAGTCTGACTGAAGGAAGTACCCTCAAAACGAGGGATGGCTCAGTGGTTAGAGCACTGGCTGCTCTTCCAGAGGACTCGGGTTCAAATCCCTGCAACCACATGGTGAGTCTTCTTCTTATTATTCATTTTTTCAAAACAAGGTCTCTCTGGTTATCCTTGGCTGTCCTGGACTCACTTTGTAGACCAGGCTGGCCTTGAACTCACAGAGATCCACCTGCCTCTGCCTCCCAAGTGCTGGGATTAAAAGTGTGCGCCACTACGCCCAGCACACATGGCAGTTCTTATCTTTAATCCAGTTCCAAATGATCTAACACCCTCACACAGATATACATGCACACAAAACACCAATGTACATAAAATAAAAATAAATAAATCATCTAAAAATAACTTAAAATGCCAAGGAAATCCCACAGCAACAACCTTAAAGCTTTCACTCAAAGCTGGCAATAGACCCACATGCTGAGCTCTGGCTTGGGCTGAGTTTTGTCTCTCCTACGTGAGGGCACTGAAAACACAGGGCAGTGAGTGAAGAGGGATGTCCGTGGACACATGCCCTTCATGACTCTTCATGTAGTTTCTGCAGGTCTGGCCTGGCCTGGCTCTTCCACCTGTGGCTAGTAAGTCTGATCCCCTGGTCTAAAGGTGTCCCTCCTTCTCTTTCAGGAACATCTTGATTATGCCCTAATTTCTTCAACCCTGGTCCTCTCCCTTCATCACATTCTCAAGTCCCTGGTAAGACATCCCCTCTAGCCACCTCCCCTTCGTAGTCAACTCCAGAACAGTTCTCTCTATTCCTTCTTTACTTGCTCTCCTCTCATACTTTCCTTAGTATTCCACCATGTTGCTTCTACTTTTGAGACCAGAGAGAATTTTCTGCCTCCAAACTGAATGGACTCATGAGCCATCTGATGGTTATTTATCAGTCTGTGTTT
The DNA here is from genome assembly GCA_907164525.1 of Lophiomys imhausi. Taxonomy (NCBI): domain Eukaryota; kingdom Metazoa; phylum Chordata; class Mammalia; order Rodentia; family Muridae; genus Lophiomys; species Lophiomys imhausi. The sequence continues at coordinate 754,303 of CAJQZJ010034397.1, forward strand.
TCCATCTGTATATAGCTGGGCTGCGATCTGGGACTTCATTCATACTATGCCCAGCCCCATCCTATCCCTATGCACTTTTATTTGTTTGGGTTTTTTTAGTTTTTTGTTTGTTTGTTTTCCAGACAGGGTTTCTCTGTGTATCCTTGACTGTCCTGGATTCACTCTGTAGACTAGGCTGGCCTTGAACTCAGAGAGATCCGCCTGCCTCTGCCTCCTGAGTGTTGGGGTTATATTTTTAATTAAGTGGGTATGTGTTGTGGGGCTGCATATGTGTTCCCAGTATCCTTAACATCTAAGTGCCCACGGAATCCAGAAAGGGTATCCCCTGAACCTGGAGTTCCAGGTGATGTGGGTGACGGGAACTGAACTCGGGTTGGTCCCCGGCCTCTCTCCAGTGCCCTACGCATTTCTGAAAGGCTGGAAAAGCCTTCGAATTACAGGTGATTTGTACTTCATATTCATATACACTAAGCTT
>CAJQZJ010034397.1:757829-778235 GCA_907164525.1 Lophiomys imhausi
TCCAAGCTGGCCTCAAACTCACTAAGTAGCTGAGGATGCCTTTAACTTCTGATTCTCCTGCTTCTCCCTGCCTCCCAAGTCCCTTCACTATGAACTGCTGCTTGAGTGGGGGTTTTTTTTGTTTGTTTGTTTGTTTCATTTCATTTAAGTTTTTTTCTTGAGACAGTCTCACTATGGTGTTCAGGATTCTGAATTTCTGGCCTCAAGAGATTCTCTTGCTGCAACCTCCCAGGCAGCTGGGACTACAGGTGTGTATCATCCCATACAGCTTTTGTTACCAAACAGTTCCTAAAATATGAACTCACTTAGATGTCTAACATGCACTAACTGCTGGAGTTTCTAACCCAACACCCCAGGCTGAGACAGGATGAACTTAGGAGACTTTGAAGCCTACTTATAAAGAATAAAGTCCTATCTCAAACAAAAACAGAAAGGAAAGTTGGTCATGGTGGCGAACTCCTTTAATCCCAGCACTTGGGAGGCAGAGGCAGGTGGATCTCTGTGAGTTCAAGACCAGTTTGGTCAACATAGTGAGTCATAGGACAGCCAGGGCTACACAGAGAAACCCTGTCTGGGCGGGGGGTCGGGGGGGGACAGAAAGTAAAATATAGTGTTAATTATAGGTGACCAAAAAAAATATGCATTGGGTAAAAACAAAACAAAAAAAATATTTGTTTGAACTCATACAAAGTGTTTCATGGTACAGAGTTCACCAAACTGGTAAGATGGGGAATAGTGGAGAACTCAGTAGCTGACAGCTTGTCTAGCAGGAGCCAGACCATGGATTCCATCTATCCCCAACACCAAAAACACAATAGGAGCGCGCTCAGCAGTTAAGAGCATTGGCTGCTCTTCCAGAGGACCCGGGTTTAATTCACAATACCCACATGGCGGTTCACAGCTGTCTAACTCCAGGTGACTCAGAAGTGTCTGTAACCCCAAGTTTCTAGGTATTCTATGCCTCTTCTGGCCTCTAAGGGTACCAGGCACTGAAGTGGTACACAGACATACATGCAATTAAAACACCCAAACACAAATAAAAATATAAAATTTAAATATATAATAAAAAATAAGATTATCCTCAAGAACATGACTAGAGGAAAAAAATTAATCATTTGTCCTTTTACATTTTTTTATTCTGTAGACTGGCAACAAATAAGTTTTTTGGAGTTGATTTTAAAGACATTGTGTATTCCTGGCTGGTAGAACTTGCTATGTATACCAGGTTGGTCTTGAGCTCACAGATATCTGCCTGCTCTGCTTTCCTGGTGCTGGGATGAAAGGTGTTTGCCACACTCTCTTGTTCACACTAATTTTAAAGAACTCATCAACTTGTTTATTATTTGTGTGTGAATGTACCTGTCACACTTGGCGGTCAGAAGACTGTTGTATATCACTCTGCCTATTCCTTTAGAAGAAAGGTCTCTCCCCTAACCTGGGGGTCCAATTTTCTTAGTTAGGCTGGAAACCAGCTAGTGCCAGGGATCCTCCAGTGCCTACCTTCCTCAGAGATGGGCTTACAGGCATATTCCCATTACCTACCATCTTTGTTACTGGATGACAGAATCCAAACTCTGTTCGAGATTTATTTCCCAGCAAGCTCTCTAACAACCCAGTCACCCCTCCAAGGGCTGTAATTTGTTTTAAGGTTTATTTTAAGTGATTTTATGTATGTGAGTACTCTGTTTTCATGTACACCAGAAAAGGGAATCAGATTCCATTACAGATGGTTGTGAGCCACCATGTGGTTGCTGAGAATTAAACTCAGGACCTTTAGAAGAGCAGTCAGTGCTCTTAACTCCTGAGCCATCTCTCCAGCCCCTTAATTTGTTTTAGATGAAAAACATTCGTGGTGACATTTCTCTCCATCGTATGTCAACTTTAGGATGAGCCAGAGAAATGGAACGTACTTTAATGGTCTAAAATGTACAGGTCTGTGGTTAGGAATCCTTATCTTTTTTCATTATAAAGTATTGGGGGGGGAGTGGGCGTGGCGGCGCACACCTTTAATCCCAGCACTTTGGAGGCAGAGGCAAGCGGATCTCTGTGAGTTCAAGGCCAGCCAAGCATACACAGAGAACCATGTCTTGAAAAACCTAAAAAAAAATTTTTTTTGGATAGTGCCTTACAGTCTCCTAAACTCACCAGACAGCAGCTAGAATAAAAACTAGGACTTAATTGGAATTCACGTTTCCTTCTGCTAAGTATGCACTTCGAGTAGTCTATCTTTTAGCAGGATCCCTGTCAAATGCTAAAGCTGGGGAGACACGGGGATAGTATTCGTGGATGGGCTCAACTTTCCACTTTCCGAATGCAGCCTGGCTCAGGGAACAACATGCATGTCCAAGTCTGCAACAAGACTTGCCCACTGAAGGGGAAAAGGAGGCCTTTTCCTGCAAGGAAGCCTAGGTTAGATCTCCTAGAATAGGACAGGAGAGAAACCAACAGGTCTGGCTGGGGGTACGGGACCGCGCGCGAGCCCGAGCTCTGAGACTCGCGTGCAGATTGTGGCTAAGTGCATACCGGGAATGGAAATGACTTTTCTCTTCTCCCAGCTGACCTCACAGTCTGCGGGTCTGAGCCCGACCGGACAGGCAAACCAGACCAGACTCAAAAGAAAAAAGATCAGGGCCGGGCGGTGGTGGCGCACGCCTTTAATCCCAGCCCTCGGGAGGCAGAGGCAGGCGGATCCCTTGAGTTCGAGGCCAGCCTGGTCTACAGAGAGAGTCCGAGGTACAGAGAGAAACCCTCTCGAAAAGCAAAACGAAAATGAAAAGATCGGGGGTAAGAACTATTCCGGTTCTACTTGGGGTTCCGGACTCAGGGGCGACAGGAGAGAGAGGGGGTTTTTCCAAGTCACCCAGCTCACCTAGCGAACCTTCTCCAGGAACACTCAGCCCCGACGGATTCCAGGACGCAGCCTGGGGTCTGCCCTCAGTCAAGATGGCGGCCGCAGCGCGAGCGCGGCAGGGCGCACGCGCGGGCCTCCGCGCCAGCCTCCTCCGGCCCTCGGGCCGCACCCCGCCCACTCGCCCGCCGCGGCAGCTCCGCGCGTCCCCGGCCTCTCCCCTTCTCCGAGGCCCCCTCCTGCCCGGGCTCCCGGGCCCGGAAGTGGATGCGGCCGCCTGGCAGAAGGGACGCGGGGGAGGGAGAAGTGCTTCCGGGGAAACGGGCCCCGGGCTGGTGTTTGTAAACTTGCCTCGGTCCCGGCGCGGGCGGCAGCGGTGGCGGCCGCGGGCTCGGTACGGGGTGCTGGGGCGCTCGGAGGAGGCGCTGCACGGCGGAGGAGACGGCGGGAGGCCGCGCCAGCCAGGTAGGCGAGCGCCGCGGGAGGCAGCGTCGAGCGCGCGGGCGGGCGGACGGCGGCGCCTCTTCAGCTCGCGGGCCGTGGGGCGCCGCGCGCGGAGGGGGAGGGGAGCGGGGCGGCGAGGGGAGGGTCGGAGGGAGGGCTGGCCGCTCCGCCGCCGCCGCTCCGCCGGGAGAGGGGCTCGCGGGTCCCCGGCTCTGCTCCGGGGGCGCGCGCTGCGGCCGCCTGCAGGGAGCGTGCCCGCCCTGCACCTCCACGGCGGGTTTGCGTACCTTCGGGCGGACTCCGGGAGGAACGCTCGCGCACGGGCACTGCCAGCCGCCCCGGCGCTCAGCGGCGGCCCGGGGGCTTCCATCCGTGCCACGGTCCTGCCCGCGTCTGTGGAGTGCCAGCGTCGCAGGCCGGCCCACTCCGCACAAAAGCCCCAGGGGGCCTCCGCCCCCTTCTTCCATTCCCGAGACGGCAAATCTGAGCGCTTGCTCTGTTGGCAGGTCCTCGCTACAGGAGGCCCAACTTTTGCTCCTGTGGGCTGCTCTTTCTGGCCCAGGGAGGCCAGTTTCTTCTACTGACCTAGAAAGAAAGCCCTTGACTCAGAAGTCCTGCTTCTGAGCTTCTGAGCGCACAGCAAAATAAGTGGGGAGAGGGTTCACTCATGGTGTGCCCCGAGGATGTTGCGCTTAAGGGTCAATCTCCATTTCTGGTTGCAGGTTTCTGGAACAGACCTAGAGCTTCACCAAGAGAATTCAGCCTGGAAACCAAGGCTAGTAGACTCTCCTTTCTTCAGACAATAGGCAGAAGTCACAGAGCGACTACAGATTCTTGGGACACCTGTTTTCCCTTTGGAGGACACTAAATTCATTGAGACAATCAAGTTCATTACAATATGGCAACTGAACTGAAAGAATGGGAAGGAGCCATTATTGTGATTTGGTGACAGTTTTTCAAACAACAGTGTCTTAAGGAAAGCTGGATAAAGAACTTCTGAACTTTTGGGCTCATTAAGTGACAAATCAGCATGGCTCAGGTAAAAAGCTCTAGAGTCCTCCTTCAAGATCAATCACTGGGAAGCCTGTTTGCAATGTCACTCTTGAATTCTGCCTTAGTCAACAGTATTGACCATCCCCAGTGAGCCAGCTGAGCTCTGTATTAAGCGCCAGGGGGAGATCTAGAGGAAAGAAAGGAGACAGGCCACAGCCCCTGCCTTCAGGGAGCTTCCAGTCAAATGAAGGAGGTAGGCTATCCTACGTCTCAGGCACTGCTGGGCCATTGGCAGAGCACCTGGTACTCAGTGTATTTTGGTATGTGAAGTACTCGGGCATAAATAAGGGAGTGAATAGTCTGGTGAATGCTTCACTTGTTTTTTTTTTTTTTTTTCCAACAGGAATTTTATTGAGCTCCTGTTACATGCAAGGCATTGTGCTTGGAATGAATGAGATTGTCCTTGTCCCCAGTAAGCTTCCAGGCTAGCTGGGGGGTGGGGGGGTGGGGGAGGAATGGGAAGACAGTCTGTTGTTTTTATATTCACAATGCCTTGCATAATGGCTGGCTGGTACTAGAGACTCTGAATCTGTTGGTTGAAGGAGTTTGCAGTGATAGAATAGAAGGATGTTACTGCAAAGGTAGTACTTTTCTGCCTGGATGGAAAGAAGAAAATGAAGTTTGAAGGTTGTATAGGACTTCTCTAGATAAATAAGGAGAAGAGGGTTCAGACAGAGGGACTGTGTGGACAGAGGCTTAGAGGCCTGGGCCATAGTGATGAGGTTCAGGCAGCTAGTGAAGTAGTTAGGAAGCAGAGGAGACAGCAGGTACTGGTGGATGGGGGCTGTTTTCTGGAGAAGTCAGCAGAGTCTGGCCAAGGGATTCTTGAACCTTCCTAAGGAATTACATGTTCTTCTCCTGGGAGTGGGGACTCCCTAAAGAATGTTAAGCATCAGAGTAATGTCATTCAGAAGGTAGTTGTCATTGTGAAGGTGGCAGATGGATTGGAAGGACAAGATGACCAGAGAGATGCAGTAGTCTTCTGGGTGGAAAGCTGTGTGCTTCTCTGAGCTTTCTTTGAGGAAACCTCTACCAGTCTCACCAGGATGGCAGCCCGATTGTAGTGGGTTGGCTTTCTTCCAAGTGCTGCAGAATGCCTCTGGATTTCTTCCTCCTTTGTGTATTTGCAGCATACGCCGCAGCACTGCGTTTGCTGCTGCTATGAAAGGTTGCTTCTGCTAAGCATTGACTGCGTACTCGGCCCGCTAAGCGTTTTACGCCACTCTCCTTGGTCCTGTGAGGGTAGGCACTCAGCTGCATTGCACATTTGAGGGAAGCAAGACTTCAAAGATAGAGAAACGTGCCCAAAATTGCACAGCCCAAACAGCAGAGCTAAGATTTTTTTTTTGTTTTGTTTTTGTTTTTCGAGACAGGGTTTCTCTGTGTAGCCCTGGCTGTCCTGGACTCACTTTGTAGACCAGGCTGGCCTCGAACTCACAAAGATCCGCCTGCCTCTGCCTCCCAAGTGCTGGGATTAAAGGCGTGCGCCACCACCGCCCGGCTTCAGAGCTAAGATTTTTAACTTTGGGCTTTTCACTTCAAAGTTCACTGAAGTGAGATAAGGAATCTCAAAACATACCCATCATCCAAAAGAAAATACTTTTATTAATCTGGGAGTTTGTTGACCAACTTTTTTTTTCTCCTTTTGGTTCTTTTGTTTTTTTGAGACAGGGTTTCTCTGTATAGTCCTGGCTGACCTGGAACTAGCTCTGTGCACCAAGCTGGCTTCAAACTCACAGAGATCTACCTGCCTCTTCCTCCAAAGTGCTGGGATTAAAGGTGTGTACCACCACTGCCTGGCCAACTATTTCTTCAAAAGATTTTCTTGAGTAAGAAAAGTATATTGTGTATTTCTAGAGTGCTGGTTCAATAAAGTCAGTTCAAGGACTGGTGGTAAAAAGGGGTTAAAAAAAGAGGGGGAGTGGAAAGGTAAACAGGCACCCTGTTTAATTAACTTTTTAAGCTTCTTTATGTAGAGCACACATAGAAATGGCCTAAAAGTGGGGAGCCAAGTGTAGGGTCACGTACCTTTAATCCCAGTACTTGGGAGACAGAAGCAGTTAGATCTGTGAGTTTGAGGTCAACCTAATCTACAGAGTGAGTTTTAGGACAGCCAGGGTTACACAGAGAAACTCTGTCCTGAAAAACTGAAAAAATAAAAACGAATGCCCTAAGTGGTCAAAAGAAACTATATTCAACTCCAGAATCTGGTGGTTTTGTTTGCTGTAGCTGACAGCACTTAGGGAATTTAAATTCTAAAGCGAGAAATAGCTTGATAGAAAATGTAGTTGGAAAAAAAAAAAAAAAGAAAGAAAGAAAAAGAAAAGAAAATGTAGTTGGCACCAGCAAGGCCTGCCCAGCTGAAGTGGGCTTTGAATCCTAACACTATTGGGGGGCGTACCACTTAGCACTTCCTGCTCTTCCAGAAGAAACAAATTCAAGCACCCATATCAGTCAGCTGACTAACTTCAGTTCCAGGGGATCTTCTGGTCTCCTTTGGCACCAGCCCACATGTGGCATCTGAACGTGCATCATACACACACATTATACATATATATAGTAATAAAAGTAAACCTTAAAAAAAATAGAAGAGGGGGTCAGCAAGATAGTTTGGCAGATGAAAGAGCCTGCTGTCAACCTGACAACAGGAATTAGATCCCAGAAGCTACATGGTGGAAGAAGACTGACTCATCTGATGTCCACTTGTACTGTGACACACTGGCATGTGAGCTCACTCACGAGCAAGCACACACACACAATAGGTAGAAGTATTGAAAATAAAAGAAATCAAAAGGATGCCACTGCCCTGGGAATCTCCAATTTCAGTGGTCACACAAACCTCACACCTACTTACGATTAAAGTTCAGAAATGCCTGGTCCACAAAGTGAGTCTAGGACAGCCAGAGCTGTTATACAGAGAAACCTTGTCTGTGTTTCATTGCTCAGGGATGCCCAGTAGGTCCTGGTGAGCCAGTTAGAAAGCAGTTGAAGGAAGCAAGGCTTGACAGTGAGGGGTTCATCTCCTGGAGAGAAGCAGTTTGTTGCTGGGTATAGATTTAGAGCCGGTGAGGATGGCAGCCTGTTTTTGCCCTGCCCTGCCAGGTGACCTGACGCCTCATCTCCTTTCAACTTAGGCAAGTCTTCTGGCTTGTGAAGGCCTAGCAGGTGTGAGTTTGGTACCTACTGCAGCCAGCAAGAAGATGATGCTGAGCCAGATTGCCAGCAAGCAGGCTGAAAATGGCGAGCGGGCAGGTAGCCCCAATGTGCTGAGGTGCTCGAGTCAGGTAAGCACTTGAGTCCACGGGGCGCGTGGGGATGGGGCGGCCTGAGCTCTCCCAGGAACCACAGTGGTTCCTCCTGCTTCCTTTTGGTGCTTCTGTGGAGGGAAGCAGGGGACCAGGAAGGAATGCGTGTGGGTGTTTGCAGAGCTAAGGAAGGCTCTCTTGTATACCTCCATACTCCTAACCCAGGAAAGGTAAAGAGGAAGTAGCTGTGTGGAGAGGAAGCAGGTGGTTTATTCTCCTTTATAAACTTTATCAAGAGGCAGCATTTGGATTCTCATTTTATGTTCCAAGATGGACTGTAAGTTCAGATTTGATTTGTCTTCAAAGGGCCACCGAAAAGACAGTGATAAACCCCGCAACCGCAAAGATGATGACAACTTGGCTGAGGCCTCTCATTCAAAAAAGACCGTTAAAAAGGCAGGTAATGGGGTAAGCCTCCACATCATGCAATGTGGTCATGGAGGTTATCTCCTTTTCTTGTCCCTGTGACTCACATTTTTCCCTAGTGAATTTTTGTCCTGACTTCATGCAAGGCCACTCTGACAGTTGTCGTCCACCCTTGCTGACCATTCTTGGTACAGGTGGGGACTGTGACTTGTGCTCTTGTAGCAGGGGCAGGTGGACACCAGCTCACTCATACTGTGTTGGCTGTGACAAGACAGATGGCTCATCTCATCCATCTTCCCTTCATGACTCTTTTTTTTTTTTTTAAAGATTTATTTATTATGCATACAGTGTTCTGTCTGCAGGTATATCTGCAGGCCAGAAGAGGGCACCAGATTTCATTATGGATGGTTGTGAGCCACCATGTGGTTGCTGGGAATTGAACTCATGACCTCTGGAAGAGCAGCCAGTGCTCTTAACCGCTGAGCCATCTCTCCAGCCCCCCTTCATGACTCTTAACTCAAGGGATGTGACAGGAGACAGCCCCTTTCACGGTCTTAGGTCCAGCAGCTGGAATTGGACCCACAGTAGAATTGTCTGTAGGAAGAGGGCAGAGAGATACCCACATGACGCCTGTTTGTCGCCCCCAGGTGGTGGTAGTGGAACAAAACGGCTCTTTTCAAGTAAAGATTCCCAAAAACTTTATTTGTGAGCACTGCTTTGGAGCCTTTCGGAGCAGTTACCACCTCAAAAGGCACGTCCTCATTCACACTGGTGAGTCTCTGGTTTATTCAAACTCGAGTTCAAGGGAAAAGAGTCTGTAGCTTACATTCCAGATGTCTTTGTTTTCCAGGAGAATATTAGAAATGGAGGCAGAGGGTTGCATGGCTCTGTGTTTAGTGTCGCTGAGACCAGCAATTTTGCATGTTTATGATCACTAAGGAGTCTGGAAGACAACTGGAATGTGTACTCCTACCATAAATCTCTTGGTACTCACTTCTTTTTGCCCCTGGGCCAGGTGAGAAACCATTTGAGTGTGACATATGTGATATGCGTTTCATCCAGAAGTACCATCTTGAACGCCACAAGCGTGTACACAGTGGCGAAAAGCCTTACCAATGTGAACGATGTCATCAGGTAAGGCTTGCCTGTCATCACCCTGGAACAGCAGCATACATAAATTTTTCCTTCTCCAAGAAGTAGGGCCAGCCCCTTCCTGGCTGACAGAGAGGCCTCCACAGTACAGTTAGCACCCAGAAAGAAACATGTCTCTGGCCCTATGAAGCAGATTGAGGGGAATGCTTGTTAGAATATCATTAATAAGCTGGGCGGTGGTGGCGCACGCCTTTAATCCCAGCACTTGGGAGGCAGAGGCAGGCGGATCTTTGTGAGTTCGAGGCCAGCCTGGTCTACAAAGCGAGTCCAGGACAGCCAGAGATATTCAGAGAAACCCTGTCTCGAAAAACCAAAAAAAAAAAAAAGGAATATCATTAATAGTGTCAATTTATTTTGGGTTTAGGTTTGGTTGGGGGTTTTTGTTTCTTTGCTTTTTGTTTTTTGGGGTTTGTTTGTTTTTCCCCAAGACATGATGTCACTTTGTAGCTCTGCTTGTCTGGAACTCATTATGTAGACCAGGCTGGCCTCAAACTCAAAGAGATCTGGCTGATAATATCATTTCTTGAGTGCCTGTTCTATAACAGGCACTGTGAGAACAAACTTGACCTAGAGTTTGAGAAGCTGGGCTTTTTTTCACCTCACGGCATCTTAGGGTGGCCATTTTGTCCTCGTCTCACATAATTAGGAAATTGAAGTTGAGTCAAGTTAACTGTCCCTGCGACACAGCAGATAAGAGTCGCGTTGGTTTTTAGTCCCGCTTCAAAGCACCTGCGCTCTGGAGGAAGAGATGTCATCTTTGCCCTGGGGGTCCAGTATCCGATCTGATGAGAATGTAAGTGTGAGGACCAAGGGAGATAAGAGCAGAGGAAGGACAGCAACTGGTGCTTCTCAGACGCTGCTCAGTCTAGCTCTATTCCACATTTACACTGACTCCGAAGAATGAGAGCTGCTGCTGCTGCTGCTGGCCATAGCCCAGCATCTCACAAACGTCCTCTGCTTCCCATAGGAAGTGTAAGCACAGCCTGAACTGTGTGAGTTTGTCACAAAGCCAAAACAGAATGAAAACCCTACGGAGGAGCCAGGCTTGGTAGCACATGATGTAATCCCAGCACTCAGGAGTCAGCAAGAGGACCACAAGTCAGCCGGGCGGTGGTGGCGCACGCCTTTAACCCAGCACTCGGGAGACAGAGGCAGATGGATCCCTGTGAGTTCAGGGCCAGCCTGGTCTACAGAGTGAGTCCAGGACAGCCAGGGCTACACAGAGAAACCCTGTCTCAAAACCAAAAACAACAAAAACACACAAGAAGACCACAAGTTTTCACCCAGCCTCAATTGAACAGCAAGGCCTGTCTCTGCAGGAATGTCCTATCTGTCTAGTTTTCCACCACGTCCTTAGGCCCAGAAACCAAGCATGCCTTAAGCTGAATGCGATGAGAAGTGCCGAGCATGTGTCCCTGCCAGGGTTGGCCTCCGCTCTGGTGAAATGTGAGCAGTGACTATTTGATGAGTGAAGCAGCTGCGCTCTGGTGTACGCTTTTAACCTGTTCCTTCAAATGGACAGACAGGTTCAGGGCTGTTAGGTAACTTGCCCATCATCGCATGACTGAGTGAGAGAACCAGCACTCGAAGTCCAGTCCTTCTGCCTCCAGCACCGGCTGCTGCTGTTGTGACTCTGTTACTTTGTGTACTTACTACAGCACGGGTGTGGAGATAGAAATCTACTCTGCTGAGGTCAGAGTCAGGCCGTCAGGCATGGCAACATGTGCCTTGAGCTGCTGAGCTATCTCATCATCCTCCCAACCTCCCCTTTTTTGAGATGGGGTCTTAGGTAGTCCACACTGGCTTCCAAATTGCTATATATCTAAGAATGACAGAGTTTCTGACCTTCCTGCCTTCAGCTCCCAAGTGCCCTGGTTACAGGAGTACTCCACCATGCCCATTTTTAGAGTGTGTTGAGGGCTTCATGTGTACTAGGCAAGCAGCCTACCAACTGAGCTGCATCCCCAGCCCCTAGAACCAACACTTGGTTCTTTTTGTTGTTTGAGACAAGGTTTTGCTATGTATGTCTGACTGTCCTACAACTCACTGTGTTGACCAGGCTAGCTTCGAACTCAGAGACGCACCTGCCTCTGCATCCTGAGTTCTGAGATTAAAAGTATTCGACACTGCGCCTAGCAACATGAGCCTGGTTCCTTACCACTGTGTGCTCTTGCTGTGTTGATGCTGAGAGAAGAGCACAGCAAATACCTTCTCGGTGGGGAAGGAGCCTACTAACAGGCAACTGAGTTTCTCTTAGTGACTTAATCCTCTCTCTCTCCTCAGTGTTTTTCTCGGACAGACCGATTACTCAGACACAAACGGATGTGCCAAGGATGCCAGTCCAAGACTTCTGATGGGCAGTTTTCTCTATAGGCACAAGGGGCCGTAGGTGGTGGGAGCGTTGAGAAGAGTCTACCAAGGAACACACCCCTCTGCTCTGATGGTCCCACCACCACTCTCTCTCTCTCTGAACCTGTCCCCCTTCCTAGAGGAGAGGCCCAAGGTGAGCAGAAGAGAGCATCAGGAGGATGGAAGCTCCAGACCGTAAGCCCTGTAAATAGTCTGAAGCTCCTGCAGCATTCCTGGGCAGGGATCTGGTCCCTGGACCCTTAGCTGAGGTCATGGGTGGGGACTCAAAGGTGCAGGACCAAGACTGAAATGTTCCCACAACCTTGGACTGGAACTGGCAGCTGAAATGGAAAGGACTGGGGATGGGACGTTTTTCTGCTGTTGTTGTTGTTTATCCAAAAGCATTTTCAGCCGGTAAACGGGGGACACAGGTAATCTGGAGGCGTAAAGTCCCTAGTGGCTGTCTAGCCATTTTCTTGTCACAGTAGGCCTCAGTGTTCCACAGCCTTGCGCCTATAGGACCAGGGCTGGCAGCCGAGCTTACTTGGACTTCTTACACACTGTGAGGACAAAAGGAGAAACTAGGAGGGACAGACGTGGGCTGGACAGGAAGAGTGGGCATACCTTTTTATCGCCTCACAAAGAGCAGTGTTGTGCTGTGGGTGTGCTCATGGTTTGTGCAGCATGAGTGCCAGACAGGTCAGCTCAAGTGCCTTTTGGAGGAAACTTGGGTGGGGTAGGTAGCCCATTCAGCCCTTTTCTCTGGGCAGTAGGTCTTGGTTATGTTTTGTGGCTACCTCACTGTTCTTGACTCCAAAAATGAGGCAGCAGTTGAGCAGGACATTGTGGGTGTCAGAGTGGGCTGTTCCCTTGTGCCCTTTGAGAACAACCCAAGGATAGTCCAGAGTTTTGCTATCTATCACCAGTGTGATAGAGCCCCTCCCCTGCTGGTCCTGATGTGACCCAAGTAATAGAGCCCTTCCCCATGCTGGAGTCCAGCAACTGTTCAATTATAGAGGTCTGTTCTGGTCTTCGGTCCCAAAGAACTTGATCTTGGCTCCCTCTTTGATAGGCAGCCCTATCCAACAAAGTGGAGGAGGAGGGCTGCTGCTGAGGAAAGATCAGAGGAAGACACCTAACGTCTGTTTTATTCTTGACCTTACTGTGTTCCAGTCCCCCCCCATCTTGTCTACCCCTGAAAAAGTGATATTTGTGTCTATGTCTGATTTGTGAGTGCCTGTGTTTGTTTCCTTGGAAGGGATGAAAAACATTGACCCAAAGTTATCCGGCCACCAACTTAGAGGACAGAAAGTGGACAGCAGCTTTCCCACTCAGACCTGAAGTGTGTCTGTCTCCCAGAGGGAAGGAGGGGGGCGGCTTGTTCCAGAAGGGTTTTGAGGTTTTTTGTTGTTGTTTTTAGGTTGATTCAACAGTGTGCTGGTTAGAGTGTTTCTAAACCAGGGCTTATGAACATGAATTTCCTAAAGGGAAATAACTCTTCCTGCTAAAGAAAGGATCCTTCAGGGAGTTTTTGGGATTTCATTGTGTGCTGCCCAGCCCCGGGGGGTCTGCTTCAGTGTAATTATGGAGCCGACCTGAGCACACAGCTGGGGCTGTGGATTGGAATCTGAGCTGGCAGCTTCCAGGAAGAAGTTCTTGCCTAGCAAATGAGGGCCAGGCCGCAACATTGTTGACTGTGGCCTCTTCCAATGTGTTGGAGGATGGTATGTCACAACTCCAGGGAAAAAGAAGGGATGATGTCGCAGCCTTCAGCTTTCCTGACAGCACCTAAGCGCCCTGGCGAGGGTCTGAGGAGTGTTCACTGCCATGTGTTGTAGCTTCATGCTGTCCCTAATTGACGTGTTCTGAACCTGCACCTCAGTCCTTGATCCATGTGTCCCCTGGGCGCGCGCGTGTGTGTGTGTGTGTGTGTGTGTGTGTGTGTAAGTGTGTAAGTAACAGGCTCTCTGCTGGGCTGGGGTTTTTCTATTATTCAACTCTGGGAAAGAGGATACGTTGAGAAAAATGTCCTCCCAAAAATGCTTTTGGAAGTGGAACCCTCCCTGCTCCTACATGTATGGACGTGTGTTCTGGGTCAGCAGACCCTGCAGACCTTGGCTTCCTGAGCCTGAGTGGAAACTGGGAGGGAGAGAACTTGTGGATATGTGTACAGATGGCCCAACCAGAACCCCTCCCCCTTAGGCCTGGGTGTGAGAAGCTCAGAAGCTGGCAGTGGCTGAGGCCAGACAGGCTCTGGGGTGAAGAGCAGGAGAACCCAAGGGCCCAGGAACCACATCTTTACCCCAGTGAAACCACAGACAGAAGTAACCAAACTACAGAGGCTCCTGGGCCTGACACCCCACCTCTGCTTGGGTGGGGTGTTAGCGCTGGACAGATGTCTCAGGTGTGTGTAGTAGACAAGGAAATGAAGAGAGGGCAGGTGCTCAGACATCAAAATGTGAATTTTGTGGGGTTGGGTGGGGAGAGTAATTCCAGTCCTCGGGTGGACTCCTGCACCAGGCCCAGCCATTTTGCTCTTGCTGGTGCCTGTCCTTTCCATCCATCCATCCCATAAGCCTCTTGTCATCACTCAGCTAGTGATTATGCTCCATGGCTCAACCCAGAGGGTTGGATGAGTGGGTACCACGACTCCAGTCCCTCCCAGACTTCAGTCCCCTCCTACTGTGCTCCACTTTTTTTTTTTTTAAATATACTTATTTTGCTATGGGGTGGGGACTGTCAAATGAACAAGATCACTTTTAATGTAGTTTTTATAAGATGTTATAAACTTGTATCTTTTTACCATTAAAGTACAGTGTATGTTCCTTCGTGATATATTTAGGATATTTAAATAAAAGGATGCCGCTTTTCTACATTCCATCTGTCTTTGAGAAGGCCTGATTTATTGAGTAACCTTTTTGCCAAAGGCAGAGTGGTTTAAACAGGTTGCTTTTTTTCCTCACTACAACCACCCTACAACTTGCAACAGAGCAGACTGCCCTGTTAAAGCATCTTTTCTCCATAGAGAAGCAACAAGTCGAGGCAAAATCATACCATGTTTGCTAAGAACAAGGTTCTCAGCAGCCCAACAGACTCCTGCTGGGCAGGGTCCCTTAGAAAGTGGCGCCTCCAGCACCAGCATCACCTGAGACTCCACAGGTCCAGCTTATTCAACAGAAGCAAACCGCCTTCAGGTTACCTGAGACCTAGGCCGTACAGTCTGCTTTTTTTTGTCTTGGGGTGAAGCAAAGTGGAGGCTGTAGTCTGAGGCAAGACTTTATTGTGGAGACAATTGGTTCATGAAGGATCAACCTTGTTGATCCTTCATGATGGGAATGGTCGTAGCAGGGGACAGCCCTCTGAGGGTCACTTCTGAAAAAACACGGCAGAACCTGCCCTGCTCTCCCCATGGTCCTCCTAGGGAGCCGCCTTCCTGGGTCAGAGAGAAGAGCCAGGGCCCTTTGTCCCTTGGAAGCGGGGGTTGACAGTGGTTGTGACTGCACTTTTGTAGAGAGGATTGCTGTCCTGTGGGGGAAACATTGCACATTGTGAGGAACGCTCTCAGGCTTTCCCTGTTACCATCCTGTGAGGCCAGATCAAGAAGGCCTGGTTAGCCGGGCGGTGGTGGCGCATGCCTTTAATCCCAGCACGTGGGAGGCAGAGGCAGGTGGATCTTTGCGAGTTCGAGGCCAGCCTGGTCTACAAAGTGAGTCCAGGACAGCCAGAGATACACAGAGAAACGCTGTCTCGAAAAACCAAAAAAAAGAAAAAAAAAGAAGGCCTGGTTATACTGAGGGAGGGACTTGCATGGGAAAGCTTTGGAGCTGGCTATGGGTTAGGGAAGCAGAAAGGGGAAGAGAACCTACCAGCCAGGAAAGGCCAGTAAGGAAGCCCAGCCTGTGGCAACAGGAGCTGGCCTCACCTGCTTCCAGTTGAGTTGCTGCCTCTCCTTCTCAAAACGGCTGTACTCACGACGATCGTAGATTTCTACAGAGAGCCGGTAAGCCAGCACCAGCCCTAGGCCCACTGCCACAATGCCACCTATGCAGCCCAGTACGATGGCACGGGTGTGATCTGCTCCCTCTGGTGGGGCCAAGGTTTAAGGGTTGGTGCACAGTTACCTGAAGGACACCCAGGAGAGCCCAAGGTTGTACTCCCTCCCAGCCCCTCAGTCTCATCCCCTCTGCCTTTGTCCTAGGCTTGTGGCTCTGCTTCAAACCAGTCACCCTTATGTTGCTCGCCTCCCTGATTCTGAGGTCCTGCCCAGTAAGCTTCCAAACCTCCACTTAGATTCATGGCGCGGCGCCTCTGCCCACTTACTCTCTTTGGGTCTCACTGTCAGTGCGACTCCTCTAGCCACGTTCTCCACCAGGAAGAAGAACAGCTGGTTGTCCAGTGTCCTCTCTTTGCACCAGCCATCATCCACATTAGGGACCGAGGCCAGGGTCACGTTCACATGTGCACAGGCCGAGGTGCAGTTGGCTGCCAGGGGGGCCAGTGCCAAATGCCCCGCACTCCGCACAGTCCCTGTCCAGTGAGTGCCAATAAATCACATCTGGACAGTCCTTACCTACCAGCTTTTACCCACATGCCCTTGAGAACAGGCAGGCAGGAGTTCTCAGCAAACCTCCCTTCCCCAGCTCCCAAGAAGAACGACCCAAGGCCTCACCGGTACTGCTCGCATGGTGACTTGCAGCTGAGGCACTGGTCACACACAGCCCCATAGTACCCATCCAGGCACTGGCAGCGGTTGCATTTGCAGTATCCATGCCCACTGCAGAGCCCTCCCTTGGGGCCAACACAGTGGTCTACGTTCTTACTGCACTCACACGCTCTTCCTGTGCGGTTGGCATGACAGTGACACACTCCACATTGGCAGTGGCCAAAGCCTGGGGGAGAACCATACCGAGGGTGACCACCACTCTCACACACAGTTGGCACAGCAAGCATTACCACTACAGTCTCTCTGAGCTGTGCCGGGCGCGTCCTCCAGTTCACGCAATGCAGCGCCCGGAGTCCTCCTCCCGTCCCTCCTCCCGAAGGCCTTGGGCACCTCCACAGAGGACTCCCTCGTGTCGCTCACAACCAGCATCGTCACACTCGCACAGGCGCCCGGAGCTCTGTCCACTGCAGCGGCACCGCCCACACTGGCACTGTCCCTTCCCGCTGCATAGGGGCCCTGTCCCATTAGGGGCCCGGCAGTCAGATTCCAAATCTGGGGAGGAGAGTTCAGCCTCAGAGCACTCACACAGCTGACCAAGGCGACCAGGGGCACAGCTGGGAGGGGGAACCAGAGAGAGAGGGGGGGGGGAGAGAGAGAGGGAGAGAGGGCAGTTTGACCATCTCTGACCTGTCTCTCAAGATGTTCCAGGCCAGTGGTTTTCAACCTGTGGGTGGCCACCCATTTGGGAATCAAATGGCCCTTTCATAGGCGTTCCCTAAGACCATGGGAAAACAAATAGGTACATTACGATTCATAACAATAGCAAAATTACAGTTATGAAGTAGCAAGGAAGACAATTTTATGGTCAGGGTCACCACACCATGAGGAACTGTATTAAAGGGTCACGTCATTAGGAAGGTTGAGAACCACTGCACTAAGCCCATGTTCTAAGGGAGATGGAGACAGAGTAGCTGAAACAATACCAGGATATAGTAGAGTACCAAGGGTGGAGGAAAGGAAGACGGGTGGGATTCAGGTCAAGGTGAAGGCCTCGGCTTATATGGGGAGCTTCAGGGTCTGACATTCAGGTAAAAGCCCTGAGACTCCAGAAGGGCAGAAAGCAAAGGAGGAGGGATAAAGGACAGAGAGGGTCCCGTGCTGAATTAAGGAATTAAGACTGTATAAAACCCTGACCTGCATATCCCGCATTGAAGGTCCCCCTGGCCATCACTGCAATAGGGAGCATGCCGCTGAGTGTCACTACAGTTACAGTCACACAATGTGTGTAACTCCACAGTTAACTCCTCCGAGAAGCCAAGGACCCAGAGCCGTAGGAGATGGGGCTCTGGGAGGCACCGGGAGGCTTGAAGAGTAATGGAGAAGTCCACCTGAAGATAGGAGGACCAGACAAAGCTATATACACACCTGCATGCGCGTGCATGCACACACACACACACACACACACACACACACCCCTCCCCCAAGGTCCCCAACCCTTGGTAAACTAAGAATGAGTGAAAGTCTACCCCTCCTTTATGGCCACCCCCATACATTTTCCTGCTTCTGTTTCCCACTTTCATGCATCTATCCCCGCTGGCTGGCTCTTACCGTCTGGTTGGCTCGGACATGGTTGCACCGTCCCCGCTCCCCAGCCTCACCCTCCCTCTTCTCAGGACCCCTACAGTGAGATTCAAAAGAGATGTTGACTCCAGGAGGAAGTGAAGAATGCTCAAGAGTCACTGTGGACGACAGGTTCTACGGAAAGAGAGGAAGGAGACAGCCGTGTGAAGGCAGGCCCCCCAATGCACCCCACTTTCTGTCGTCATGGTCATTCTCAGTTAGAAGTCATTTCTGGGCCAGGTGTGGTGGTGCGCGCTTTAATCCCAGCACTCAGGAGGCAGAGGCAGGTGGATCTCTGTGAGTTCAAGGCCAGCCTGGTCTACAGAGTGAGTTCCAGGACAGCCAGGGATACACAGAGAAACCCTGTCTCGAAAAGGAAGAAGAAGAAATCATTTCTGAGGAAGGACTGTCCTGGGATACCCAGAAGCTGGAAGCCTCAGCTACAGCCCGGCAGCCTGTGATGTGACTGTCAAACCCAATCCAGGACACACAGGCCATGGGTGTAAGATATAACAGGCAGGCCCATTTCAGTATGTTTATTCTGGGGGAGTCAATACTGTCTCCAGACTTCTCACTGTGATTAAGTGGTTTATGTTTGGTAGGGACAGCGATGGGAACAGAATCTGGTATGCCAGGCACAGCCACTGCATTCTACAAGCTCCAGCCATTTTGCCAAGGCTGACGACATGTCCTTGTTCTTTATTGGGACAGTGTCTCCTGTGGCCCGTGATGGCCTTGAGAATTCCTGATACTTCTGCCTCGGCCTCTCAGGCATGGAACTACAGGCATGTGACTGAACATCCAGATATGATACAGTTCTTGCTATCAGTTATGATATTGACAGGCATGGTAGTGCATGCCTTTAATCCCAGCACTCGGGAGGCAGAGGCAGGAGGATCTCTGTGAGTTCGAGGCCAGCCTGGTCTACAAAGTGAGTCCAGGACAGCCAGGGCTGTTACACCGAGAGACCCTGTCTCAAAAAAACCAAAAAAAAAAAAAAAAAGGTGAAGTTGAGAGGGGGAAGTTGTGGGGGTATAAGGGGGGATATTAGGAGAGAATGGGGAGGTAGAGTTAACACATTATATATATATGTATATGTATATATATGAATATTATCCCATCTAAGGCCATGCCACCCTGAACACACCCAATCTCATCTGAATATTAAATATGTTTAATTTGTTATTATTTTATGTGTATGGGTATTTTGCCCGCATGCATGTCTTTATAACTTTTTTTAAGTTTTCATTGAATTTTTATCAGCATGTATATCTGTATGAGGGTGTTGGATCCCCTGGAAGTGGAGTTACAGACAGATGTGAGTTGCCATGTGGGAGCTGGGAATTGAACTCAGGTCATCTGAAATAACACCCAATGCTCTTAACCGCTGAGTCATCTCTCCAACTCACCCTCCAATATGTTTTAGATCAATAAAAAGAGATAGAGTTGTGGCTCTGTGGCAGAGTGCTTGGCTAGCACGAGCAAGGCCTTAGGGTCAATCCTCAATATGGCAAAGAAAATTAAATATATTTATGAATGTGAGTATATGAACAGCTAAGGGCAGCCATGTGCAAACTGTAGGTAGGAGCTGGGAGATGGTAGAACCCAAGGTGGTCATGTCCTCTCAGTGATGCCCGGCCGCCTGAGGCCCCTCTCCCTCACCCCTGCCCACCCACACCACTCTCCTCTCACATCATAAGCATCCATGATGAGCTGCACCACATTGCTGGAGTCTTCACTGAGCTCCCCAACAGCAGACTTAGGAATCAGCCCGCTCAGCTCCTGTGTTATGAGGAGGGAGTGGGGTAATGAGTAAATCCTTAAGAGAACGGGCTCCTGGGGTTCTGGCAAGAATTTTTCGTGGGAAGAATAGGATAGGTTGGGATGAGGAGTTAAGAAATGGGATAGGCCGGGCAGTGGTGGCGCACGCCTTTAATCCCAGCACTTGGGAGGCAGAGGCAGGCGGATCTTTGCGAGTTCGAGGCCAGCCTGGTCTACAAAGTGAGTCCAAGACAGCCAGGGCTACACAGAGAAACCCTGTCTCGAAAAACCAAAAAAAAAAAAAAAAAAAAAAAAAAAGAAATGGGATAGGAGCTGGAGACATGGCTCAGCGGTTAAGAGCACTGGCTGCTCCACTCTTCCAGAGGACCAGGGTTCAAATCCCAGCACCCACATGGCAGCACACAGTTGTCTGTAACTCCTGTTCCAGGGGATCTGACACTCTCACACAGACATACATGCAGGCAAAACACCAATGCACATAAAATAAAAATAAATTATTAAGAAAAAAATGGGATAGATTGGGAGGTCTTTACTCAGAGAACTCTTACCTGATAGACAGGCAGTATTGCTCCGGTAACAGCAAAAATCGGTTGGATGTTCGCTGCAGTGAGCACCTGGGCTACTTGACCCACAGAGGGATAGTCCTGAGGCAGGGAGGGTAACAGGTGACTATTGCTGGTCCCCCTTCAGTGTGCCATATACCCTCGGACTAGTCCCATCCAAGAAGGAGGTAGGAATGAGTGGTACAGGTCCCCTCCCAGGGCAGCTGGGGACATCGAGGAGGAGGAGGAGGAGGAGGAGGAGGAGGAGGAGGAGGAGGAGGA